>QGSO01000293.1:1204579-1314313 GCA_011037825.1 Carya cathayensis
TGGTTTAGTAAAAAACAAAATTCTGTTGCACTATCTACTGCTGAGGCAGAATATATAGCTGCAGGTAGTTGTTGTGCTCAAGTTCTTTACATGAAGCAACAACTTGAAGATTTTAAACTCATGTATAATCACATTCCAATCAAATGTGATAATACAAGTGCTATAAATCTTTCAAAGAACCCAATACAACATTCTAGAACTAAGCATATTGAAATAAGATATCATTTTCTTCGAGATCATGTGCAGAAAGGCGATATAGTACTAGAGTTCACAAACACACACGATCAGTTAGAAGATATATTCACAAAACCTTTACCAGAAGATAGATTGTGTATGATTAGAAGAGAAATAGGTATGACGCATGTTATGAATATCTTTCAAAAAGCAGATCAAAGTTCATAAAAATAGATAGATTTTTCTTAAATACTTTTACATAAACTTGAGGTTCTTAGCCTCATGTTTGAGACGTTCATTCTCTTAATACAATATCATGTCATCCCTATCCATGGGAACTGGCAAGCGGAATGAAGAATCCAATAGAGATTTCAACTTTTTATTCTTCTGCCGAAGGATTCCTTCCCTTGTGTGAGACTCTTGAACAATTCGTTGAAGTACAACAATTTGTTCCTTAAGCCTTTCAACCTCATGGTTTTTGGCTTGTACCCGCTGGGAAAAAGCAACAATAGAGGATGAGTAGCGAGTCCCAGGACTCACCAAGTCGTAGATAGCATCGGAGTCTGACTTATTAGTCAAACTATTATTCTCTTGCTGCAACATGGCACCAATGATAGCTGCAGAAAGGACAGGAGGTTGAGGTACTGAATACCTCATGGATGGATCTAGAGGAATGTTAGAAGAATGAGCCATTGAGAAAAGAATTGAAAACTTAAAGCGAAAATGTTGAAATAATGCAGATGAGTTATAGAGATGAGAATAAGATTTAATGCAAATTGGATTAAGTTTAAGACTGATTTTATAGAGATAGCATAAAGAAGAAGACAAACTATTCTCTCTTCAAATCTTATTTAGTCAAAAGAAATACAAGATATGCTGGACACACATTGTCAAAAGTTTTCTTACTAAGCCAGCGAGATTAACAGTAGATTGTCCCTATTTTTCTAGTAAACGATAAACCTCTGCTGTTATCTGCCGATGTTGACCCTGTATCTGAACCATTTCTCGTTCTAGCTCCTCTATTCGTGGTTGCAGATCATGAGCATACCAATCTGTAAATTTTTTCAACTCTTTGTTTACTTACTTTAGCCTTTTATTCTCTCTATCCTTATTAGCAAGATTCTGTCGTAACTCAGATATTTGGATGTTAAGATGATCAATCTCACTCACCCTCGCCATTAACCTCCGAGACATGATCGTAACAGAGGCAGCATATTGACTACTGAGCATTCTTGATTCTGCAATAATCTCATAATCAGCCCTACTAGAAAAACGGTTATCTGCTCCTATCATGGTATTGACGGCCTCAGGAGAGAAGATTGATGGTTGATGCGTCAAGGGTTCCTGATTCAAGTCTCGAACATTAGTGGAAGAGAATTGTTCGGCCATTCTATCGTTATGGAAAAACAGAACTCAGGTCAAGAAGCGATGTTTTTTTTTTTTTTTTTTATCCGATAGGTGAAAATGATCATTTTTTTTATAGAAACTCAGAGCCTTCAATCCCGTTTGTCAACAACATCAGGCGATTGTTTAAATCTTCAGCCGCACTAAATTCACAGAGTTAGGCCTCGAGGCTTTGCAGCACTTGTCGGGTCACGGACAGCTTCCTTTTTCAACTATCTACAGTGTCTATTAACGTACCGTTTTCTTCAGTCTATTTACTTGCTGCCGATCCTTTTTAATGATGCCAAAAGGGGAAGAAGTTTTAGACTAGAACATTAACATTGTTTAAATTGCTAAACTTGTTATATATGCTTGGAATTATATTTATATTTTTGCTTGAAAAACTAACGCACATTCTCAGGGGGAGCTTAAGTATTAATACAGGCTTCAAGTTCTATCAAGTATTTTTCATCATCAAAAAGGGGGAGATTGTTGAACCCAAGGTTTCAAGTTTCGTGTAATTATAAATCTACACATGGATTTTGATGATAACAAATGAATTCAAAGAATAAAGGAGTCTCAAGCTCAAGTTGTCCACACAATGGAATCAAACACATCAAGGAACCAAGCATGAGCAAGAAGGGAACAAGTTCACATTAAAGTCATAGAGTAATATTGTAAATCTCTTAAAAATTCAAAATTAGGATTACGACTCAAAATTAATATTTTATCATAAAGCATTAAAATACATTTTCCACATGTGCATGAATATTTTGAAAATTAAATTTGAAAATTTTGAAAGATGATTGATTGTCATCTTTCACATGTGCATGACATGACTAAAGGTTTCAACTTTAAAAATATTAAGATGATTGATTGTCATCTTTCACATGTGCATGTTTTATTTGAATATTTTCAAAAGTGATGGATACTTTTCTTGACTTATGTAAAAGATAGATGTCTTTGTTTGAAATTTTTGAAAAGCAAATTGTGCTCCTTTTGTCATATTCAAAAAGTAAAAGATTATGTTTGATTTTTTTGAAAAGTAAAGTGTGCTCATTTTATCACATGCAAAAAGTAAAAAGATTAGGTTTGAAATTTTTGAAAAGTAAATGATGATGTCTTTGACATGTGAATCTTTTTAAATTTGAATATGAAGTCTCATAAGCCTATAAATAGATCATTTGAGAGCTTCACATTCACAACACCAAGAGCATACAATATTCATTCAAAATTGTCATTCTCTTTTCTCTAAGTATTGAACCTTAACCCTTGTTCATTTTGAGAGATATAATTTGCGCTGTATTGTTCTTATTTCACTCATTGATGAGTGTTTTCTGATAACCTACCCACTATCAGCTCTTGTATCAATAAAAGGGTGTGTATAACCCTTGTGTGTGTAGAAATTGTTCTACACAAGGAATAGTTGAATCACCACCTGTAAGGTGATTGCAAGTGTAGAGGGTGTTCTACACGGATCCTTTGTAGTGGTGTTGCTCAAAGGTGTAATAGGTTTCTATCTCCACCTGAAGGAGGTTGAATAGTGAATTCGGGGATCCTCAAGGGGTAGCTTGAAGCGAGGACGTAGGCAGTGGGGCCGAACCTTGTTAACATATTGAGTTTATTTCTCTCTTACCCTTACTCTTTATATTTATTGTTGTTTCATATTTTGTTTATATTTTATATTGTATATTTGATTTATAATTGTTATTTTTTTAAATACAACTCAATTCACCCCCCCTCTTGTGTTAATCATCTGGGCAACAACGGTTTTTTTGCGTTGATGGATTTAGACGATGACGGGAGGTTAAGAAATGTTTTTTGGGTAGATCCACGTAGTCGGACAGCCTATCAGTATTTTGGTGATGTCGTCACATTCGACATCACATACCTGACTAATAGATATGGGATGCCCTTTGCACCATTTGTTGGTGTAAACCATCACAGTCAGTCGATTATTTTGGGAGCTGGATTGATTTCTAGTGAGGACACGGAGACATTTACATGGCTGTTCCAAACCTGGTTGCAGTGTATGGATGGAATAGCTCCAAAGGCTATTATTACTGATCAAGACAGAGTAATGAAAAATGCAATTACTATTGTCTTTCCAGAAACTCGACATAGATCATCTGCGACATAGATTGTTTTTAAGTATCATAGATTTGAAGTAAAGTTAAAATTTTTTTTTTACATAAAATTGTTAGCGAGATGAAAGAGATACAGCATCCGTGGGTACGGGCATGCATGTTTTTGAGGACGGAGACACAGCAGCATTGGACACGCGCATGAATTTATTTGGGCCATCGGAAGTAAATATCACCAATCTTGGACACGCGCAGGTATAAGAAATTCTTTTTAATAGTCAAAATGGTTTGCAGGTATTTCCATATTTTTTTCCTGATAATATAATGTTATTTATAAACAGGTTATTATAAACAGCTCAGCTTTTAATAGTAGTGGAACCACCCAATCTCAGCCCATGATTAGTAGTCAAGAAAGTGTATGATTTCTAACCTTTCCAAATATGAATTGGAATATTTACATGATATTAATATTTTCATCATTTTTCCTATCAGATATTTATTGATTGGATGGCGCACAACTAGAGCTCTTTGGGTGAAGATGGATCACAAGAGTGGCAATAATGTCGTTTCTTTGATATATTTGATGATTTTTCATTAAAAATCAATGGAGAATTTGAAAATGGAAAATCAATGTAATTATTGGTTCCTCTCAACTATCAGATATTGTGTCAATCATGTATGGATGTGGATAGAAGGAGGATTTCTGTATTTTTTGTGGTTTTCTACATTTGGTGATATTTTGTGTATTCCATGTAATTATGTAAATGTAAATTCCAAAGAGGAGGTTAGACAAACGGATTTAATGGAAAAATGATAATATTTGTGCAAATTACCATTTAATCGTCGGTTTGTAATATTTATAGAGGCCAAACAGGTTATGTGGAAGTTGATGGATTAGTTATTTAGAGGAGGTTATATATTTTTTTTCCGTCGGATTGTAATATTTATGGAAATTAATCAAGTTATGTGGAAGTTGATAGATTAGTTATTTAGAGGAGGTTATACAAATTTATTTAGGAAAATTTAAATATTTATGGAAATTAAATAGGTTATAAAAATTGTAACATCTTATGGTGAATTCACAGGTTAGTCACTAATAAGCAACTGCCTCAAAAGTTGCTTTTCCAGTTATAACTAAAAGTTGATAGGCAAACTTTTATATTTAAATTAGTTGGATTACATTTATGTGATTTTTTTCGAAGCCACACATAACATTACCATGTTATGATTTTGAAAAGTTCTTTTACTCACGAGACACAGCAGAGAAAACAAAGTTAATTAGTTATGGGATGGAATTTATGTCTGATAATATATTTAAGTCATCAGTTGATTATTTTCATGGTTTTCATCATACACTCACGAGCATTGGCCAACGGTGGATTGCCAACTCGAGCTGCTAATCATTTATGCGGCCGAAGTGACCAACCCGGATGTTGACCACTACTGATCATCCTGATGCATGCAGGCACAAGACACTGATCCATGCAAAGGATTGTTTAGAACCTGGAAGACATGTGTTGAAAATAAACCACTGTTTATTAAATAAAATACTCCAAACTGTTGCTTCCAGTTACAACTCACAAGTTCCAAAGGCAACAAGAAATGAAGAAATCAAAATTTCCTCACTACAAACATAAGAGTGAGGCCAAAATATTACATCATCGTGAATACATCAGTCCTGATCAATTTCTAAATACAAGGACAGGATGTTCTCCAGCAATAGGACACAGTTAGTACAGTACATTCCAACTGATTAAAGTGGTTAACAAATACAAAATGCTACATCAGTCGTAGCATTGGCCGAGATTCATTACAAGACACTGGATACATCAAAAGTACACCACAAACTATTACTAAAAGAAACCATGTCAACATTAATACATTGAAGACTCTCATGTACTGCTTCTCCAATGCTTTAAATTTAGCTTATTCGATGCATAACCGCTCATGCAGTACCCTGTCGTGCCTCCGTTCAGCTAACTCCAACGTCATCTTACAGCAACTGTTTTGCTCACATTGAATATCAATTCACTCAAAAAAATCACATTGTTTTTTCATCTTATAGTTTGAACAATTGAAAAATCTTCTACCAAAAGAGTTTGCTTTTCCAGAAATCCTTAGCTTCGCTTGGGAGCCACAATAGCAAAGTGGTCTCTCCAAACTTGACCCGGAATGAGAAACAGAACTCATTTGCTATCATGGATATTATAGTCAAACGAGCCCACAGATCAGTATAGATAAGACAGTATATATATGCATGGGGGAGAAGAAATATACACTGCATCTATGGGATATTATAAACAGGTTCTGAAGATATATAAGGCAATATATATATGCATGGGAGAAGAATTATACACTGCAGCTATGGCATTTAATAAACAGGTTATGAAGATATATAAGACAGTATATATATCATATATGCATGGGAGAAGAAATATACATTGTTGCTTTCCTGCTATACTTCAAAGCGCAGCTTACCTGTAATGATTTAAAGTACACCATATATGATATCATCCTTCAATATTGACATGTCACGATTTAATTAAATTCTGAGAAAATACATAGACATCTCAATGATCCGGAGGGAAAGAGAATTTCTGAAATTAGAACCAGAAATCTACTGTATGCAATACCAGTAGCTCTATACCAATATATTACTCATTGAAAACAATTAAGTGAAACAGGGCCTGGAATTTGGATAGCTCAAGAATTGATAACTGAGTATAGAAGAATTGATAACTCAAAGATGTGTATGCTTTTCATGAAGATTATTATAGTCCAACATTGATACAAGAAATGAAAGGGGTTAGCTCACTTCCAAAAATACAATATCATTTTTAAAACTACAATAATGCTACTTGGGAGTGTCTGCTCTGCAGCACCTTCTTTGATGCCCACCCAGCCTTTCCCTTTTCAGACTGGTGGAAGATTAGATGGGAGGATTTCTGGATTAATTATGCAAGAGTCAAGAGCTTGTACTTCATCTAGATTTATTAAAATGTTATGAAATTAATCCCAAGTTTCTAGCAGAAAAACAAGGATACTATATATAGGAAACAAGCATCATATATGGCATGGTCATGAAGTACCTATATGCAGACTAGACATGATTGGAAGTTAGAACACAAGAATACTTGTAGATGTCCTTTCATTGACAAGCAGAACTCTTCCTCTTCCAATCATATATTTCCAATGAAGCTATATTCCCCAATCCCAAATTATAAAATCAAATTTGACCACAATAGCATTTACCCGATTAACATTTTTTTCTAACCTATCAATATGAAGCTCTGGTTCACAATATTGGCTCTATTTTTCTTCAGTACTCAGACGCATAAATTACTCCAAAGGCTGAGCCAAATAAAAACAATGTTAGGTGGCTAGACTGTAAACATGTAGGATGTATGTGTGTACCTCTCCCTCCACCATTTACATTACTCATCAACAAAAACATCCCACATGGAACCAAACAGATTTCCTTTATAAAAATAACAAAGTTCCCTTTTTGCACATTGACATTTAGCAAATCCCAATATTCATTACAGAATATACTGCTTCACAGAAACTACAGGAATACCAATTAACAAAAATCCAAAAATAAATAAATACAAAAATGCACAAATACAGTAAATTAAAATATGAAATAACCTGGACAGGGGCGACAGATTGTCAGTTTCGGGATGAAGGGCTAAGGTTAGATCTAGGCTACTTAGGGTTAGGGTTTCGGTTTGGGATTAAGAGTTAGGGCAACAGAAATGATTTGGGTTAGGGTTTCGGTATGGGATTAAGAGTTAGGGCAACATAAATGATTTGGGTTAGGGTTTTGCAAATGGTTAGGTTATGGGTTAGATCTATAGCTGTTTAGGGTTAGGGTTTGCCTCTGAGGGACTAAATGAGACCATTTCTTCGGAGATCAGGCTCGGACTCGAGGCATGGAATGAGAGAAGAAAAGAGGGAGAGGGAGAGGGAGAGGAGGTCTGAGGGACTGAATCGAGGCAGGAGGACTGAATGGAGAGAGGAGGGAAATGACGTCTGGGCTTCTGAGGAACTGAATCGACTGTGAAAATCAAAAACTCAAAATGGAGCGTTTTCGTTTTATCCACATCAGCGAAGCCGTTTACAAGCCGAATGCTCAAAATGACTGCATCCAGACTTTTTCTTCTTCTCCACTCCAACCCTGGTCTCCACGAACCCTCTAAAACCACCATTGAAGACCCCCTTCATCATCTACCTTCTCTTCTCCACTCAAATACAGTCTCCATGAACCCTCCGAAGCCACCATCGAAGCTCCCTTCGTCTTCTCCATGGACCCATGAAGCCAACACTTTTGTCTTCGTTCTCCACTCAGATCTAGACTCCACAAACCCACGATAAAAAAATCAGCAGCCCCCTTCATCTACTCCACTTAGAGCTAAAATCCACGATTTTTTTTATGCCTTTTTGAGTAGGCAACTGAATCCATACATCATAGCTAAAGAAAAAATGAAAGAGAGAAATATTGATTTAAAAAAAAAAACCAAGTTAATCATCATCATGTTCATAATTTTCTTGCAGATCTGAGAGAGAGAGAAAACCAACTATTTGCAGATCTACAAGGATTTTCTTTGCCAAGAATTGTTTGGAGAAATGGGTACTTGGGAGCTGATCGAAGAAGATCGGGGGAAGAGAAGGGCAATGGATGCGTTTTCATCATCACCGTCAAGTGGGTCGCCATCTCAGCAGTTCTCAGCCTTGGATTTTAAGAACCAACTCAAGACCCAGATTTCCAAAGCTTATGCTAAGGAGTTCCTTGAGACCATAAGGGAGAAGTGCTTTGATAAGTGTATTACAAAACTAGGGTCAAGCCTCAATGGGAATGAGAGTGGCTGCATATCTAGGTGTGTGGATCGCTACATTGGGGCTATTGGCATTGTTAGCAAATCTCTCTTTAGTGCATAACACTGATTTTTTGGAGTGGAGAATTTCTTGAAGAATGTCAAAGGTGCATAATTTCAGAGAAACTATAGATAGACAGGTAGAGTGTGGTATTCTATACCAACTCAGGCATCTTTCAGGAAATTTTCTTCACATTAAGAATTGATTTACATACTCAAAACTGTATCCCCTTCAAACTTTGTAACTCTTTGCATTTTGCCTGCTGCTGTTTTGGAACTAAATGCTTGAATGGTGTTGAATTGTTATGCGCTTTTAAAAAAGAAGAAGAAGAAGACCGGGGGCATAATATGAGGCATTTTCTTTCTTAGATGCTCAATTCAATGAAGAGTTTGTACATCTGGCCCAAATCAACAGTGTTGTCGTGAGAGTAAAGTAGAGTAGAGTTAGTCATGGGGTGCCGAATGTAGATGGTGACAATCTCGGTGCCCCGGCGAGTCGATCGGCAACTTAAGAACCTTGATGTTCAGGTGGGGAAATGGGCTAAGAAGCAGGAGACCCATGAGGTCGTCCTTGACCAATTTCTTTGATCTCGACATAGTAGTGCTGCAACATCCTCTTTTTCCCTTACACACGTCCTTAGATTTCTATTTCTTGCAACATTCTCTTTCCCCTTGCATGTAAGGTTTGCCACGTATAGCCGGTTGCACCCCGTTTGCGCATGCCGGTTATACGTAGTAGTTCCGCACAAAAAAAGGCCCCGTTTCATTTTAGAAAAATGATGGATACAACCGCCCGGCATGTCATTTGATAAAACGGTGTGTTTTTCACCCATTTAATTTTTCTCTTCATCTCCCTCTCCATTTTGTTTTCTCCTCCATCTTCCTCTCCATATCGTAACCCTAAATCCACCCCTCTCCATCTCCATATCACTTGCTTTTTCTGCTTTTAGGTGTACATGAAAAAGCTTTTGAACTTTGTTTTCTCTGTTTTTGATCTTGGAATTAACTCTGACTTTGGCCTCTTGAACATGGGAACTTGGAATTTGAGAGAAGATTTTAACAGAGCGATTAGGGGTTTGGAGCTCGGTTCAATTGGGATGATTTTTCTTCTAAAAATAAGATCATTAGGAGACAAAGAGAGGGTTGGCTCCAAGAAGTTAAAGGCGACTTTTTTGGCCGGGTTGCGGTGGTGCTCCCAGTTGGTTTTGTTTTGTTTGTGATTGTTGGTTTATGCATCGTCGTCGGTTTTGTCTTTCTTGCCATCAGAATCATAAATAGTAATTTCCAAGTCGAAGAAAGAGTCTTTGTCTTCCTCCATGGTTACTGGGAAATCCCCTTGGGATGGGGCAGAAGAGATGAACACGGAGGATCTTTTGCGTTTGATTGGTGATGAGCATGAATTGAGCAAAACTCTAACTGGGATTTTTGAGGAAGCAAGGGTAAAAAGGATTTTTTATTTTTTTCCTTTCTTTCATAGACAGTTTTGTGAATGATCTTGAAACTCCATTCAAACTTCTGTGGTCTCTAAAATGCTACAATTTAACCATTTGCAAAATTCCCATGAATTAAATCTCAATCCAAGACGTAGGGCATGTTTGGAATTGCGGTGAGAAATATAACTTATAATTTTAGGGTTTATAGCTTATAACTTAAATAACAAGCTCTACTATTAAAAATCCATTTACTGCTTGGTAATCATGTCTCTAAAGTACTTTTAAAGTTAGTTATATTAATTTTTTTAAAATATATAGTTATCTGCAGGAGCTTTTCGATAAAAGCTTTAATTTGATGCTTTTTAAAAAAGTAGATTTTCAACTTTTTAAGATGATTAAAACACTTTTTATAAATTTACCAAATATATATTTTTTTTTAGAAGAACTTTTAAACAATTAAAAATATTTTTTAAACTTTCAAACTCAATTCCAACATGCTCTACTCTTCTGCTTTTCTCTCCCATGAAGACGTGTTGATATCCCTATCCATTATTTTTTTATATCAGATGATGTCAGCAGATTACATGGCACTTCCCACAGGCGGTTGTGAGAAGAACTATCTCAATAATTTGAATATTTTTAAAAAGGAAAAGTCTATACACAATCGCGAGATATCCCCGCCGCGGCCTCGGGTTCTACATGGCATAAAATGAAAACAACGCAGTTTTCTGCTTCTTCAAAATCCCTCGTTTTCGTTCAAAATCCCTCCCTCCTCTATCATCCCTCTCCTTCGATCTCAGCAGTCTCCATCCCTCTCATCCCTAATAGCTGTTCTCTCTTCTCCATGACCCCGCGAAGAGATATCCCCGTCGTCCTCCCTCTCCCCCGAATCTCCATCCCTGTCGTCTTCACCCCTAAGGCCACGAATCCACGAACGCACATGAACCCGAGAACCCACGAACCTGCGAACCCACACGAACAACCACAAACCCACAAACCCCCTTCCCACATGAACCCACATGGACCCCTTTCCCATAAAGCCCCGAAACCATAACCCTAATATACCCAAAGAGTGTCTCTGCATGCAAGTCTGTGGGTCCTATTGCCTGAAGTGGTTGGTCTAGCTCCTCATAGATTGGTGGTTTGGATGTGGATTTTTGTTTCTTTAGCGTGGAGTTGGGTTTTACTTTTGAAATTGATGCTTTAGGTTGAAGGATTCCTACTTTGTTCTTCTTATTTTAGTTGTCATACTTCTTTTGTTTCCAACTCTATATTTGTATTCGGAATTGTTGTTTTGAAGCTGAGAGTCAGGTACAGAATTTGCTCGGCTTTACTTCTACCAGTAGCTGGTAACAAGGTACTTTGCTTTTTTGTCTTTTCGCTTTTCTTAACCCTTTAAAGCATTTGTAATTTATTTTATTAAATTGGTTGGGAAGGGCTTGAGTCTTTAGTTAACTAGCAAAAAATTAGGCCCAACTTTCTGAGTTCGATCATCTTTAGCACATATTGGTCATCTCTTTTGTTGTGTGTAAGCCTTTCACTCCAGGTGAAAGTCTCCAGGTGAAAGTGTTCCCCTCAACATTAATATATCTATAATTTTTCCTCGATTTCTACCCTTCACAGTAGTTGAAATTCTTTTACTGTGTTTTTGCCATGAAAATTAAGTAGGAATTTTTAGAATATAGATGATTTAATTGGAGTAACATGTACTTGAATTTTGAGATTACTGAATAATTTCTCCAGTTTTCCATCTTGGATCAGATGATTCCAGTGAAGGCAGTTTCATAAATGTTGGACGTTGCCAATTCATAGACAAAATTGCTAGCTGCTAGTTGTGCTTTATGATACATATTGAATATCCACATCCATCAATTTAAATTCAGATTGAGACTAGACAAAACTGCTAGCTGTTGTGCTTTATGATAGATATTGAATATCCACATCCATCAATTCATAGACAAAAATGCTAGCTGCTAGTGGTTAAGAGATTTTTCTTTTCTATATTTCAACATAATTTCAGATTAAGACTAGGCACTTTAATTGCAAAACATTACTCAAATTAGGAATTTATACATAGGTTTTTAAAAATTTGCAATTAAGATTGAACATTTGATTTTTTTTTTTTTTTTTATTTGCTGATGTTAGTTCTTTTAGAATTTCTTATTCTACTAATAAGTTTAATTTTCATTGAAGTTTTGCAGAAAACGTCTTCATTTTGCAGTTACAAACTGTATATGGTGTCATGTGAAGTGCATTCAATACCTGCATATACATACACAAGTATAGACACGCATGTGCATGCAAATGTACATTTGTATTTACATTCATGAAAATAAATTTACATTATTCTGGCTTTTATGCAACTGTTTTTATAAGGGTTCATCTTAGAATGTCGTCATCATCATCTTCATCAAAATATTCTGATTCTCCATCCAGACGTACTTCGGGGCAACCATTGTGTTTCTGCGAGCTCGAAACCACACTAAAATGGTCAACTACTACAAAAAACCTAAGACGACCCTTCAAGTGGGTGGATAGTAATGAAATGATTGAGCTACTAAATTTTTCAAGAATGAATGAACTGTTAAAGAAAGAAAAAGAGGTCGAGAAGATACTCGAGGGAATCGAAAAGAGCCAAATTGAGCTACATAAGATAGTGGATCAGATCAAGAGGGGACAGATGGTGCTATCCAATAAAAGCACCTATATTTTCACAACATATTTAAGGCATCATCTATTTACATAACAAAAAAACCTGTATTTTCATACCAAAAAAACCTATAAAAAATAAATCGTTATCTACACAATCTGAAACGTAATTAAGGCAAAATAACAGCATCTTCATCTAGAGATCAATATTTTCATAACAGTATCTTCATCTTCATATAGAGATCAATAACAATATCATTTAACAAACTTGAGTATATGAGATAGCCTCCAAAATACAAGCAAGTCCGCAAGATTAAAACATCATCCTTCCACAATCCATCCTATATTCAATCCACAAAAAATAGATCCAATCCACAACAAAAACCCTCAAATACATTCAATACACATAAATTTAGCATTAATACATTCAATACACAAATATATAACTGGGAACCCATCCATCAAATACGAATCACATCATTGCAACGGTTGTGATCCATCTAATTCAAAGTGGCCCAAGATCCATCTAATCCAAAGTGGCCCGATTGTGATCCATCCAACTCAAATTGTATCTGTAAATAATAAACCCCAAATATTAATCAGCTAATAAATATTAGTATTAAACTCAGAAAAAAAAGTTAGGCTCCACTTACGCCTTTTTGACTCTGCATCACTATTTCTCGGGTCTGGGTTCCAGTAATGTCTAAAGCCATGTAAACGTTTATAAGCAGTTGAGGGCCTGGTTATTCATATGGAGTCACGTAATTTCAAGAGTAGACCAACCAAATTCTTAAAAAGTGAGCTCTTGTAAATTCTTAAAAAATGGAAAAAATATAAAAATATAAAATGATTGCAACGAACATGTTATTCAAATAAATTTGTCTTCTTGACCCTGCTAGAAAAGATTAAAAAACTTTAGCTAGATATATTAACATGTTCATATATTTATGTTCTGAAAGAAATAGGTCTCACATTTGTGACGCCCCCAAATTCCGCTTGGGATTGAACGGACATTTGAAGCGTCGAGACATGCAACACAAGGTTACCTGCCCCCATTCATGACAGATAAGATGCAATGTTCCTAACATGCATCTAGCATTATGCAATATTCGCAGCGGATAATTTTTCTCTTTAGCAAAACTATGCACCAAACCAAAAATATCCCAAATACTTGAAACATATTTCATACATAAAGGCATACTAAAAAGCCGTGATCACCACACTAGTCTAAAATGGTTGTGATCAAAAGAATACTTGAGATACAACTCCAAAAGTACAAGTATTAACCTAAGTTAAATACTATACCATCATCAACATCGCACCGTGGCCTAGTCGACCGTATTCAGTTGGTCAGATTCCAATTCTCCTTTGGGTCCTGTAACAAGATCTACCATTCGGGGGGAATGGTAGTTGGGACTACCACAGTGAGATTTGATTACAAATCTCAGTAAGTTAACATAAAACTTATACACAGGTTAAAAATGCATGCATGGCAGTAAAAGCATAAATGCATAATTATAGTCATACATAAACATAGTATAACTTGACATATAGCATGACTTAACCAGAACTTAAGCGTGAACTGAACTTGACTTAACATGGCATGAACTTAAGCTTAAAACATAACATGAACAATCAACATAACATGAACGTGAAACATAACATGGACATGAACATAACATAACATGAACGTGAGCTTGAACGTATCATAAACGTGAACATAACATGATGTGAACATGAACTTGGAACATAACATGAACATGAACATAACATGTACGTGAGCATAACATAACATGAACTTGATCTGAAACTTGACTTAACATAAACTTGGAATCTTATTTAATTGTCTTGATTAATAACGTGCATTAATACGTACTCCACAGTTGTTGTGGCCCCACGTATTCAAGTAACATAAAACATAATACGTACTCCACAGTTGTTGTGGCCCCACGTATTCTACATGTCACAATTGCTGTGTCTCATGTAGTGTATGCTCCACAGTTGTTGTGGCCCCATACTTCATGCTCCACAGTTGTTGTGGCCCCATGAATTCACATAACATAAAATATAATACGTACTCCACAGTTGTTGTGGCCCCACGTATTCTACATGTCACAATTGCTGTGTCTCATGTAGTGTATGCTCCACAGTTGTTGTGGCCCCATACTTCATGTAACATAAAATATAATACGTACTCCACAGTTGTTGTGGCCCCACGCATTATAAGTAACATAAATATAATACGTACTCCACAGTTGTTGTGGCCCCACGCATTATAAGTAACATAACATAAATATAATACGTACTCCACAGTTGTTGTGGCCCCACGCATTATAAGTAACATAAATATAATACGTACTCCACAGTTGTTGTGGCCCCACGCATTATAAGTAACATAACATAAGATATAATACGTACTCCACAGTTGTTGTGGCCCCACGCATTATAAATAACATAACATAAATATAATACGTACTCCACAGTTGTTGTGGCCCCACGCATTATAAGTAACATAACATAAATATAATACGTACTCCACAGTTGTTGTGGCCCCACGCATTATAAGTAACATAAATATAATACGTACTCCACAGTTGTTGTGGCCCCACGCATTATAAGTAACATAACATAAGATATAATACGTACTCCACAGTTGTTGTGGCCCCACGCATTATAAATAACATAACATAAATATAATACGTACTCCACAGTTGTTGTGGCCCCACGCATTATAAGTAACATAACATAAATATAATACGTACTCCACAGTTGTTGTGGCCCCACGCATTATAAGTAACATAAATATAATACGTACTCCACAGTTGTTGTGGCCCCACGCATTATAAGTAACATAACATAAGATATAATACGTACTCCACAGTTGTTGTGGCCCCACGCATTATAAATAACATAACATAAATATAATACGTACTCCACAGTTGTTGTGGCCCCACGCATTATAAGTAACATAACATAAATATAATACGTACTCCACAGTTGTTGTGGCCCCACGCATTATAAGTAACATAAATATAATACGTACTCCACAGTTGTTGTGGCCCCACGCATTATAAGTAACATAACATAAAATATAATACGTACTCCACAGTTGTTGTGGCCCCACGCATTATAAATAACATAACATAAATATAATACGTACTCCACAGTTGTTGTGGCCCCACGCATTATAAGTAACATAAATATAATACGTACTCCACAGTTGTTGTGGCCCCACGCATTATAAGTAACATAAAATATAATACGTACTCCACAGTTGTTGTGGCCCCACGCATTATAAATAACATAAAATATAATACGTACTCCACAGTTGTTGTGGCCCCACGCATTATAAATAACATAAATATAATACGTACTCCACAGTTGTTGTGGCCCCACGCATTATTATAACATAACATGTCTTATCTTTCTTAATGCATGTGATATTATTTAATATCATATACTTTTCTAACATGGCGTATACTTGTAAATGGCATAATATGATTTAATCATAAACATTTCATGGCATACATGTATCATATGGCATACTTAACATGGCATACTTATAACATACATCATTGTATGACAGAAAAGATTATATAACAGATAATTATTCATGAGAGATTAAATCATACGTAACAGATAAACATGTAATGACATAGCATGACATGGCATATACGATAACATACATACATAAATTGTAGTTCTCTTACCCATCACACATACACAATAAACTGATAGTAAGTTAGAGGCTAACTTACCTCGATCGTCGCGTTCTATGAGAATAGAGCGCGAGACACGAGGAACTGCACAACAGCTGGAAGAGGAACACTCAAGTCCTTAAGATTTTCACTTCTGAACTCAATTGCCATATTGTAAGCACTTGCAACACCACGGCCAACTTGAGGTTTCACTATACTCGGAAGAGATAAATTGACTTCAGAAAGCCTTTGCACTAAAACAAGTTCATTAAAATTATCAATAACAACCAAACAAACAACTCATTTCTCAATCCATATACTCTTAGCCATAGTCAACCACAAGATGACACCAGTCATCCCGGACTATAATCCATATCATCACTGCTTCGGGACACTGTCATACAGTTTCCCAACATTACACCATACGCTCCACACTTCTCTGCTACGCCATTCAACCCTTCGTGACACGCCATCCGGTGTATCACGACTTAGTACAGAGTACACTCACGTGAACTCTCTTCCATTCACACTACAAAACCCATCACTGCGATACACGTCTCACGGTGCATCGCTACGCGACACGGAGTACGCGCTACGCGTACTTCCTTCGCTACAACACTCATCAACACGATGCACATCACACGATGCATCGCCATACCACACGGAGTACACTACATGCGTACTCCCTTCCTTCTACGACCCACATCACTACAGCGCATGTCGCGCGGCGCGTCGCTGCATTACACAGAATACGCTACACGCGTATTCTCTTCACACAACCCGCCGTATCACATCTACGGCATCCATCTCACGCCTATACTTCACAGCACAGTCCACAAAACTACAAAACCAAGCCTAACACTTCACAACCACACTTCGTTTCACAACTACGCAGCGAACTCCACAAACACTAACTACACAGTCTACAGCCAACCAAAACAATTATGTTAAACATAAATAACTAAAGATAGAGGGTTAAGACGAGAGAGATGTGATTGCTGTCGGGAAAGAATCCAAAACTGATAATTTTAGCGGGCTGTTACAACATTTGTTTTAAACAAACTTGTTCTATAGAAAGAAATAGATCTCACATGTACAAAGGCGTGCATTTATCACCATGGCAGACATGTTAACCAAGCATAAATTCAAAAGTCTAACAAGAAAGACATAAATAGCAAAGCTCCATTATTTTGGTGCATGTCATTCAGGAGCAAAGCATGCATGAAGCGAACTTGATACTTTCAGTTCAATAGTCTATGAAAGCAATAGTTAACATAAATAAAAAAATCAATTAAAATAAAAAGAGGAAACTATTCGAGTCTATAAATGTGACTAAAAATGACAAAATTTAGAATAAAGAACAATATTTTCTTGTATATTAACCAGTGGAGTATGTTCTTTTATTCTTCTTGATCAAAATGCTGTTGGAGTTTGGGATTCAAAAACCTCAATCCTTTTTCTGCGTTTCCGTTTATAAACATAATGCAATTAATCTAGCTAAGTATTGAAATTTTTGAGTCTTGGCATGTGTATCTTTCATATAATATGAGATCCTAGCTAAGTATTCTATGATTGCCCCAGTTTTATATCAAAACATAATGCAATTAACCTTCTCTATTTTATATCAAAACTTACCTTCAAAAATCATATAAATAATTACCAAGTTTATCCCAAGATAGATTATTAAATGATGAACTCTATTCATCATATACAAACAAGATTACCACATGTCTCTCTTCATTATATATACCAAAAGGCTCAAGCAATAATATAAGAAAACAACACCATCCAATTACTAAATATTAAAACAAAAAAAATAAAGCATAAATAGCAGGCACAAAAGCAATTAATCCACCCGTGTGCGCAAAATACATCAAAATTTTGTTTCATTTTAAAATTCAAAATTTTTATCTGAAAATTCTCAATGGCCAAGCGGAACCTATGGTTGTGTGGCCAAACACAACCTAAGAAAATCCTTTATAAGAGACATGTGACATATCCACAGCCAAAACAAACAAGCATACTAACATCCAAGTAATTTCAAGACAGTCGTTTGGTCTTAATATACAGATCCATTTACAGTCTAACCCTCGCATTAGATTCAAAAAGTAATTTTACTTGAAATTGCAGAGACCCCACAATGGAGACTTTTTAGTTCTAGGTGGGGGGGACAAGATGAAGCAAAAAGGTCCTAGAGAGTCAAAGACTTACGGGGACTTCTAAGCACCATGGATATGAGAAATACAAACATACCATAGAGAAATGGAGCATTGCCAGAAAAATCTCATCAACTTTCAAGATAGCAAAATTCAAGGAGACCCCACAGATGGATGATATTAGGCAAATTTAAGCCAAAAAATAAAAAAATACAAAAAACAAAAAAAAAAAAAAAAAAAAATTACAGGTACTTTTTTTCTCCTGGTAAGTCAATATTGTAAGCATTCAACATGTTATTGACAATTTCATTAGCATTTTTCTCTAAAGAAGCGCTGAGTGAAACCCATATCCGATATGTGCGGGTTATAGCCGCTCAAGAAAAGAAATCGAGCTTCAAATCCTTCACCAAGCCCTCATTCCCGCACAAAGAAACAACTTTTGAACCCATGGAACAACCACACAGAAGTTAGCACTCTTACAAAAGGCAAAATGAACAAAGTAAGCATTACAATCAAACTCATGTCGGTTGAAGCCGTCTCTTACCTAGAAATGCCGCCCAGCTAAAACCCAGAAGAGAAAATGGCGACAACGACAGATCGAAGATGGCGACCACAAGGTTTCTCTAGTTTTGGTGCCCTCCTGCTCTGTTTCTTCAAAATGAAAATATTCCCTCCCTCACCTCGGCGAGGTGGGAGGTTCCGGTTTTGGGCTCTGCGAGGTTTTCTCTTCAAAAATCCGTGAGAATGGCTCCCCCCCCCCCTCCTCCTTCCCTTCCCGCTTTACCTTTCTGCTTTCATTCCACTTTTTTATTATTATTTAAAATTAATTAATTATCAGCTGGCGTGGCAACTGCCAGTCAGGAGGCCACGGCGGGGTTACTCCCCGGGAGTATGTAGCAGTATTGTTTTAAAAAAGTTGTGGCTATCAATTTCTTAACATGATGGACGTTAAAAGACATGACAAAGTTACACGTGTTAGGACACCAATAAGTCTTGTAAAGCTTATTTACTTGTATTAAAAATTTATCTTTGTTTATCAAAAATAAATTCTTTGATTTTAATGAAGTGGCATCACTAAAATCTCAATTTTAAAACTTAATGTAGTATATTTACAATGTGAATCGCATTAGCCGTCGGTCCAACATAACCAGGATTTTGGCAATCATTGTTGAATGTTGACAATTTCGACTGGATCAAACCCAGGAATTGCACTAAAACGGGAGGCTGGATGTTAAATTATAGCGCAGGTAAGAAATTTAACAAAGGAAAATCCTTTGGCAATAAAAGAATGACACAAAAATAAATTCATAAATTAACATAATTTGATTTGGTATATCAGATTGTAAAGTTATTTTTTTAATAAAATAGATCTAATAAATTTCATAAAATCATATCAATTTGTAGGTTTATTTTATATAATTTCTGTTTCTCTCTAGCAGTTCTCTTTTAACAATACAAGCAAGAAAAAGAAAAACAAATCCTCAATCGCCATATTGGCCACCAAATAATCAGAGGACTGTTATAGTCAACAGATTTGGCCTTCAAATCACTTTGTAACCCAAAGCATTTCTCCGCCAATAAACATATACCCTTTAAGTAGGAATGCTTAAATGGAGATGTAAGTAGGAATGCTTAAATGGAGATGTTAAGGATGACAAATAACGCCAGTTATAGCTCAGGGGAAGAGAATGAGAAAAAGTTGCACTCAATACAAAATGTCCATAACCGTGTATATGATCTGAAGAACTGAACCCTTTGCATATGAATTCTATATATTTTTTTGTTTATCTGCAACATATTTCTTTCGAAAATTTGCCACTAAAACCAAACAGAAACCTCACAAGAAACAAAAGAAGGGGACTTCACTACCTAGTTTCCCTTCTGCAATTGAGAAGGGAGAGAGGAGAACTTGAAAGTGAAGCAAAACTAGCATGCACATCTCTGGTCCTATTGAAAGAATAGGGGCTCATCCTGTCATAGGAAGAAGCTGCAAAGGAGTGCAGAAACTCCTCGAATCCCTCCACATGACCGTTCCTCTATTATAATCACCTGGCGTCCTCAAGTCCTCCTAGATCTCTGCCACCGATGGAGCCACCAATAAAAGACAAGTGCCAGCAAATAAAAGAAATCGGCATGTTACTCCTTCAAATATTGCGAGTTTTTTCACCAAATGACAAAAATAATTTAGGGCAGGTTACCATTTACATATAAAGATAGTTACTCAGGTCCAAGGATTTGTCATCATCCTCTGAAAGAACAGAACAGAACAGAACAGTCAGTTACGACAGCATATAGTATGTCTGTCAAAGAAAATGGAATAATGAACAAACGTTGCTTCCCATTTACAAGTGAAAAAAAGTATAATTCTTTGTATCATAAATCTCCCCTTTCCATAGGGTTATTACCGCCTGACATAATCACAAATGAAATGTCAAGTTCTCCATGAACAAACGATATAACTGCAATCTTCTAACTAGAGCAAACAATGTGTTCATGAAACTCTACTTCCTTCTGAATCAAGTCCATGTTGCATATCAAGCATGCAACTGACCATAGTTCCATTGATGAAGCATGGCAAAAAAAATTATGGCCAAAGTAGAATTTAACATGTTTTCTGTGACAAAACATTCATGTCTGTATAATACCGGGAAAAAGAAGACTGCAACAACGAGCAAATTATGAAAACTTGGGAATCAATCAGGTGAATATGGTGATGCAACAAAGACAACATTATAAAGGCAAGTGGAGAAAGAAACCACTTGATCGGGTGCATCTTAACAAGGTAACTATATCTTCTTCTTCTTCTTTTTTTAAAGAAGAGGACAATATCCTTTAAATAAAATTTAAAGGATATTGTCCTCATCTAAACTCAAAATTCTCATCTCATCATTACAACTTTTCCAAATTCTCATACAAAATATAATAAATAATTTATTTTTTTCTTAACTTTTTCAAATCCCAAAACAATAATAATCATCTTAAAACTCAAAATTTTCATCTCAAAATTTTCAAGTGGCCAAACCGAACCTAATCAAAGCCTCACATGTATGGTGGAACCGTGGAGGAAACCTTAGTAGCATGCCCCGTAACAAGGTTACATTAGCTTATTTGGCGAACAAGTCACTAGACAGTTGTTCTCATTTCTCAAAGAACCCAGTAGCAGCTTCATTCATTTATTTAGCTTGACATGTACAAGATACCCTACTTTCTTTAAAAAGAAATGACCATCAAGTATAAAGAAGAAAAAACACATAAAAACAAAAGGAAAAGAAAGGTTATTACTGATTCTGATAGAGAGATTCCAGGGTGCCACAAGGATAGCCATGTTCAAGGTGACCTTGTACATACTAACACTCCGAGCTTGACCTTCTTGATTCGTATCTTAACAATTCACAAGGAAGACCTCAAGTCTTCTATCAAGTATGGATTATCATGACATTCCGGAATATGTTATGGATTATCATGACGTTCCGGAATATGTTAAGTGTTACTATATCTTAGAAGTGGTGCCTATGTTATTATGCATTACATCGATTCGCCAACTAATCGTATTCGACCATTTATGCAGCAGGGTCTCGAGTTAGAAATCAATAGTCATATTTTCAGGAGGAATCCAAAAGGATATTAGAAAAACACCAAGATTATTAACCTGTCCAACTCTCAAAAGTGTGCATGCTGGAGGTGATGTCTGTCCAGAATTTGCACCTTTCACAAGCAGGCAAATACTTATGTACCAAAAGAAAAGGGAAAATTTGCAAGCCGAATTTGCAGAGATCACATCAATGGAAGTGCATGAATGACGCTTTCCAGTACCATGAAAAGTTCCACTGTGAAAGAAATCCATAGAAGTTTGCATCTCCTCCGAACCTAAATTTTAGTGAGGAAACAAGCTGAAAATAGAAAAAGCAAAGCCCTATCTCTGGCTCTGAAGGTTGTTCTGATGCAACTTTGAATGAAAATGAAATACCTACCTGAAACATGAGAAGGTGCACAGCACTCCACTGTTCTTGCCGGAATTTTTATGATTGATGATCCTATCCCAAGTCCAAAATGAAATCTAACCAAATGTGAAGGCCGATAATGAGAGAGATCACAGGATAGAGCACGCACTCTGTATGCAAGTCATTTTAAGTGGTGGAAAAAAATCATGGAACATAGTGCTATTGATTTCTTCATATTGTAGAAATAACAATCAATACTTTGAATTTACATGACGAATTTTATCAACCCAATAATATACTTTAGTTGCCGACCATGAGGGAAAGCCCCAACCAGCCAAAGAGAGCCGTCCCCTAATACAAATTGATCCCTATACTGCAAAACCTCAAAAGGCAACTATATTTTAGTTCCACAATTCTATCTCAGATCTTGCACAAAAGGCCATGATCTACGTTCTCAAACAAAAGCTTTCGAAATTAGCGACCTCCGGATAGAACTGATTCTGCAACAAAAGAGGAAGGAACAGCTGCATTGTCCACAGAAGCCTGATATGCCAAGTAAAAATCATCGAAAGTTTCGCAATGTGCAAATGCTAAGCTGCTGGCACAAAACTCTGGAGGAGGAGGAACATCGCCCTCCAAGTACTGCACAATTTGGCGCATGCTAGGCCTAGCTGCGGGTGCCGAATGAGAGCATAACAACCCAAGTTTCAATACCGTCTCTACTTCCTCTGCCACATACTCTTCCCCCAAATTTGGATCCCTTGCCTCAAGAATATCGCCTCGTTTCCAATGAGAAAATACTCAATTAACCAAAAGCACATCCTCCGTTGGCCTACTTTGATCTATTGGCCTTCTTCCACAAGCAACCTCAAGCAAAAAGGCCCCAAAAGCAAACACATCAGTGCTTGTTGTGGCCTTGCCGCCTCTAAAATTTTCCGGTGCAAGATACCCCATAGTTCCTGCCAGATGGGTAGTCTGAGGATCTGTTCCATGGTCATATAATCTTGCAAGACCGAAGTCTCCTAATCTACCATTCCGCTCACCATCGAGCAAAACATTACTGGCCTTCACATCTCTGTGGACAACTACTTGCTCCCATTGTTCGTGTAGATAAAACAGCCCCGTTGCTACACCTTTTACCACTCGAAATCTCTGGCTCCAGCAAAGGGTGACTTTTGGTTGGCCAAATAGGTACTTGTCCAGGCTTCCATTGGGCATGTATTCGTACACCAAAAGCAGCTCTTCCTTGAACCGGCAATAGCCCAATAGCGGAACTAAATTCCTGTGGCGAAGCCGACCTATGCTCACAATTTCTGCTACAAATTCTCCCATGCCCTGCCTTGATTCATGGGAAACCCTTTTCACTGCAATCTCAATTTTTGAAGTAGGTAGTACCCCTCTATATACTCTACCAAATCCACCACTTCCCAATAGCTCTTTTTCCCTAAATCCACCTGTGGCGATATAAAGATCTTTGTATGTGAATCTGTGAGCCCCATAGTCAAGCTCCCAATCTTCTTGCAATTCTGCAAACTGCCTCTTCCTTCGTACGACAGAAACTAAACTTGAAATTGCTCCCACGGCTAAACTAACTATAATCACGGGCAACCCAATTGTGAAAAACTTTGATCTCTTTTTACCTCCTAACTGAGGAACACCGAGAAGTGGGGAGACGGGAAGCCGAGAGCGATCAAGTTTTGGAGCCTGGCCATTGATTCTAAAGCTCCATCCCACAATATAATGCTTTGCAACCAATTGTCCATTTGCGGAGGAGAAGCCAATGTACATATTCTTGTAAATTATTGGTGAAAGATCGCAGTTTAAAGACAACAGCGAATTTTCAGGTTTTGTGGCATTAATTGGAGCTAAAGTAACAGTGATTCGCTTCTCGACACGATCAAATTCCACCCAAACTTGCATTGGTGGCCACCGACAAGGTCTAAAGAACTCGCCACTCGACTATTGTCGTCAATGTAATACTCTACAGGAGCAGATATATTGGATCTCAACCCATTTATATCAATCCCAACATGGTTATTATTGATGTCTCCAAACTCCTGATTCCTGAATGTATCGAGCTCTATGGGTAGGTGTGAAACGCTCTCTACGTAAAAACGCTCTCTACTTATAGTGACGCCAAATAAGGAAACTACTGCTAAGGTTCTCGTGGTTTGCTGCCAAGGCCTCTGTGCATGGCAGCCGTAGATGACTTGCCTCCACCGGCAGGCCATCAACGGTCGTTCTCTGAGGCTGTTTCAGTGGTACCGCAACCACTCCCTGAAATGGACATTGCAGTGCGTCCTCCTAAAATCATAGACGGTGACCTCTGTTTTATCTTCTCTTCTGAAGAAATTGATCGCACGGCACAGCCTTTTCATTTCTCGTTGGTGATGAAATTCTTGAAGAAAAGACCCTCTCTTGATACTATCCGTGGCTATATCAGAAGCAGATGGGGGTTGACTCAAGTTCCTGTGGTATCGTCCATGCAGATGGCACGGAATGTTTTCGTCCGTATGTCCAATGAAGCAGATTTTTTCAAGGCCCTTTCCGGAGAATCATGTGATATTAATGGAGCATATTATCGGCACTTTGCCTGGACGCCTGAGTTTGATGAAGAAAGTGAGCCACCATGTGTACCGGTTTGGATATTCTTGCCTGGGCTTCCTCCTAATTTTTATCACAATTCGGTTTTAAAGTCTCTTACGGCACCGATTGGAAGATTGATTCGGTGTGATAATTGTGACGCCCCCAAATTCCGCTTGGGATTGAACGGACATTTGAAGCGTCGAGACATGCAACACAAGGTTACCTGCCCCCGTTCATGACAGATAAGATGCAATGTTCCTAACATGCATCTAGCATTATGCAATATTCGCAGCGGATAATTTTTCTCTTTAGCAAAACTATGCACCAAACCAAAAATATCCCAAATACTTGAAACATATTTCATACATAAAGGCATACTAAAAAGCCGTGATCACCACACTAGTCTAAAATGGTTGTGATCAAAAGAATACTTGAGATACAACTCCAAAAGTACAAGTATTAACCTAAGTTAAATACTATACCATCATCAACATCGCACCGTGGCCTAGTCGACCGTATTCAGTTGGTCAGATTCCAATTCTCCTTTGGGTCCTGTAACAAGATCTACCATTCGGGGGGAATGGTAGTTGGGACTACCACAGTGAGATTTGATTACAAATCTCAGTAAGTTAACATAAAACTCACACACAGGTTAAAAATGCATGCATGGCAGTAAAAGCATAAATGCATAATTATAGTCATACATAAACATAGTATAACTTGACATATAGCATGACTTAACCAGAACTTAAGCGTGAACTGAACTTGACTTAACATGGCATGAACTTAAGCTTAAAACATAACATGAACAATCAACATAACATGAACGTGAAACATAACATGGACATGAACATAACATAACATGAACGTGAGCTTGAACGTATCATAAACGTGAACATAACATGATGTGAACATGAACTTGGAACATAACATGAACATGAACATAACATGTACGTGAGCATAACATAACATGAACTTGATCTGAAACTTGACTTAACATAAACTTGGAATCTTATTTAATTGTCTTGATTAATAACGTGCATTAATACGTACTCCACAGTTGTTGTGGCCCCACGTATTCAAGTAACATAAAACATAATACGTACTCCACAGTTGTTGTGGCCCCACGTATTCTACATGTCACAATTGCTGTGTCTCATGTAGTGTATGCTCCACAGTTGTTGTGGCCCCATACTTCATGCTCCACAGTTGTTGTGGCCCCATGAATTCACATAACATAAAATATAATACGTACTCCACAGTTGTTGTGGCCCCACGTATTCTACATGTCACAATTGCTGTGTCTCATGTAGTGTATGCTCCACAGTTGTTGTGGCCCCATACTTCATGTAACATAAAATATAATACGTACTCCACAGTTGTTGTGGCCCCACGCATTATAAGTAACATAAATATAATACGTACTCCACAGTTGTTGTGGCCCCACGCATTATAAGTAACATAACATAAATATAATACGTACTCCACAGTTGTTGTGGCCCCACGCATTATAAGTAACATAAATATAATACGTACTCCACAGTTGTTGTGGCCCCACGCATTATAAGTAACATAACATAAGATATAATACGTACTCCACAGTTGTTGTGGCCCCACGCATTATAAATAACATAACATAAATATAATACGTACTCCACAGTTGTTGTGGCCCCACGCATTATAAGTAACATAACATAAATATAATACGTACTCCACAGTTGTTGTGGCCCCACGCATTATAAGTAACATAAATATAATACGTACTCCACAGTTGTTGTGGCCCCACGCATTATAAGTAACATAACATAAGATATAATACGTACTCCACAGTTGTTGTGGCCCCACGCATTATAAATAACATAACATAAATATAATACGTACTCCACAGTTGTTGTGGCCCCACGCATTATAAGTAACATAACATAAATATAATACGTACTCCACAGTTGTTGTGGCCCCACGCATTATAAGTAACATAAATATAATACGTACTCCACAGTTGTTGTGGCCCCACGCATTATAAGTAACATAACATAAGATATAATACGTACTCCACAGTTGTTGTGGCCCCACGCATTATAAATAACATAACATAAATATAATACGTACTCCACAGTTGTTGTGGCCCCACGCATTATAAGTAACATAACATAAATATAATACGTACTCCACAGTTGTTGTGGCCCCACGCATTATAAGTAACATAAATATAATACGTACTCCACAGTTGTTGTGGCCCCACGCATTATAAGTAACATAACATAAAATATAATACGTACTCCACAGTTGTTGTGGCCCCACGCATTATAAATAACATAACATAAATATAATACGTACTCCACAGTTGTTGTGGCCCCACGCATTATAAGTAACATAAATATAATACGTACTCCACAGTTGTTGTGGCCCCACGCATTATAAGTAACATAAAATATAATACGTACTCCACAGTTGTTGTGGCCCCACGCATTATAAATAACATAAAATATAATACGTACTCCACAGTTGTTGTGGCCCCACGCATTATAAATAACATAAATATAATACGTACTCCACAGTTGTTGTGGCCCCACGCATTATTATAACATAACATGTCTTATCTTTCTTAATGCATGTGATATTATTTAATATCATATACTTTTCTAACATGGCGTATACTTGTAAATGGCATAATATGATTTAATCATAAACATTTCATGGCATACATGTATCATATGGCATACTTAACATGGCATACTTATAACATACATCATTGTATGACAGAAAAGATTATATAACAGATAATTATTCATGAGAGATTAAATCATACGTAACAGATAAACATGTAATGACATAGCATGACATGGCATATACGATAACATACATACATAAATTGTAGTTCTCTTACCCATCACACATACACAATAAACTGATAGTAAGTTAGAGGCTAACTTACCTCGATCGTCGCGTTCTATGAGAATAGAGCGCGAGACACGAGGAACTGCACAACAGCTGGAAGAGGAACACTCAAGTCCTTAAGATTTTCACTTCTGAACTCAATTGCCATATTGTAAGCACTTGCAACACCACGGCCAACTTGAGGTTTCACTATACTCGGAAGAGATAAATTGACTTCAGAAAGCCTTTGCACTAAAACAAGTTCATTAAAATTATCAATAACAACCAAACAAACAACTCATTTCTCAATCCATATACTCTTAGCCATAGTCAACCACAAGATGACACCAGTCATCCCGGACTATAATCCATATCATCACTGCTTCGGGACACTGTCATACAGTTTCCCAACATTACACCATACGCTCCACACTTCTCTGCTACGCCATTCAACCCTTCGTGACACGCCATCCGGTGTATCACGACTTAGTACAGAGTACACTCACGTGAACTCTCTTCCATTCACACTACAAAACCCATCACTGCGATACACGTCTCACGGTGCATCGCTACGCGACACGGAGTACGCGCTACGCGTACTTCCTTCGCTACAACACTCATCAACACGATGCACATCACACGATGCATCGCCATACCACACGGAGTACACTACATGCGTACTCCCTTCCTTCTACGACCCACATCACTACAGCGCATGTCGCGCGGCGCGTCGCTGCATTACACAGAATACGCTACACGCGTATTCTCTTCACACAACCCGCCGTATCACATCTACGGCATCCATCTCACGCCTATACTTCACAGCACAGTCCACAAAACTACAAAATCAAGCCTAACACTTCACAACCACACTTCGTTTCACAACTACGCAGCGAACTCCACAAACACTAACTACACAGTCTACAGCCAACCAAATCAACTATGTTAAACATAAATAACTAAAGATAGAGGGTTAAGACGAGAGAGATGTGATTGCTGTCGGGAAAGAATCCAAAACTGATAATTTTAGCGGGCTGTTACAATAATCCTACTCGATGTGCCACAAGAACGGATGGGGCTAGGGTATGCGTTGAAATAGATGCATCTAAGGATCCTATCCCATTTTTTTGGATCGGAAAACCTGGTATGCCAAGCAGCCGAAAACAGAGCATTATATATGAAACGTTGCCGGCATATTGTAGAAGCTGTAGAAGACAGGGACATACTCAAAAAACTTGCCGATTGGGTATTGAAAACAAGATCAAGCACCATAATGGAGGGAAGGCCTGGGTTTCGAAATCTAAAAAATCAAAACTGGACGTGCAAACATTAGAAGAAACAAAACTGGAAGAGCATGTGGTTTTACAGGGGAATGAAATGGAAGAAACGGAAAACCTCGGAGAAGATGCTGGACGGGATGGGAGAATTAGTAATCCAGATGTTGAAGTTGTTTTGGAGTCTCCAAACTGTGCTGCTGTAGTTATGGAGAATGGGGTGGACGAGAACCAAGTTATTCAAGAGGAGCATGTGGTCGCTGTGCAGATGGAAGTTGCTGTTCCGAATAATGTGAATGAGATAGAACCTTGTTTGAACCCAGTTGAGGCTACCGTGGTTAACAATGGGGTTATTTTGGAGCAGCCTATGATATGTATTAGTAACATAAATGTTCTGGAGGTGAGTCCCACGTTGATAGCTAATAATGAGGAGGATGGTGTTAATTTTGCAAGAGGTGAGGGACATTCGATGGAGGAAAAAACTGTTAATTTGGAGGAGCCGTTAGAATTACGGCATGATATGAATATACCCAATAATTCTTTACCCGCCAATGATAAAGATTTTGCGACGAAGTTCAGGCTGGAAGACACTCAATCGAAAAATGAAGATGAGAGGGATATGTTGATGGAGGATATGCAAAAAGAGTATTGTACAGATTCAGATATCTCTCGAGGTAATGTTGGTAAGGTAAGGACAAGAAGTTCCGTCAGGCAGGTAATACGACCCTCTAAATTTAATTTATGATCAGTCCTATTCTTTTTTGGAACGTAAGGGGACTTGGTACATCCCAAATGCGTTTAAAAAATATTATTAATAGTTATAAGCCTAATATCATTGCTCTTGCTGAACCTTTTTTGCCGGAAATTAGAATTCCTAGTTTTTTAAATCGATTTAGATGTGATTCTTATATTACAAATGCTATGCATGATGGTAAAATTTGGGTGTTGTGGAATTCTGTTGTTTCTGTTAACTTGTTGGTTGGTTCTAGTCAATATGTGACTGTGCAGGTGAAGGAGAAGGAACATGAGTTCCTGCTTACGGTTGTGTATGCTAAATGTAGTCGTGCTGAGAGGCAGATCCTCTGGGAGGATTTGGAGGCCAATAGTGGTGGTACTCTTCCGTGGGTTCTTTGTGGGGACTTTAATATTATCAAAGAGGACTCAGAGAGGAGAGGTGGTCACCCTCGGCATTTCTCAGCCATGGATGACTTTAATCTTTGTTTTCATAATTGTGGTCTGATGGATATGTGTTTTAAGGGTCCTTTGATGACTTGGTGCAATGGTCAAGGTGGCCTAGCTCGGAGTTGGGCTAGATTAGATAGGTGTTTTATGGATTCTAATTTTATGAATTTATTTCCTAATGTTTATTATCATGTTTTGGGTCGTTCCACTTCAGATCATTCCCCTCTTGTGATTGAGGTGGGGAAAGACCCTTTTAAGTACGGCCCTAGTCCTTTTAGGTTTCAATATATGTGGACTGATCATGAGGATTTTCTGAGTTTTGTTAAAGGGGTCTGGGATCAAGTTGGATTTGGTTTTGGGCTTCAAAAGTTTTCTTCTAAATTGAAAAGGGTCAAGGTGGCATTAAGGGAGTGGAATCAGCGTGTTTTTGGGAGAACTACGGTTATCATAAAAGATCTAGAATCTCGTATTGAGAGGTTAGATAATCGTCTTCAGGCTTGTTTTAATGATGAGGATGATTATGATCTCATGGTTTCTAATTTGGAGCTTTCTACTTGGAAGAGATGGGAAGAAATGAGGCTTGCTCATATGGCTAAAAAGACTTGGTTGAAAGATGGGGATCAAAATTCTAAATTTTTTCATGCTATTTTAAAGACTAAACATCATAAGAGGATCAGTGATATGTGTCTTGCGGATGTTACTCGTTTACATTCCCCCCTTGAGATTCATAAGGCTGCTGTTGACTATTTCCATAATTTTTTGGGCAGTAGCCGCAGAGCTGATTTACCTGATTTGAGTGATATTGTTTTCCCTGTGATTGATACTAGTGACAATTCTTCTCTTTGTCAGGATCCTTTGATGGATGACATAAAAAATGCTCTTTTCAGTATCCCTATTGATAGTAGTCCTGGGCCTGATGGTTTTGGTTCTTGCTTTTATTGTGTTTGTTGGGACTTTATTAAGGAGGATTTATTGGAAGCAGTTACTGAGTTCTTTCGTGCTAAATCTTTTCCCAGGTTTTACACGGCTTCGTATATTGTTCTCATTCCTAAGGTGGATAACCCTTCTGGCTTTGAGAAATTTCAGCCCATCAGTCTCTGTTCGGTTATTTATAAAGTTTGCTCCAAAATTATTGTGGCACGTTTGTCGAGTCTGCTTTCGAAAATGATTTCTCAAGAGCAAAGGGCTTTTATTCCTGGTCATAGTATTTTTGACAATATCAGTTTAACCCAGGAGATGGTCCATTCTATTAATAAAAAAACTAATGGGGGTAATGTGGTTATCAAATTGGATATGTCTAAGGCGTATGATAGAGTGGATTGGAATTTCTTGCTACATGTTCTGGATTCGTTTGGGTTTTCTCCGCAGGCGTGTGATTTGATTAAGGCCTGTATTTCCCTGCCTTGGTACTCAGTTATGATGAATGGCTCTCCCTTGGGGTTTTTCAAAGGTTCTCGTGGTCTTAGGTAGGGCGATCCTTTATCTCCTTATTTGTTTATCATTATGCAGGAGGTGCTTTCGCGTCTTCTCTGGCAATATTTTGATCATGGTAAATTGCACAGTTTTCTCAAGCTAGGGGTACTCCTCTTGTTTCTCATCTCATGTATGCTGATGATATTGTTATTTTGGCTAATGGTGCTAAAAGGTCTATGAGAGGTTTGTCTCAAGTGCTTAAGCTTTATGAGGACTGGTCAGGCCAAGCCCTTAGTAAGGACAAAAGTGCGATCTATTTTTCTAAACATATCCCGGTTTCACGTAAAAGATGGATTCTTCAAATGATTGGTTTTTCATAGGGTTTTTTCAGTTCAAGTACCTGGGTGTCCCTATTGTGACCGGTAGATTGAAGGCTTCTGATTTCGATGAGTTGCTTGGGAAAGTTAAGAGGAAAATTGCTGGGTGGAAAATGAAATTGCTTTCGGCTGGTGATAGAACTATTCTTTTGAGGCATGTGCTGTCGAGTATGGCCACTCATCTGCTTGCTGTTTTACATGTTCCTAAAGTTGTCTTGTTGGCTTTGAATAGACTCCTGAGTTCTTTTTTCTGGGGTGATTCTGAGGGGAGAGGTAAGAGAAAATGGGTAGCTTGGAGACATATTTGTAAACCCATTCAGGAAGGTGGGGCTGGTATCCGTGATTTTGGCGATATACAAAAAGCTTTACATATGAAATTCATCTGGAAATTGCTATCGGGGAATTCTTTATGGGCGGATTTTTTCAGAGGTAAATACATTCGAGGTAAGCATTTATCTCTTGTGGCTTCTAATACATGTACGAGGTTTTGGAAGGCGCTTGTTCAAAATATCCCGGATGTTTTAAATAACTCTCAGTGGCTGGTGAGAGATGGTAATATTTCCTTCTGGTATGACAATTGGGATGATGATGATCCTTTGCATGATTATTATCCGATTATTGAGAAACCTCTTCTGAAGATTAAAGAGTGTCGTATTGATAATGGGTGGGATATTCCTTTATTGGAAAGACTTGTGGGTCATCATAAAGCTATGGAGTTGGTGCAATTCTTCGCCACTCGTAAGGAGGGCAGGATGTCCTTATTTGGAAAAATGATATTGCTGGCAAGTTTAATACTAAGTCTGCTTGGGATTGTATAAGGGTTAGGGCGCCTGTTTTACCTTGGGCTTAATGGATTTGGCATGCTATTCTCCCTAAAAAGATCTCTGTTATGATGTGGAAAGCTACTAATAATTGCTTGCCTGTGGATGATAAGATTAGGTTGGCAGGTATTCCCATTGTCTCTAAATGCAATTGTTGTTCCGCGGATCATATTGAGGATCTTAATCATACTTTGTGTACGGGTGAGTTTGCGAGACAAATTTGGCGACTGGCTGCTATTCATTTGGGTGTGCACATGGGTTCTTTTAGTACTTGGCAGGAACATGTAACTTTTTGGTTTCGCCGTGCTGATAACTCTTCTTATTCTCGTATCATTTTTGGCCTTCTTCCGTCAATAGTTTCTTGGAAAGTATGGGCTAGACGTTGCAAAGCTCGTTTTGAGGGGAAGGAGGACAAGCCTGCATCAATTTGGAGCAGTATTAAATTTTGGATTTGTCATCTTATTAAAGGGTCTATGAAAAAGTTGAGAATTTCTAAGCAAGATGATGATTTACTAAGGAGGTTAGATCTTCCAATCTCTCCTCCTCCTCCTAAGAAGGTGACGATGGTGAAATGGATTAGGCCTCCGCAGGATTGGGTGAAGCTTAATTCTGATGGTAGTAGCTTGGGTAACCCGGGTCAATCTGGTGCTGGGGGTGTTATTCGGGATGCCAGAGGTCAGCTGTGTATAGCGTACTCCATGGCTTTAGGTGAGGGTTCCAATAATTATGCTGAATTAAAAGGTCTTCTGGAAGGTGTGAGGAGGTGCTATCAATATGGTTTTCTTCAGGTTTATATTGAGGTTGATTCTCAACTTTTGGTCAATTGGGTTACTAAGGGTGCCTGCAATATTTGGTATCTCGAGGATTTTTGGGAGGATCTCCGCGCGTGCCTTGAATGCTTGGATTATAGACTAACTCATGTTTTTCGTGAAGGTAATGCTGTGGCTGATTTTCTTGCTAAGCAGGGAGCTGGGGGCCTTACTCGGGATTGGCTTGATGAGAAGGATGATTTGCCTAGTCAGTTGCGCGGTCTTCTTGGTATGGACAGAATTGGCTTGCCATATTTGAGGCTCTCGAAATGAGGTATTTTCTTGTTGTTGGTTTTTGTTTCTGATGTGTGAGCTGTTTTGCAGGTTGGTTGTTTCCTTCTTGGTTTTGTTTGTTGTTGGTTTCTTAGGTTGGTTTTTGGTTTTTTGATTCCTGGGTTTTGGATTTCTTGTAACCCCCAGGCATCGGGTTGTAACCACGGTTTTCCTCCGCCATAAGTGAGGGTTTTTTAATAAAATTGGGAAGGGGTCACTCATGGACAGGTGACTTCGTCTCTTTGTAAAAAAATAAATAAATAAATAAATAAATAAAAAAGCGCTCTATGGCAACCACATGATTACTGGGGTTACCATCATTGGTAGAATTGAAAAGGCCAAGGTGCTGGGCAGAAGCTCCTCCTGGTAGCCCTCTTGTTGGAGCAATCACTAAAGCAATCCCATGACCGCCTCGAATGGAATTGTCAGGATTAGGAATGATGGCAAAGACAAAAGTGGAGGAGAAGGAGAAAGCATTGCCATTTGAAGAATTCTTGAGGCTTATTGGACTGGGATAGAAAGCATGACCAGTTTGGAACGTGGTCGTATTGGTGAGCTCCAAAAGACCATCAGCAGTTATGTTGGCCAGACCTTCTAGGCTTAGATTCGCGGATCTAAACCCGTGGTAGCTGAAGCTGGTATCTTGAGAGGCTACTAAATTAAGTATCAGTGTCAGAGGCAGCGCTATTATTAGGTTGGGAGACATGGCCATATTTTGGATGCACCTCTCTCCTGATCTCACTCTTAATTTATCAGTTCCATTTTCGCAAGCTTGACAGAGAAACAGAGTGATGATAGACGCCATCGGAGACCAACAATGGGCAAGATCACTCGAAAGCTAAATCATTCAACTTTTGCAACTTGACCAACGGGGAGTAATTTCTCAGTTCCATTTTTGTAAGCTTGACAGAGAAACATATCGATGATAGCCACCATTGGAGACCAACAATGGGAAAGATACTCGAAAACTAAATCAGTCAACTTTTGCAACTTGACCGACGGGGAGGTTGCCATATGGCAACCAAACATTCGACATTTCAATACTCCTTCTTTAAAAAAAAAAAAAAAAAAAAAAAAAAATATTAATAGTGACTTAATCAAAATTTGATTAAAATGTATTTGAGAAATTTATTTTTATAAATTTAGTTAACTACTTTTCAATAATACCAAATAACAAACTTTTCAAATCTATCACTATTATATTAAAATATTAATTTTTATATTTTTTTTTATTTTAATTCTAATTTTAATATGAATAAGAAAGATTTATTATTAGAAAACAAGTTATAACACAACATTTTATGGATTCAATCGTAGGAAAAATTCTACAAATTAAAATCTCAAGAAAAATTCAAATCGTATGAAAATTTAAAGAAAATTAAATCGTAGGAAAAATTATAATCATAGAAAAACTTCAAGTCGGTTGGCGAGGCAAGGTTTTACGAAGAAAATTCAAATTCAATCGTAGAAAAAATAATAGAATCGCTGAACTGGGATACTGAGGATTTATGTGCTCTCTGTTTCAATTGGACATTGATGAACAGGCATCGGTGGCTAGTGAAAAAACAATTGAAAAAGAGAGAAAAAAAAAAGGGGGGGATATACGGGATTACCGGAGGTTGATGAATGGGCGACGGTGGCCAGTGAAAAAGCGGTCGGGATACGGTGGCTAGTGAACGGGCTTACCAGAGTTCGATGTTTTCAGCTTCGAAATTTGGTGTACTCTGTGGCTTGCACGGTGTTCAATGAGAAAAGCATGTGGAGTATGGTCCAGGAGATGTGTTTTGTGATTTGGTGTCCTTCGCGTGTTTCTAAAGATACAAATGGGAAGAATTTTTTTAAGTAAGAAAATTATTTGGCCAATGAAAAAGGGATGGTTAAATTTATAGTACAAATATTGAGTTTGATATAGATATATTTTGTGAAAATTAGCTAAATTTTGGCCGAAATATAACTTTGCCTTGGCCACCACTAATGCTCTAATAGGATTAGTAAAATCCTAATGGATTATGTAAAATCCATATATCTGTAAAATTTGAAGAATTTAGCTTAAAATGCACCTCTAACTGATTCTCTACTTCATCTTTATTTTTCAGTCTGCTACAGTGTTACCGCTACATTTAGCGTGACACTATTATGAATGTAAACATTTTAAAATTAATTTATGTCTTATGGTACTCTTTTTCTCTGTATCTAAAATTCATCTTATTTCACAAAAGCACCACCGTGTGTTTGGCGTCATCTTCCCTTCCTGTTCTTGTCGATTCCAGCAACCACAGTTTCCTTTTAGTTGCTCTTCCTTGTCTAAATGGGTTTTGGCCCTCTGGGTAATCTTCCCTGATCTCATCCAAAGTTCATCTTATGAGGTCCAAAATGAAGGGTTTGTGAAGCTGAGGGATTGCTAGAAATGGGTTCGCAGTGAAACTGGTTTAATTTGGTAGGATTGTATTGGTGGGTTTTGGAGTGTGAGATGAGGGTGGGGCTTGCTTTGGTTGGAAACAAAGTGGGTGATGGGTACGGTAAGAATAGTGCCACGGATTTGAGGAAGGGACAATGGTGGGGTTAGGTATGGATTTGATGGTGATTTTGGTAAATTGGATGAAGGTAAAGTCGCGATTTTTTAGAGTTTCATATTCTTTATGTGATTTCTGGTTTTCGAAAAGAGAGAAGCCGGGAGGAAGAGGGAGATATTGTAAATATTGAAAGAGATGAGGATATTATTGATAATTAGAGAAAATATTAGAAATGAATAAAAAAATATTGTAAAGAATAATATTTAAATGATATGAAGAAAAAATAAATAAACTGATGTATGGTATATTGTAAAAGTCAATATATAAAATTGAAAAAGTAGGTTTTGGTGATGTATTTTAAAGGATAGGATAAATAATCTATTGGGAGTGCTCTAAGAATCATAATAAAAATGTGAAACTTTACAAAAGAGAGAATGCTTTTATAAAAAATCTTATTATTAAGATATAAAATTTTTTAAAAGTAAATTAAAACTAAAAATAATTATTTTGAAAACTATAGAATTAAAAAACTAAACTTAATATTTAAAAATAAGAATAAAACTATAAAATGATTTAAAAATAGACTAAAGATTTTAAAAAATTATGAAATTTCTTTGAAAACACAAAATTATATATTATTTTGAATAAATAAATTTACAAATATTAATAAAAAATAAAAAACCTAAAAAAATAAATAATTCAAAAAAAAATATAGGGAGAGTGGATTCCAGTCCACTGCGGCAAGGTGTCCGACAAGGTAACATTATCATTAGATGGGAGATGAAGGAATGATTTAATTCTAAAAATTTGCATACCTAAAAAAGAAAGTTTAAAAATTTGAAATTGAGTAAGGGAATTACAAATGAACTAAAATGTAGAGGCTACTTGTTAACGTCGTATTTCTTATGCCCTTGGACCAAGTTTCAGGGACTCAGGTCTTCTCTAATGAGCCTGTAATACTCAATGGAGATGAAGCTAGAAGAGGGCAGCCAGGGGGCCAAGGGAGCCTCTGATGCCAAAGTTAGTGAGGATTTTGAGAAAATGGCCAATAAACACTGAAGTAAAAGAGTAGTGAAAGCCAAAGAGCTTTTCTTGCACTTGGGGATTGGCATTTATATTGGCGTTCGAGGAAGGGGCAAATCCTCTCTATTCCTGTGGGTCCCTCGTCCACATCACGACTCATGGTCCAGTCTCATTAATGCGGCGTGCCTTAGTGGCGGCACCATTAATGCAGTGCTTGGCTCGAGCTGGATTACCATAAATGCGGCATGCCTAAGTAGATGTGCCATAAATGTAGCGCTAGGCCCATCTGACCTTATCTTGCACTGCCTTCCTCTTGTCTGTCCGTTCTTTAAGGTTTTGAGAATCAACGGCTTCACTCTCCTTGGTCTTCTCTCACTGGGTTCAGTTTCTAATAAGTGGGATGGCGGTGCAGTTCTTAGGCGGCTAGTCACATCTGTTCCTTTGTCGCTCCATTTTTACACACAGATCCTCCCCAGTTTGCTCGGGCTATCGTGGGCCATTGCTGGGGTTCTTGGGCTTGGGTCAATAAGTGCTAGGTCTTATTGTTGATAGGGAAAAAAGGGGGGAAACCCCCTCACACTACTATTATAATTAACCCAAGAAAAAATAAAAACAAAAGGCATTATAGATAAGAGAAATAATTTGTACAAGTTCAAAATAAACAAGTTCTGTGTAATCTCTTTGTAAAAAGATAAATGAAATAAATAGTCATAGAGAGCGTGCACCAGAAACTCCTTTAAAAAAGTAAAAAAATATCAATTCCATATGAAAAATTATTTTTTTTTAATATTAGATCCTATTAGTTTTCAAAAAGAATGTATAGTGCTTGCATAACTCCACTTTAAAAAATAAAATAAAAAGACAATTTTTTAATAAGATGACTCACTTTTTAATAGACAATAGGAAGTATCGTTCTACATTTGGACATACATGTTACTAGAGTTTTGAATTAGAGATTTTTCTTGAATTTTCAGCTTGCCTACTTCACATCTCTAGTAGGAATGGATTCAAGAACTCGTCAAGATGTATACTTCACAAATCTTCTAAATAATAATGACTTTTTTAATGGAATCTACAAATGAGATAAATAAATACAAAATGTCTCCACCCCAAGTTGAGGTTATTGAGGTTGAACATATTGGACGAAAATCACAACCAAATTCAAACTTTATTGTAGAAGAAGATTTGATACTTGTAGAGGGATGATTTGAAGTTTTCTTAGATGCGGTGCAAGGAAAAGATAAAAAATACATGATGTTATGGAAAAGAATTCATGAATACTTTGAGGAAAATAGAAAATTTGATTCTACACGTAACTACACATTTGTAAGGAACCAATGGTCAATGATTCAATAAGTGGCAAATAAGTTTTATAGTCATTTGACACAAGTTGAAGGTATGCATTAAAGTGGTGTTAATGAGTAAGATAAGGTATGTTCGCATTATATATTTTTATCTACTTTTTTGTACCATCTTCTCCAATGTTAAATAAGTTTCTAATTATGTTTAGAATTTTGAATTTTTTAGATTGGCAAGGCAAAAGTCCTGTACCTACAATTAGAGAAGAAAGCTTTCAACTTTTATTGTTGTTGGCGAGTGTCGAGATTCCATCCAAAGTGGGTGGTACATATGGAAATAGTAAAGCTCAAGAAAAAGTCACTGTCATGGACAAATGCTTCAACTCTCAATTCAATAAATTTAGGCAAAGATGAGAATTTGTATGCATCATCTACAAATTTAGATTGATCAATAGGTCATAAAACTGAGAAAAGGAAATGACAAAGAAAAGAAAGAACAGAGTCGGATTCTCTCATGATACTAAATGAGATGAAGGAAGATATAAAAAGAGTAAAATCATGCTTATGCAAAAAGTAAGTGATCATGAAAAACAAATACTTTATCTTAGTAAAAAGGAAGTGTGTATTCAGAAAGAGAAGGTGTTAGATGATCATAAGACGGAATGAAGAAAAGAAAGAATTATGATGAATAATACAAGTGTCATTTCTTCAAACTTTTATTTGATATTTTGAACTATACATTTTATTTGATGTTTTAGGAGTCATTTATATTTGACATATGAGGTTCTTAATGATAGAAAAAAAAAATGATAATTAAAAATACTCCAAGGAAATGAGAGAAATGGTTACACATTCTTTTAAAAATATTCCAAGGAAATGATAGTGCAAAGAAAATATAAAACATTAATACAATCATATATGATAAAATATTATGCTTTGCTATATTCTTGCCATAAGTTCTAGACCATGTGTGCTTAGAGTTGACAATGAATTTTCCTTTCTCTGCCATGCCAAATAGTGGGTTAGTTTTTCTACTTCCAGTGCATACAATCAATACTTCCTAACATATATGGAAATCCAAGTTTCTCACCAACTATGAATAATCTAGCAATGTCATCATTGTTAGATTTCCTTAAATACTATTCTAGAAAAAATTGAAACGTCTGCTTTAACAAGAAATTTTAGGCTTCTTAATGTTAGTCTCTCCGGTCATCAGGTATTCATCCATAAAATCAGTCGTGATACCATATGCAAATATCCTAAGAGTAATTGGAAACTTTTGAAGGAAAGAAAAACCAATCCTTCCTGAGCCATCTCTTCTCTGGACAAAATAATATTCATGGGCTTCTACCTCAAAATAGTTTTGAAGATTGGTGGATCGGCAAAATCATTCCGAAAAAGATTTTGGTGGACTTGCAATCGACCGCACCTTATGAATCTGAGTGATTTTTTAGAACAACCACGTGAACTTGGTCCTTTTTTTTTCATAACAAGTTGTCTTATTATCTCAAACTATTCGTCAAAATTTGAATCAAGAAATGTTATTTTTTGAAAAAGTGAACGATTCATTAGAAAAAAAATGCAAAAAATGATTTTACAAAGAATCTTGAGTTGAAGTGAATATAATTGTTGAGAAATTGTACTGTTTTATAGTGAAAGAATATAACCGTTGGAGTAATATAGCCGTTAAAAAAATATATTCAATAGAAGAATATTCAATAGAAGAATATGACCAATAAAAAATAAAATCATGAGAAAATTATATCCGTTAAAATAATATAATTGCTTGAAAAATAAGATTGTTAGAAAATTATATTCATTGAAATAATATGAACGGCTAAAAAATTAATATCTGTTTTTTTAATGAAAAATAAATATTTTAATTATCATTAAAATTAAAATAAATAAATAAAATCAAAATAGATATTTTAACTCAATAACTCTCCTGTTTTCATGGCTTGCTCGCTTGGGTAATCAATTTGATGCCTCGGTTCTCTCGGGTTGACACACTTCAGAGAGAGGGGAACAGTATTTCTGTGTGTGCGCGTGGAGGAATAAACTTGTAAGTATTCTCAATAATTTTAAATTTTTTAAAAAACTTGTGACTTTGAATTTCTTAGCACGATCGAAATGTCAAAGTTACACGTGTTAGGACACCAATAAGTCTTGTAAAGCTTATTTACTTCTATTTAAAATTTATCTTTGATTTTGATGAAGTGGCATCACTAAAATCTCAATTTTAAAACTTACAATGTGTATGGCATTAGCCGTCGGTCCAAAATAACCAGGATTTTGGCAATCATTGTTGAATTTTGGCAATTTCAACTGGATCAAACCAAGGAATTGGACTAAAACGGGAGGACCGGAGGTTCAATTATAGTGAAGGTAAGAAATTTAACAAAAAAAGGGGAAAAGAAAAAAGAATCCCCCTACCCCAGATAGGCCACCAAATAATCAAAGCAGGACTGTTATAATGTCCTGTTTTTTCACGTTATTCCTTGGTGAAAAAAAGACAGATTTTTTGTTAAAATAAATAAAATCACTATGTAGCCCAAAGCAGCTATAAAAATCACTATGTAACCCAAAGCATTTATCTGCAAATAAACATAGACCTTAAGGATGACATAACGCCAGTTATAGCTCAGGGGAAGGGAATGAAGAAAAAGTTGCACTCAATACAAAATGTCCACAACAAAAGAACAACCGTGTATATGATCTGAAGAACTGAACCCTTTGCATATGAATTCTATATTTTTTTTGTTTATCTGCAACATATTTCTTTCAAAAATTTGCCACTAAACCAAACAGAAACCTCACAAGAAACAAAAGAAGGGGAATTCACTACCCAGTTTCCCTTCTGCCATTGAGAAGGGAAAGAGGAGAACTTGAAAGTGAAGCAAAACTAGCATGCACACCTCTGGCCCTATTGAAAGAATAGGACCTCATCCTGTCATAGGAAGAAGCTGCAAAGGAGTGCAGAAACTCCTCGAATCCCTCCACATGACCCTTCCCTCCATTGTAATCACCTGGCGACCTCAAGTCCTCCGAGATCTCAGCCTCCCCTTCCAAATATCTAACCACTTGCCTCATGCTTGGCCGTGCAATTGGAGCATTATTTGAACACATTAGACCCAGTTTCAACATCTTCACCACCTCATCCTCCTCATACTGCCCATTCAGCTTAGGGTCAATCACATCAAGGAAATTTCCTTCTATGAATCTGTCCCACACCCAATCCACCAAACTCAACTCTTCAGGCATCGCCTTGTGCTCAATGGGCCTGCGCCCACAGGCAACCTCGAGCAAAAATGCACCAAATGCAAACACATCAGAGCATGTTGTGGCCTTGCCTGTTCTCGACAGCTCTGGTGCAAGATAGCCTAGAGTGCCCACCACCCGCGTTGTGCTCGGGTTCGTACCGTGTTCGTACAATCTGGCAAGCCCGAAATCTCCTAATCTTCCATTGAGTTCACTGTCGAGCAATACGTTGCTAGCCTTCACATCTCTATGTATCACAACCTGTTCGTAGCCCTCGTGTAAGTACAGAAGCCCAGAAGCGACTCCCTTGATGATCTTGAACCTTTGCTCCCAACTGAGGATTTCTTTTGGCTCATCAAACAAGAACTTATCTAAGCTCCCATTAGCCATAAAATCATACACAAGAAGAAGATCGCCTCGTCTACGACACCAACCCAATAATTGAACCAAATTCCGGTGACGAAGCCGCCCAATGCTAGCAATTTCCGCCACGAATTCAGGCAGACCCTGTTTGGAATCGTGCGAGACTCTCTTAACCGCAACTTGGATCTTCGAATTTGGAAGCGTCCCTTTGTAAACTCGACCGAACCCACCATGCCCAAGTAGCTCTTTTTCACTGAAACTATGGGTTGCTTTCTTCAGTTCTTGGTAAGAGTACCGATGCGGGCCAAGTTCGAGTTCCCAGTCTTCGATTACGTCGGCGTTTTTTATTTTCCTAAACAGGTAAATCGAAATAGAGATTGCAGATACTGCAAGAACAATAGCTGCAACAGAAACTCCTACTGTTAGAGCCGTGTGCTTCTTCTGGGGTCCCGGTAGCGAAGGCAGTGAAGAGAGATCAAGGGCGGGAGCTTGCCCGTTAATCTTGAAGCTCCAGCCCAATATGTAGTGTGAGCTAGCGAGCAAACCCGTTGAAGCAGAGAACCCAACGAACATAAATTCTTCAAGGATCGGAGAGAGATCTACAGGAAATGACAAGATTGGCTTTCTGGGTTTTACAGAAGATGGCGAAATCGTAACATTGACAACATGTTCAGCCGAATCGTAGTCGATCCACGCTTGAATAGGTTTCCCACTCTTGAGGTAAAGATCTTGTTTGGTTGAATCATCGGTGAAATATGCAGCGTCGGCGGAGGCGTTGGATTGTAAGCTATTGATATCAATGCCAACATGGTTGTCGTTTATGTCTCCGAACTCGAAGTCTTGGACAGTGTCGAATTCAACTGCGAAGAGATGGTTGGTGAAATTTCCGACATCGCTGGCATTAAGAAGGCCCAGGTACTGGCTGGGCAGAGCTTTAAGATCCTTGGAGGTCGATATAGTGAAAGCCAGGCCATGGCCTCCGAGCTTCGGGTACTCGGGGACAGTAACAAAAGCAAACGAGGAGGAGAAAGAGAAAGCCTCACCGTTGCTGGAGTTCTTGAACTGAAATGGAGAGGTATAGAAGGCATGGCCCATTAATCGAGTTGTGTCGTTCGTTAATTTAAGAATCCCTGTTTTTTGGATTTCGGCGATGCCATTTAAGGTTATGTTGGTGCCCACATCACTAAATCCCGGAAAGAACAGTTCGGTGATCTGAGATGAAACCGGGAATGAAAGAAAGATAAAAGCAGAGAGAAATCGAAGAAATTTGGCCATAGTTCAACACGAGAATCAAGGCATTTAGAATCCAGCGGGGGTCTCGGATATAAACCAGGTTGGCGAGATAAGAATTGTACAGGCACAGCGAGTAATAAATTTTGAAGTGGGAAATGGGAATAGAGTTTTCAATGAGAAGGATTTGAAGCAGAAGAGAAGAATATCTAACAGTGAAGGTTTTTTAGATCTTGGACAGCAAATTAGGCACATGGGCAAGCGAACAGTTCATTCAAGACATCGATTATGTAGTTAAACGTCTACACTACGGTACAAGAAGACTAACCGGCTCTCGAACTCTGGACTCCCAAATCGCAACTATAGAGGAAAAGTTGTTTCTTATGTTGGTGAGCTGAACAAGACAGAATTCTGAGGTTAGCCACTTGTTCTATATTCCATGTTTAACCTCACAACAGGAATTATCTTGTTTTTTTTTTTTTTTTAATGTGGATTTCAACATCTATACTTTATTATTTTTGTTTCTTCTCTTTCAAGGGCCAAGGCAAACACGTCTCTCATATTATTGAAGTGAAACCCACCTTTTAAAGGAGGCTAGGGGCACACCACCCACGAAAGAGACTAGTAAAGTCACGGGTCCACACCAGCAGCCAGCAGCCACTCTCGACTGACTCTTTTATTATTATTGTTAAATCACGTAAACATGGATGTAGCTTTTGACTAACAATCACATATTGTCGCGAAAGATTGATAAGTAGGCAGGGCAAAATGTTTGTAAATAAACGTTTCGTTATACATATAAGAGATATTTTAAATAATAATAAATAAAATATTATTATAATATAATTTTTTAATATTAATTTTATATTAAAATTTTAAAAAATTAAATTATTTATTATATTTAATATAAAAATTTTAAAAAAATTATAACGACGAGTTGAGATGAGATAAGATTTTTAATTTTAATTAACCAGTCATTTTTCAATATTCTTCCAAGTTCCAATCCTTCCATCTCTCAAACCTAAACCGATCTCAAGGCTTCTTCCTCTTTTCTCACTTTTACCTTTCACTTGTTCTATCTAGTATGGTTATTTTTCATGGGGTCATAAAGTCTCGATTTCTTGCCTTCGGACCACCTAAGGTATATATATGCCTAACATACTACAACACTCCCCTAAACGCAAATCTATAATATGAACCAATAATTAGAGTCATTATTAATTCATGTTTAAGTCCTATGCGCTGCCACGAATGCACGATTCCAATGACTAAACGTGCGATGTTGTTGAATGCTTCGGTCTCAGAGCTTCAAGATACGTCCAAGTCCATCCAAATTCTACTAGCAGGTAAGCTACATACACGTCGGTATAATTACTGGTGTTCCTTGGGTGCTGCCAGCCAGGGTTGTTTTTTTTTTTTTTTGACAAAAAAACCCTGCCAGCCAGCCAGGGTTGTTATGTCTTTAGTTGTTCTGCTGCTTTCATACTCCCCCGAAACGAGAATAGGTAGTAGAGGCAGAGATCTCCAGTAAAACGCGTCAAAATAGACAATCACAATAGTTGATGCGGCATTTGGATTCTGAAATGATCTCTGATGATCTAAGTTAATATTTAAATAATAATATTTTATAAATCTTATTAAAATATGTTTTAATATAAATAAGTTTGAGATATATGTTTGAGTTTATTAAGTAAGTTGATCTAAATTTAATTTTTTTATTAAGTAAGTTGGTTTTATATAGATTGCGATCATTTTAATAACCAAACATAGCCGTTCGGATGGTCCACTTCTGGACTAAACCAAGTAACATTATCCCAAACTTATGATTTATTGCACTTATATTTTTATTATTTTTTTCTCATCTTCTTCGTGAGCACCCACCCTTATATATGTAATGAGATTTTTTTTATACAAGGGCACCTCACTCCTCCTCCTACTCTTGTATCTCTAATTTATTTTTAATGCATAATTTGTTATTCAACAGCAATCATATTAAGGTGCGAAGTCTTAAGATATTCTTAAGAGATGTTCTGATTATTTCTACTGTTTTCAAGGTTACCCTTCAGGTCATGTTTCAACAAGGAACTAAGGGAGCATTCACATTGGCTTCATCAAAGTCATCTTTAAAATTTGATAAAAAGTATAAATTTTTCATAAATTTAAAGCCTTCCTATCCATAATCCCACATTGGATTAGCTATTAAATTTATCAAAATAATAATATAATATTATTTTTTTAATAATAATATATTTTTTTTCATTTTTAGCAATTAAACTATATATACATTAATAATTTTATTTTATACTTGAAATTGACCATAAATCTAAAACTGAAATGAAACTAAGGTTATAGGGAAAAAAAATGAGAGAGGGAAAATAAAGTAAAGCAATTGGGAATTAAAATGTAATAAAATAATTAGTTGATGAGTGTATAGTAACCCTTTAAATTTGAAGGAAATTATAGATTTACTGTAGCTAAAAGTTTCCCATTTCTTGTTTGATGAATCTAATGCAGTTTTAATTTACACATATTCATCATTTTATACATTTGACTTGACTTTTGAAGAAACCAAAATCAATGCTCTAAGTTGACTAACGCACTAAATGGAATAAAAAATAAGAGGATTGGCTTCGTCTGTCACGTCTGCCGTCACTTCTGCTAGAGAACAAGCAATATCAGAGAACTTCATGTCTTCGATTTCCAATGTCTACCCTAATATCATTTTCAATAGAAATATCTAGTGGAGTGTTAGAGACATTGACGGCCGATGGTGTATTTATGTGTTATACTTTTTAATATTAATAAAAAAAACATGAAAATTAAAATAATCAGGCAAATGTATTATCGGTCACTCCTCTCGGATACAGAAGCAAGACCCTTTTTCAAATTGATATAATATAAATAATTAATTAAATAAAATATAATATTTTAATAAGTCTTAATATTAGTAAAATTATTAGTTGTCTAAAAAATTAAATTATTAGTTGTCTACAAAATTTAAATTAATAAAAAAAATTATTTATATTATATTTTCAAAATATATTATTCTTATCTCATATTGCATGCAATTACGTAATCTACAACTACAAATATCATTTTTTTTCTTATAAAAAAAGATAGTTTATAATAATGTGTGCAATAAAAATGTGGAACATAGTTTTATCGAGTGCCATATGTATCTTACCAAATTATTAAAGATATTTCTCTCTCTCTCTCTCCTGTCCTAATGTTAAAATAGTCAAACAATGGGTAAAGACATCTAAACAATTTGGTCAATGGAATTGAAACAAGAATGTGACCACTTTGTCAAACAGATTTGTAAACATTCTCAAGTTTGGTCATTATTGCGGCTGCAATTTCTGAAAAAGATGGAGAAGTTTGGTCAACTAATCCACCATGCTTGTAGTCTCCAAATTCCACCCTACTCGATTGGACTCCAATTTCTTTTTATATTTCTACTATATGCCATTCCTTCAACTCCCATTACTTTTAAAAAAATAATAATAATTTTGTTTTTTTTTTTATGATATTTTCTGTCCATAAGTCTGATTCTCAGCTTTGAAACATTTTTATGATATTCTAATTTTATATAATCGTTCCCAAAATTATCAAAAGAAATTATAAAAAAAATATAGATGTGTTTTTATTTTTTTAATCTTATGACAATGGCACCAGAAATTACTGACTTCATATATATATATATATATATATATATATATATATATATATATATATATTATAGATGTATTTTTATAGTTTTACACCTGATCCGATTTGAAGTATTTTTTATTTTTTATTTAGTGAAAATTCATAATTAAAATTAAATTAAATATATATTTTTTCTGTAAATTTGTTTGCATGTTGGGTACACTGCCCTATGATTGTGGTCAAGCACGGCCGCTCCAGATGGAAGACATGCCAGAGGTTTCGGTCGTCCCGTGTAGTGGTTTTCCTTGTTTTTTTGAATCAATCATAGTTACCATACACGCCAATTTAAGGGAAGTTACGTGGGATTCTACAATATTAATCTAATATATGCATGTCAAATATTTAACGAAATTTACGTTGGATTTTACTGAAAAAAATTCTATTCATTATTTTCACATTATATATTATATATAATTTTTTAAATTTTTTTCTCTTATAAAATTTGTAGTATATGGATGATGGGAAGAAGTATTCAATTATTTAAAAAAGAATAAAATTAAAAAAATAAAATAAGTATGGTGTGTAAAGATGATAAGTAACAAAACTCTTCTACGATATTAAACATTTAGCTTCATACTAGCCATTCTATTACTTGGCTGTGTGTCTTGACGCTCGAGCATTCACGTCTTCGATCCAATCGACGCCCACATCCCTCCACCTCCCTCCGTTGCTGTAGGTACAGTAGTCACTTCCTTCTCCGATTCAATTCTATTTCCACTTGGCCCATCCCACAACCATGGTCGTGGGTTCCTGTGAGTACAAGTAGTAATGGTAAAAATGATGGTAAGTGTATCAATACATTTATTAAAAAGAGAGAAGCTCTTAAATATAAGAATTATCAAGAATCATAGGAATCAATTTGGTGATGGGATATTATATAGAAGTTTATGTTGAAGATTAGTAAACGAAGTTTAAAGTCATGTTGAAGATTAATGTTGAAGATGAAAGGAATATTATATAGAAGTTTAAAGTCATGATATTCCCATTAATAAACGATTGCACGCATGTTTTTCTTACTACCTACCTTTGGAATCCAACAGCAAACCTCTATACATATATATATGCCTGCGTGTCATTCTCACTTTGAATATTTAGCATAAATATTATATTAGCCTCGCTAATTTAATTGATTACAGAATAAAATAAAATAATAGCCACTTGAGTTCGCATTTTGGGAAGAGTGTCAACACACCTCCTGATGATCACCAACTCCCACTAGGTCCACAAAACAACTGTCTGGTTTGAATTTAAAAATACGATAAAATGTAATATTTTATATAAAAGATGAAAATTGAATAAAATATTATTTTTTAATATTATTATTATTTAAAAATTTAAAAAAGTTAAATTAAAATTTGAGAAGATTGAAGTATTTATTATATTTTATATAAAAATTATAATGATAAGATGAAATAAATTGAGATGCTTTTCAAATCTAAACTAAGCAACGAAAATTTTCAGTTAGCAGCATTATTGTCCAATGTAGAAACAAGAAAAGTTATAATTGCGGCCTTCCTTCCTAGACAATTAGCAGCATTGTCCAATGGGCACGTGCAGTCCATTTATCCAATAATTTGAGAAAATAATGTCTAAAAAGATTTGTAAAATTAAATTTATAAATTTAGATTTGATAAGGTTTAATATTGATGCAGGGTGTGTGGTAAAAATTTATGTCGATGGTTGATTAACTTATAGGAAAGTCAAATGTGAAAATTATACCATAATTTTCAATAAGGTTATTTTTCGATATGAGCTGAAATGAAATGTTTGGAATTGGTTTATTCTAAGTAGGTATGTTTTTATGGTGAACCATGATAGCAAAAGTTATGAAAATCTTCATTGATATAAAGATTGGCTGTGGGACTAGTCAAAGTTGTAAGGTGGAGATTGTTGACTTTTTTGCTCCTTTACTTAAGTCCCACATGGGTGGGAAGTGAATGAGGAGCACATTTGCAAGCCTATATAAAGAAGGCTTGGGCTCCTTAATTTAAACACACTAGTTGAAAGTTTATCTAGTAACTTTTGAATTTAATTAAATTCCTTTATTGTTCTTTGTTTGAAAAAATGGGAAGATATGTAAAGTTAAAGTTTTGCTAGTGAGGAAGCTTTGTGGATGTGTTTGGGGTGAAAAGAAAAATTGTGTGATTGTAACAATTTTTTACATAGATCGAGAATTTTCTTCCATGGGTCAGGTAGTTTTTCTCATGTTTTGGAATTTCCACGTAAAATCTTGTGTTGTTATTATTTATCTATTTTTCTTATTATTCCTACAAATGGTAGATCCTAGGGGGTAAATTTGGGAGGTTCAAATTCCTAACAATTATAAAATTAATTTTATTGTAAAACATATATTACATATCATATGAATCTATATAAATTTATGGATTTATGTATATATTTAATCCATTTATCCAATAATCTATGAAGAGAGAGTACTCATATAGTTTTAAAGAGACTTTATAAGATCAAATTCATAAAATGACATAATTTAATGTGATATATTAAATTGTAAAATTAATTTTATTGTAAAATATATCTAACTTATTATATGAATCCGTATAAATTTGTGAGTTTATTTTTATGAAATCTCTTTATAATTAAAACATTTCTCTTTCTTAATCATTATTTTTTATAAAAGTTTTGTTCGTGGAGTTTTGCCAAATAACTAAACAAATGTAAAGCCAATATAATTATTATTATTTTTTAAAATGGGGGTAAAGTCATTTGCTAACAAATTAAAAATATTTCGCTCTACGTGACAAAAATATTTTGCGGGTTTGTTTGTTAGAGGAAAAATAATATTTGCCCTACACATATTTTGAAAAAAAGTAAATAAATTTAAATTTATATTAATTTTTTAATAATACATTATTTATTTTTTAATAAAATATATAAAATTTATACACCTTAAAATTGTATTAGCTATTTATCTTTACTCTAGTTAGAAAAGCTACGGCAGTTGGATCTAAATAGTGACGTAAGGCCCACAGTTAAATCCAAATAAAAGGAAAAAGGATGCGTGATTCCCAATTTAAATTAAAAATATAAGAAAATCATCTTACACAATTATGATATTAATTTAAAATTATAAAATAGGAGATCAGGGTCCCCGGCCTTTAACTCTCATAATATATGCAAAACAAAGTAAAATAAATTAGGAATAGACATCCATTATAAAAATAAATAAATAAATAAAAAGTTAGAGATAGACTTATTGCTTCGTTGGCAAAGGATGGCAAACATTTGCGTGTTGCAAGTAACTATTAAAAACTTGCATAAAAAAGTATTACGTTTATACTTCTCTTTATATTATGTTTATGGAATGAATGAAACTTGCGTTTAAAAAAAATAAGAAGGTAACTAATAAAAATGGAATCTCAAGGAATATTGACACCAGGGTGACTAATTATAGTAATATAAATATAAGAAATAGGTACCCATAGTTGACGTTCATTTCCCAAAGTTATATCATGAGGCTTGATGGCTAGTCCCACTCGGCCAATCGAGAGTTACACTTAGAGGGGCTAACCCCTCCCCCTTAAGATGTGACACATGAGGCATGTACAAAAAACTCCCTCAAAAGAATTATCTCTAGTTCTATTATTTAGGCTGTGAAATTTGTGAGTATTGCTCTAGTATTACCATGTATCTCACTTCACCATCGATATGAGATGATATCGGATGAACAACAATTACATAGGAGAATCTGTAGAACAACTACACTAGATTTATGATTTACCAACGAAGTAGTATCGCTTCCGCTATGTTTTCTAATCTAGTATTTCTTACATTGGTATCAGAGCAACTAATTGGTTGTTCTTGATTTTTTTTTTCCCGTGCATGTTGTATTTCATTTATGAGAATTTTTTTTTTCATGCACAATGATATGTAACCATTGCTGCCGAGGTTGTTGGCTATGGTGGTAGTGTTGCTACATAGGTAACGCAAGTATGCTACGACCAGACACACAAGTGTACCACCTTGTGTTGTGTGATGTAATAAGACAACGAGGATCATCTGGGTGTGTCGTTGCTGCATCGCATGTGGTGCGCGCTAACCGATGTTATGTAGTACTACCGTGCGCAGGGAGATTTGTTGTGTGACGATAACCATTTGGTGTTCCATTGACATGGTCATGTCCAAACGTTGCACCGTGTGCAAGGAAGAAACAACAATACTACCGTGCGTGGGAGATTTGTTTCAGCCAAAGTAGCAGCATATATGGTGTTGCATAATGAGCATCACCCCACATGAAGCGGTGCACCAGATTTGCTTCACCTACCATGTCCTGCACCATGAAAAGCTACTTTGAAGCACAACCAAGAGGCAGAGCAATTGGCAGCATCATGCTGCATTGGTTGTGGCTCTAAATACACCATGGAGTTCGCCGCATTCTACTATAAAATGCAAGTTTGGGTGGAATATGTTGGTGTTGAGAAGTGAATCATTGTTACTTTAGCTCCAATTAATGCCACAAAACCCAAAAATTCGCAGTTGTCTTTAAACTGTGATCTTTCACCAATAATTTACAAGAACATGTATATTGGCTTCTCCACCGCAAAATGGAACATTGGTTGCAAAGCATTATATTGGGGGATGGAGGTTTAGAATCAATGGCCAGGCTCCAAAACTTGATCGCTCTCGGCTTCCCTTCTCCCCACTTCTCAATGTTCCTCAGTCAGGAGGTAAAAAGAGATTGAAGTTTTTTACAATTGGGTTGCCCATGATTATAGTTAGTTTAGTTGTGGGAGCAATTTCAAGTTTAGTTTATGTCGTACGAAGGAAGAGGTAGTTTGCAAAATTGCTTCTAGACTGTGGATGTTAGCTGTTATGGGCTAGGCCTAATTGGACAAAGGAGGAACATGTCCGTCTAGTTACCTCGCAAATTCCTGCCCTGTGAGCGGGAATTTAGTCACCCATGAACTTTTTGTCTTCCCTCCTCATAAATTCCATCGACGGTGCACATTCCCTTGTCTTAGGATAGGGCATGATGGTTTTGTGTCCATGTCTTTTCACTCCATGAGGATCGTGGGATTTGCTCCCGACGTTTCCTCTCTGATGAAATTGTCACCCTTTTACTTGGAGTGGACTAATCCGCATTGATTCCCTATTTAAACCCCTAGTCCTGGCCTTCATCTCTTCATTTCTACCAAACCTCTCTCATTCTTCCCTTTTCTTTGGAAAATTTTCACATTCTCCCTCTCCCATGCCTTCTTCCTTAAGAAGCCCTTACCCTTTTCCTCCTTCAGTGTTGATGACACCCAAAAATGCTTCTTGTCCTTCATCTTGAGGCTCACATTAGTCTGAAGGGATCTTCCTAGAACCCCTTAGCCCCTGATTTTTTTGGGATTCAAAACTACTCTCAGTACTTCAAGGGGTACCACCTGTAACTACCTCTTCGTTGGACTTAAATATGGTGAGAAGCTCCTACGAAGTACCCGATTTCCTTGTTTTGGAGGCACTCGAGGCCAGCAACGTCACTGTCGACTTGGAGGGGTTTGTCGAGAAGGTCGCACTATTTTCCTCCATGTTCGTGAATTGCTTGCAACTTCCTTTCTTCTGTCTCATTCAAGACATTTTGCACTATCTCGAGTTGAAGGCGAGGGAGCTTGTAAGTCATCAGGGACTAGCAGTAGCACTCAATATTCGCATGGTTTGCCCTCTAGCCTTCTAGGTGACTAGGTGTCGACAGGGAACCTTAGTCGGGATAAGGAAGTGCTTGAGATTGCCTTCTTCTTAGCTTTCTTCAAGTTCGCTCCAAGGGCTCTCGCAAAATTGATGTGTCATTCGAAGAAACAATGGGGGACCTTAGCGAGGATAAGGTATCCATACCTTCATCACCCGAACCAGAGATCGCTTCATTGGCAATTACTATTTCTCAATATTTAAAATTTTAATTATAATAATTTGAGTTTTTAATTTAAAAAAAAAAAAAAAAACTTGTGACTTTCAATTTCTTAACATGATCGACGTTAAAAGACATGAAGAACTGAACCCTTTGCAAACGAATTCTATATTTTTTTGTTTATATGCAACATATTTCTTTCGAATATTTGCCACTGAACCAAACAGAAACCTCACAAGATACAAAAGAAGGGGACTTCACTACGTACCTAGCTAGTTTCCCTTCTGCCACTGAGAAGGGAGAGAGAACTTAAAAGTGAAGTAAAACTAGCATGCACATCTCAGGTCCTATTGAAAGAATAGGACCTCATCCTGTCATAGGAAGAAGCTGCAGAGGAGTGCAGAAACTCCTCGAATCCCTCCACATGACCCTACCCTCCATTGTAATCACCTGGCCTCATCAAGTCCTCCGAGATCTCAGCCTCCCCTTCCAAATATCTAACCACTTGCCTCATGCTTGGCCGTGCGATTGGAGCATTATTTGAACACATTAGCCCCAGTTTCAACACCTTCAACACCTCATCCCCATCATACTGCCCATTCAGCCTATGGTCAATCACATCAAGGACATTTCCTTCTATGAATCTGTCCCACACCCAATCCACCAAACTCAACTCTTCAGGCATCGCCTTGTGCTCAATGGGCCTGCGCCCGCAAGCAACCTCGAGCAAAAATGCACCAAATGCAAACACATCAGAACATGTGGTGGCCTTGCCTGTTCTAGGCAGCTCTGGTGCAAGATAGCCTAGAGTGCCCACCACCCGAGTTGTGCTCGGGTTCGTACCGTGTTCGTACAATCTGGCAAGCCCGAAATCTCCTAATCTTCCGTTGAGTTCACTGTCGAGCAATACGTTGCCAGCCTTCACGTCTCTATGTATCACAATCTGTTCGTAGCCCTCGTGTAAGTACAGAAGCCCAGAAGCGACTCCCTTGATGATCTTGAACCTTTGCTCCCAACTGAGGATTTCTTTTGGCTCATCAAACAAGAACTTATCTAAGCTCCCATTAGCCATAAAATCATATACAAGAAGAAGATCGCCTCGTCTACGACACCAACCCAATAATTGAACCAAATTCCGGTGACGAAGCCGCCCAATGCTAGCAATTTCCGCCACGAATTCAGGCAGACCCTGTTTGGAATCGTGCGAGACTCTCTTAACCGCAACTTGGGTCTTCGAATTTGGAAGCGTCCCTTTGTAAACTCGACCGAACCCACCATGCCCAAGTAGCTCTTTTTCTCTGAAACTATGGGTTGCTTTCTTCAGTTCTTGGTAAGAGTACCGATGCGGGCCAAGTTCGAGTTCCCAGTCTTCGATTACGTCGGCGTTTTTTATTTTCCTAAACAGGTAAATCGAAATAGAGATTGCAGATACTGCAAGAACAATAGCTGCAACAGAAACTCCTACTGTTAGAGCCGTGTGCTTCTTCTGGGGTCCCGGTAGCGAAGGCAGTGAAGAGAGATCAAGGGCGGGAGCTTGCCCGTTAATCTTGAAGCTCCAGCCCAATATGTAGTGTGAGCTAGCGAGCAAACCCGTTGAAGCAGAGAACCCAACGAACATAAATTCTTCAAGGATCGGAGAGAGATCTACAGGAAATGACAAGATTGGCTTTCTGGGTTTTACAGAAGATGGCGAAATCGTAACATTGACAACATGTTCAGCCGAATCGTAGTCGATCCACACTTGAATAGGTGTCCCACTCTTGAGGTAAAGATCTTGTTTGGTTAAATCATCGGTGAAATATGCAGCGGCGGCGGAGGCGTTGGATTGTAAGCTATTGATGTCAATGCCAACATGGTTGTCGTTTATGTCTCCGAACTCGAAGTCTCGGACAGTGTCGAATTCAACTGCGAAGAGATGGTTGGAGAAATTTCCGACATCGCTGGCATTAAGGAGGCCCAGGTACTGGCTGGGTAGAGCTTTAAGATCCTTGGAGGTCGAGATTGTGAAAGCCAGGCCATGGCCTCCGAGCTTCGGGTACTCGGGGACAGTAACAAAAGCAAACGAGGAGGAGAAAGAGAAAGCCTTACCGTTGGAGTTCTTGAACTGAAATGGAGAGGTATAGAAGGCATGGCCTATTAATCGACTGGTGTCGTTGGTTAATTTAAGAATGCCTGGTTTTTGGATTTCGGCGATGCCATTCAAGGTTATGTTGGTGCCCACATCACTAAATCCAGGAAAGAACAGCTCGGTGATCTGGGATGAAACCGGAATTGAAAGAAAGATAAAAGCAGAGAGAAATCGAAGAAACGTGGCCATAGTTTAACGCAAGAACCAAGGCATTTAGAATCCAGAGAGGGTTTTGGAAATATATGAGGTTGGCGAGGTAAGAATTGTATAGGCACGGCGAGTAATAATTTTGAAGTGGTCATGCACAGCCATACTGCACATGGCTCCAGATGGAAGACCTGCCCAAGGTTTCGGTCGTCTCGGGTGGTGGTTTTAATCAACCATACACGCCAATTTAAGGAAAGTTACGTGGGATTCTACAGTATTATAGCAGACTCAATAATCTTTAGTTAAAATTTAGTTAAACAATTCACTTTTACAAATTTTAACTAGTCACTTTTTACAACACCAAATAATAGACTTAATAAATCTTTTACCATTCTATTAAAATATTAATTTTTTGGACAACAGTAAATCTATAATAAATTACAAATGTTATAACTTCTTTTATGTGTTTATTTATTAATTTGATGTACTCTATGCCCTCTTGATAGTTTAAATGCAGTAACGATCGCATCAAAAATGTGAAAGAAGCTTGAGAATTCAAGTTGCAGAAATCGCATAAAAAATGTAGAAAAAAAATCAATCAAAGCTTGAGAATCCAAGCTGCAAAAATCGCATAAAAAAACAAATAAAACCAGAAGAATTAAAATGAAAGAAGAATCCAGCATTATTTTACTCTAAAAATAATGTTTAGTTATTGAAGTTGGCTCAATAAATTTGGCCAGCCATTTGGTTGAAAGCCAAATTTACTGTAACTTTGTTGAGTTCATTGTAGGACTTTTTTCTACATTTTAACTATTCTTTAGTTATATTTTAACTTTATTGAGCCCACTACTAATGCTCTTAATAGAACATATGCAGGTCAAGTATTTAACCAAATGTACGTGAGATTTTATTATATAAATTTTTACTCATCATTCTCACATCACACTTAGTTATTTAATTATTTAATTTTTTCTCTTACTAAATATTTAATGTTAGGATTATAAATTGAAGAATTCAATTAATTTTAAAAAATAAAACAAAAAAAATTAAAAAAAATAAAAATAAATATAGAATGTGGAGATTATGGATAACAAAACTTTCTACAATATTATACATTCAGCTTCGTGAAAGACATCCTATTGCTTGGCTCTGTGTCTTGACTCTCTAGTGTTCACGTCTTCTACTTGACACCCACATGCCTCCACCTTCGTGACTTCGTCCCTGCCAGGTAGGATAGTCACTTCCCTCTCCGGCTCCATTCTATTTCCATTTGGCCCATCTGACAACTATGATCGTGGGTCCGTACGCGTACAATATTGGAGACGAGGAGACTAGGAGATTCGAGCCCTGACCATGAGTTACTCTTGTTTTTTGGAAAATGATTTGGACACAGCATTTTTCACAATATTTTACGCAACTATACTTTAAAGAAGAGGTATTTTTAGACAATATCTTATAAGAGCAATATTATTTTAAAAAATATCCTCATCTTAGAATCTTGTTGTGAAATATGTTGTGTGTATCATTTCCGGTGAAGAAAGGAAAAAGAAAAAAAAATAGAAAAGTAGAGAGAAGAAGAAGATTGACTGAGATCTTTTCTAGTAATATATTTTAAATTAAGGGTATATTTTTTTATAAAGAATTATTCTATTATCAAATCGGTGTATAAAGCACACTATCCATATAAACTAAAGATAAGATTTAATTTTTAAAATTTATCTTTTAAATTAAATTATGCAATATAAATATTTATTAAATATATTATCAACTTATAAATATAATTTTTTTCTTGTATAAAATAACTGATAAAAGTAAGTACAAAAAGTGATAGTAAAAAGAATTGTACATGTAGCATCACTTGGGAGAAGAGAAAATGAGAAACAAAATGTTAAATTCTAGAGTATTTTACTACCAAAAGAAGTAGTAGTAAAAATGATTGTAAGTTACTAAGTGCATGATTAATACATTTATTAAAACAACAGAAGCTCTTAAATATAACAATTACCAAGAATCATAGGAATCAGTTTGGCGGTTGGAGACCCCTTTGATCATGACCCCATGCATCAAAATGATACCGACATCTATATATACACAACTTGAACAACCTACCTACCTGTCTTTGGAATCCAACATCAAACATCTATTTATATATATACATATACATACCTGCGTGTCATTCTCACTTTGAATATTTAGCATAAATATTATATTAGCCTCGTTAATTTAATTGATTACAAAATAAAATAAAAAAAATAGCCACTTGTGTTCGCATTTTGGGAGGAGTGAGCCATTCAACACACACCTCATGACGATCACCAACTCCCACTAGATCCACAAAAGCATGCAAGTGATCCTTACATCAATTTTCTTTTTATTTAAGGTATTTTTTTATGCCAACAACTGGGTCTTTAACTGGATGAAGAAATAAATCTTGTCAATTAGCAGCATTATTGTCCAATGTAGGATCAAGGAAAGGTATGATTGCGGCCTTCCTTCCATGACAATTTAATCGCTTTTCATGGGGCCTTTTTAGAGCACTTTTATGCCTTCGTGTGTTGTATTAAATGATATTCCTTTAATAATGATTTTTCCTTAGTTCATTAAATGGATCATTAAATTTCCTACACCTTTAATTTCTACTCCTATTCTCGTACTCAAGGAACGGCATCCCTTGTTCCTCTCACCATCATTGCTGTTGGACAAGATGGTGTGCCGCACTTCTTATCCCGTCGGACCCGTCCCTTATGAGGTGGGCTTGCCTCTTCGTCCATCACAGATTGAACCTTGTGTTTATAACGGCACATGCACTCCATTTATCCAATAATTTGAGGAAATATTGTGTAAAAAATTTCTTATATGTTAAATTATAAAACTAATTTTACTTAAAAGTATATATAAATTTATTAATTTACTTTTATAGAATATCTTTATAACTAAAATATTTGTCTTTCTTAATAATTATTTTTTATAAAAGTTCTCTTGGTAGAGTTTTGCCAAATAACTCAACAAATGTAAAGCAAATGTAATTATTTACTCTTTTTTTTTTTCACGGGCGTGAAGTCATTTGCTAATGAAGAAAAAATGTTTTGCTTTGTGTGACAAGATATTTTGCTAGTTTGTTTGTTTGTTAGAAGGAAAATGATATTTCTAGTTTTAAGATGTATAAGTCTTGCACACTCATTTAAAAAAAAGTAAATAAATTTAAGATTTTAAAGATGAAACCCAAGAGGGAAAGTAAGGGTCAAAGCCCTAGTATAGAAAAGAGTCTGGAAGGTCTAAAGAGGCAAAGTCCCGAATGGACAAAATCCTTTAATCACTAATAGTCTGTCAATTGCAAGTAAGATGGAAAAGTAAAGTATTTATACTATTGTACAAATAAACACTAGTTTACATGACACATGTATGAACATATAAAATATATATGTGATACCTCATTCAAAGTGGAGAGTAGATGGAAGGTACTCCCATCTTGGTGATTAAATTTTGAAACTATTGATAACCAAGAGGTTTGGTCAGCACATCAGCAAGTTAATGATGAGAAGCCAAATGAAAGGTCTAGATAAGACCAACTTGTATTTTGTCACGAATGAAGTGGCAGTCCAGTTCAATGTGTTTTGTCTTTTCGTTGAAGACTGGATTGACAGCAATGTGTAAAGCAGCCTAACTATCACAGAATAATTGAGTACTGTTAAGATGTGATATGCCAAAATCAGAAAGTAATATAAGAAATCAGATAATTTCACAAGTAGTGTAAGCCATCAAACGATATTAAGCTTTTGCTAAAGAACGAGAAACGGTGGATTGTTTCTTAGTCTTCTAGGAAACCAAAGAATCCCTAAGAAAAACATAATAACTACTTGTAGAGCGACGATTGATGAAGCCCAATCTGAAACAACAAAGGCTTTAAGGGACAAACAGTTAGCAGTTGGAAAGAAGAGACCATGACCAGGGGTACTCTTAATATATTGCAAAATTCTATAAGCTGCTATGAGATGAGGCTGCTTGGGTTGACCCATATATTGACTGAGGCGATGCACATAATAGGACAGATCTAGTCATGTCAATGTAAGGTAAAGAAGTTTGCCAGCTAGTCTACAATAGACAGTAGGATTAGGAGTAAAACTCCTTCTTCTTTACCTAATATGATATTTTGCTCCATTGGAAAAGAAACTAGTTTAGTAGTAAGGAAACGAGAATCTTAAAGAATTTCTAAAGAATATTTATGTTGACATAAATAGATTCTTATAAGAGATCTAGCCACTTCCAAACCAAGGAAATATTTGACCTGACCAAGGTCATTAAACTTGAATTTGTCATCAAGCAAGGACTTCAAGTGCTTTGCAGAATGCACACCATTACTAACTATGAGAATATCATTAACATAAACAAGAAGTGCAATGAAAAAGGAACCAATAGTCTTGGTGAAAAGAGCTAAATCAGGTTTGGATTGCACAAAGTCCAAGTCAAGAATCAAAGTTTAGAACTTAGATAACCATTGTCTTGAAGATTGTTTCAAACCACAAAAAGAGATTTGTTGAGTTTACAAACCTTGGACCTCCCTTTAACAGTAAAACCAAGAGGCAGTTGCATATGCACTTCTTCAGATAAATCCCTATGCAATAATGCATTATTAACATCAAGTTGAGTAAGATGCCAATCCTTGATAGTAGCAATAGCTAGTAGTGTTCTAACAATAGTCATTTTAGCTATTGGAGAAAATGTCTCAAAATAGTCCAGACCATCCTTTTAGGTATAACCCTTAACAACCAATCTTGCCTTGTAACGTTCTATGGGACCATCAGCACGATACTTAATTTTGTAGACCCATTTGCAGCCTATGGATTTTTTATCAGGAGGTAGAGAAGTAATAGTCTATGTATTATTATTTTCCACGACTGTAATCTCAGCAGTTATAGCATCTCTGCAATGAGAATACTTGACTATTTGATGATAAAACTTAGGTTCAATATCAGTAGTGATGGACAAGGTAAGAGATTTATGAGCAGAAGAAAGACAAGCATAAGAAACAAAATGTGAGATATCATATTTGGTGTATGTAAAAGGAGGGGAAGAAGAAGAACCTGGTAGAGGATCTGATGAAGAGTGAGAAGAAGTAGAAGAATTAGAATGAAAATTTTGCAAGTGACTAGGGACTCTTTTGACTCTTGTGGATCTTTGAGGAGTATGAGGAATTATAGGAGAGATGGTAGGTGGAGGGTCATTGTGAGAAGAAGGAAGAGAAATGGAATGTTCTAATAATGGTGAATCATTAGAAGAGTCATTAGAATGAGGTACTGTTGAAGGCATAGGAAAAGAATCTAATGTTAAAGATGTACAAGGAAATATTTTTGTAGAAGGGAAAGAATTTTTGGAAATAAAAGGAAAAACATATTCATGAAAAACATGTCTAGAAACAAAGCATTGACTTGTATTGAGATCAAGAAGTTTATATCCTTTGATTCCAAAAGGATAACCAAGAAAGATATAAGCATGAGCTTTATGATCAAATTTGGTTCTAAATCTTTGCAAGGTTGAGGCAAAATATAAGCAACCAAATGTCCTTAAATGATCATATGAAGGGAAAGATTTAAATAGATTTTCAAAAGGAGATTTATGGTTTAAGATTGGAGAAGGTAATCTATTGATAATGTAGGTGGCTGTTAAAATAGAATCACCCTAAAATTGAATAGATAAGTGAGACTGAAACATTAAGGCCCGGGCTATATTAAGTATCTGCTGATGCTTTTTCTCTACAATAGAATTTTGTTGTGGAGTTTCAACATAGCTACGCTGTTGTAAAATGTTTTTAGAATTAAAAAATGGAGAAAGAGAAAATTCTATATTATGATCAGTGCGAAATTTGTTTATTTTAAGACTAAATTGAGTTTTGATCATTTTAAAGAAATTTTTAATTATTAGTGGCACTTCAGACTTATGTTTAAGAAGGTAGACCCAAGTGGCACGAGATGAATCATCAACAACAGTAAAAAAAAATCTGTAACCTTCAATAGTAGGAATAGAGTATGGTCTCCAAGCATCACAACGCACAAGATCAAATAGTGCATTAGATAAAGGAGTAGTATGAGGGAAGGATAATTGTTTTTGTTTAGCTAAAGGACATGCCATACAGGGATCATTTGGAACATGCAGATTAGGAAAAAATTTATTCACAAACAACATCCTTGAATTAGAAGGATGACCAAGTCTATTATACCAAAGTTCAAACAATGATTATTTGAATAATGCAAAACAAGTATGTAGAGGCATGTTATTAATAGAGCAAGCATTCTATGAGGAAGGTAAAATGGTAGGTTTAGGAGGGGTAAAAAAAAACCTAGTTGTTGCAGTATATAAAGGCCTCCTTGCCTCCAATGAGTTAGGTCCTGAATGAAATAAGAGTCAAAAGTAAACAAAAAATAACAAGTGAGTGATTGAGTAAGTTTACTAATAGAGATTAATTTGAATGTGAACAAAAAATATCATTTAAAATGAGATGTGTAGAGACTCGAACAGAACCAATATGTGTGGCAAACACATATTAGCCATTGGGAAGCTTAATAGAGGAATTTATAGTATTGATAATAGAGATAAAACAATCAATAGAAGGAACCATATGATCTGTGGTTCTCGTTGTGATACCTCGTTTTTACGTGTATTTTTACTGAATAAGTATTTTAAATTAATTAAAATATTGGTTCTTTTATTTTAAATTATCGAATTTTAATTGGATTTATTTATTATTTTGAGTTTAAATTGCTGTTTAATTTATTTTAGCTCGTTTTTTGATTTAAAATTTAGTTGTTAGTTTTTACTAGTTATTTATTATAATTTAGTTTTATGTTGTGTTTAAATTATTTTCCTTGTTTTATTGCTTTTAAAATTGTTTTCGTTCGATCAGTTTTTGGACTTCAGAGGTGAGGATTGGATCTCATTTCTTTTTTTCATCTTTTCTTTTTCTCTTTTTCTTTTTTTTTTCCTTCTCTCTCTTTTTCTTCTTTTTCTTTCTTTTTCCTCCTCCTTCCTTCCGGTTCTCTCCCGCACGAGCTCTCTCTCTCTCTCCCCTCATATTTCGGCGTTTTCTCTCTCCGCCCAGAACTGCCCAATGCCGGCGCTGTGACCTGCACCATGCACCCAGTTTTCTTCCCCTCCGACCGGTGATCATCCCCACCAAGTTTCACCTCCATCCGAGCCGCCGTTTGCCCCCACGAACTCCTCCAAGCCAAACGACTTTTGTGCCATTCCGCTGCCGTCGCTCCACCTTCGGCCACCATCTCTTCACCACTTCATCACCGACTCCTTGCCGTCCTAAACCACCCATTTCCGGCTCCGATCCGTCACCGAAGCAGCCCCCACGAGCTCAACGCTGTTTTACCCATTTTAGCTTTCTACGGCCGTTTTCGCCACCACCCACGACCAACCCTCACTTCCACTAACTTCATAAACACCTCTAAGCTATTCCCTACCAATCCCAAGTCTTGATTTGTCCCCAATCAAAAGTGGATATTTTACAACCCACGGCCACAGTGTTTTTACACTGTTACGTTGCTTTCTCTTTGCCGTTTGCAGCTCGTTGATCCTTCAAAAATTATCATATAGTGCTGTAAGTATTTTCCAAACTTCATTTTAGATTTAAATATATTATTGCATTTACAATAAATATTTGTGACTGGTTGGTTATTCCAGACTGAGTTCGAGGAGTCGAGAGTCGGATGGATTTGAGGATGGAGTTAATTATGTTTTGGTTGACGTTGAGATTTATTGGATATCTTGTGTCTTGATGTTTGCATTGCATAGTGCATGCATGTTCATTTTTGAAAAGGAAAACTGGGTTTTCGTGTAATTGCATGCATGTATATGTGTTGGAACTTGAAAACTGGGTTTTCAAGCGAGATATGTTTTTTTGGTATATGTGAACGATTGGATTGATTGGTTTGAGTTAGATGCACGTGTAGGGATGGTGGTAAGCAGGGATGGTGGTAGAGTCCCGCCTGTGATTCCTACCTACGGTGCATGCGGCGTAGGGATGGTGGTAAACAAGGATGGTGGTAGAGTCCCGCATGTGATTCCCTCCTACGGTGCACGCGTAGGGATGGTGGTGAGCAGGGATGGTGGTAGAGTCCCACTTGTGATTCCCCGCCTACAGTGCTCTAATGGTTTGGTTAATGGGTCATTTTCTGAGAAAATTGTGAGATTGGTTTTTGGGCCATTATCTGGGATAATGGCAAGGATATGTTTAAAGGAAACATTTTGGGCCAAAATGGGATTTTGGCGTGCGTGGAAAAATGTGGATTTTCGGGACATGCGCATTTGACATCTCTTCATGCATATTGTTGAGTATAATATATTTTTATCTTGTGGTGTTTGGATTATTACTTACCTGCGGTATCATTTTTTGTACCGTAAATTTTGATGCAGAGGTTGAGGAGGAGGAGACTGAGCCCGAGGAGGCGGCTCCGCCAGAATATTTGATTTGGAGTAGTTTTACGTTGGAAAATTTTCTTTACGTTGGAAAATTTTCTTTACTTGTTTTAATGTTATGTAATTGGTATTTGAAATAGTGTTGAACTTGTAATATTTTATTACGTATGTTTTAAGCTTGTATGTATTTAAACAAAATTCTAGTACTTAGTTGTAAGACTTTTATTATCCGCTGCATGGTTTATTTGTACACATGTTGCATGTACACACACTTGCACTTGGCGATGGGATGTGTGACCCGTGTTGTCATCATCCCGACGCCTTGATTTCCACGTGTCCGTACGTGGGAGTTGGGGCGTCACAGATGGTATCAGAGCAGTTCGGCTCTGGGTAAAACCATATGTCCCATAGGTGAAGTACCCAAAAATTTTAAAAGCTTGAGTTGAAATTATTTTGTTTATTTAATTTGAATTGTTTTTATTTAACTTGATTTGATTTGATTTTATTTGAATTTATTTTATTTAATTCCAATTGATTTGGTTTGGTTTGATATTATTTTATTTGAATTGCAAGTATGTTGTTTTATTTGTTTTATTTATTTCAATGTATGTTATTTTATTTATTTTGTTTTAAGTTATTTTGTTTTGTTTTGTCTGGAGTTAAAAAGTGGGGTTGAGGATTATGTTATGGCAGGAGGACAGTACTATCAAGAATGTCGTTGGTATGAATGAATCCTTAGTGTAGTAGGTTTGAATTTTTATCGAGGTGGGTTACTTTTATAATATTGTGGCTAGAAGGGAACGACATGGTTTAGGCGATCTCTTGGGAGTAGGAATGCAAGTTGCAACTAAGGAGGGGAATTAGCTTTAAGTCGCTTAAGATGATTGAAGTTCGAAGCTCTGTAGAATTTATGTATTAGTCTATGGAGTAGGGAATTGTAAGTTCAACGAACTTCAAAAATAAGTTTATGGGATTTAAGGTGGTAGGTTCAATAAGCATTTGAAGGATTACTTAATTTAGAAGTTTTAGATTTTGCCAACTTTGATAAATAGTTTGATAACATTGGGGTTTTAGAATTTACAATCTTTATAAGGTGATGTTTTAGGTTTAAGGCCATCGAACTTGAGGATTTCATAAAATGATGCTTGTATAATTTAAAGTTTTAGAATTCGCAGAATTGATGGATTGAAGTGTGATAAGATTTGAGTTTTAGTTTCACAAACTTGGTGCGCGAGCTTGATATACTCTGGAGATTGATTAGGCTGTAACCACTAAAATGGGATTGATCATGGTTGAATGCTAAGTATAGGAATTTTTTTTTTTAGGAGAATATTTATTTGGGGAATGAAGGTATTGATTTAGTTTGTGTAATTATCTGAGGATTAAAGAGTTGTATCGAATTCGGGAAAATAAATGTTATAACTCGAAGTTTTAGTAATAGGTTTTAGGATGGATCCATATCAAGTTTGAGGATAATAGATGGTATAGGTTTTGGGAAATGATTTTTGTTTATTTTGAGGATATAGGTACGGATGTTGGAAATGGAAGTAATTGATCACTTTTACATTGGAATGATTATTGGTCTTAGCTAAGGGTACATGAGATCCATTTATAGTGGTGGTGAGTGTGTATGGATTTCGGAGAGTACAAATCCTAGTCTCATTTTCGCTTGAGAGAAGTGGTTTTGGTAGGTACTGAAGTGGATTAGATGTGATAGTATTAAATTCAAGAGATCTTAACTTTGAGTTCTTGATGAGTTTATTAAAGTGTACAGTTGAAGCGGGTTACCAATTGGAGTGATGGTTGGCATTAATTGTTGAGATTATCTTCAAGAATTAATTGTGACTTTAGGTCACATAGGAATTTAAATTTTGAGACTATACCTTTCTTTGGAGTTTGAGTGTCCAGTTGAGAGAATTATAGACATTATTATTTAACTTGAAGAGAGATTGTTGGGTAGCCATGTATGGTGGATAATAAAATCTTGAAAGTGGAAACTTGGGAATCAATGGTGATTAGCCTAACCAGATACGTGAGGTAATAAGCAGTAGGATTTAGGAGTGTAGTGCAATAGTTTTGGTGGATTGGAGATTTGAACAGCATGGCCTATCTTGAAATTTAATTTTGTATGCAATTGAAGAAAATAGTCGTGCTAATACTAGGGTTATGGGAATAGAAGTAGGTAAGCGAGTTTCTAAGAAGGGTTCATTAAGGTTATGTTGAATTCAATCGTGGTTCGTAGTGAATTTAGTCATCTCTAAATTAGACGATATTCAGAATTTAGGTGATGATCTTGAAAGTGTAAGTTGTTGGGTAGGAGTTATAGGTGCTTCATTAGTTGGTCAGGATGGATTCGAGCCTTATGTTCTTTATCTTAGATGAGATTGGTGTATTTTGAGATAATGTTACTTGTTTTTAATTTGGATGGTTGCAATTGATTGATATTGTCTTTCTTTGTTGATGATCATGTGTGTCATTGCGGAATTTTGATTTGATTAAGGTAGCTAGAGATAATTGAGGGATAGAAGTGATAATTCATGATTTTGGGAGACTATATTTTCTATCAAAATGTGGTAAAAGATTTTCTTGCTTTCAGGTGTTAGAGTTAGCTTGTACTCAAGGGTGTTAATTTATGAGAACATAGTCTTTTTGCATTTTGGTGAATTATTAGAGTGCGCACGGAAACATGATTTTTTTGAGATAATTGGGTGTTTAAATTTTATGTTGATTTTGGAGTAATTAGTGATGACTTGAAATTTCGAGAATGTACTTGTAATTGGAGAGTAATAATTTGGTTGGACAAATTATGCTTATTGATGGTTAATTTGAGAAGTGGCTATTAGGTTACTAAGGTGTAGTATACAATAAAGGTTTGGAGGTTATAGCACAGGAGTTGATTAAGGTTAACATAGTTTATTGTGGAAAGATACTAATTGTTGGAATTTACTTAGGTGCGGTTTTGAAGTTCTTGATGATATGGTGATTTCGGTTTACGTGGCCGCTTTAGGAGTTCTAGACGTGATGCGTCGCTGGGAGACTAGTATGCATATGATGGAATTGCCAATAGGGTATATATTGGGAAGAGCATTCCTCATGCTTGTTTGGAAATGGTTGATTGTATGATTTTCTCAAGTATACTCTGACTTTTATCTTGTATCCTGCTTAGCGCTGATGTTTGACCTTACAAATTTCGAGGACGAAATTTATTTTAAGGGGGAGGATGTGGTACCCCGTTTTTACATGTATTTTTACTAAATGAGTATTTTAAATTAATTAAAATATTGGTTCTTTTATTTTAAATTATCGGATTTTAATTGGATTTATTTATTATTTTGAGTTTAAATTGATGTTTAATTTATTTTAGCTCGTTTTTAGATTTAAAATTTAGTTTTTAGTTTTTACTAGTTATTTATTATAATTTAGCTTTATGTTGTGTTTAAATTATTTTCATTGTTTTATTGCTTTTAAAATTGTTTTCGTTCGATCAGTTTTTAGACTCCAGAGGTGAGGATTGGACCACATTTCTTTTCCCCATCTTTTCTTTTTCTCTTTTTCTTTTTTTTCTTCTTTTTCTTTTTCTTTTTTTTTTCTTTCTTTTTCCTCCTCCTTCCTTCCTGTTCTCTCCCGCACGAGCTCTCTCTCTCCCCTCATATTTCGGCATTTTCTCTCTCCGCCTAGAATCACCCAACGCCGGCGCTGTGACCGGCACCACCCACCCAATTTTCTTCCCCTCCGGCCGGTGAACATTCCCACCAAGTTTCACCTCCATTCGAGCCGCCGTTTGCCCCCATGAACTCCTCCAAGCCGAAAGGCTTTTGTGCGATTCCGTCACCGTCGCTCCACCTCTGGCCACCATCTCTTCACCACTTCATCACTGACTCCTTACTGTCCTAAACCACCCATTTCCGGCTCCGATCCGTCACCGGAGCAGCTCCCATGAGCTCAACACCGTTTTACCCATTTTGGCCTTCTATCGCCGTTTTCGCCGCCACCCATGGCCAATCCTCACTTCTACTAGTTTCATAAACACCTTTAAGTTATTCCCTACCAATCTCAAGTCTTGGTTTGTCTCCAATCAAAAGTGGGTATTTTACAACCCACGGCCACAGTGTTTTTACACAGTTACGTTGCTTTTTCTTTGCCGTTTGCAGCTCGTTGATCCTTCAAAAATTATCATATAGCGCTGTAAGTATTTTTCAAACTTCATTTTAGATTTAAATATATTATTACTTTTACAATAAATATTTGTGACTGGTTAGTTATTTCGGACTAAGTCCGAGGAGTCGAGAGTCGGATGGATTTGAGGATAGAGTTAATTATGTTTTGGTTGACATTGAGATTTATTGGATATCTTGTGTCTTGATGTTTGCATTGCATAGTGCATGCATGTTCATGTTTGAAAATGAAAACTGGATTTTCATGTAATTGCATGTAAGTATATGTGTTGGAACTTGAAAACTGGGTTTTCAAGCGAGATATATTTTTTTGGTATATGTGAACGATTGGATTGATTGATTTGAGTCAGAGGCACGTGTAAGGATGGTGATAAGCAGGGATGGTGGTAGAGTCCCACCTGCGATTCCTGCCTACGGTGCACGTGGCGTAGGGATGGTGGTAAACAGGAATGGTGGTAGAGTCTCGCCTGTGATTCCTGCCTACGGTGCACGCGTAGGGATGGTGGTGAGCAGGGATGGTGGTAGAGTCCTGCCTGCGATTTCCGCCTATAGTACTCTGATGGTTTGGTTAATGGGCCATTTTCTGGAAAAATAGTGAGATTGGTTTTTGGGCCATTATCTGGGATAATGGCGAGGATATGTTTAAAGATAATATTTTGGGCCAAAATGGGATTTTGGCGTGCGTGAAAAAATGTGGATTTCGGGACATGCGCATTTGGCATCTTTTCATGCATATTGTTGAGTGTAATATATTTTTTTCTTGTGGCGTTTGGATTATTACTTACTTGCGGCATTTTGGTACTGTAGATTTTGATGCAGAGGTTGAGGAGAAGGAGACTGAGCCCGAGGAGGCAGCTCCGCCAGAGTATTTGATTTGAAGTAGTTTTACGTTGGAAAATTTTCTTTACTTGTTTTTATGTTATGTAATTGGTATTTAAAACAGTGTTGAACTTGTAATATTTTATTACTTATGTTTTAAGCTTGTTTGTATTTAAACAAAATTCTGGTACTTAGTTGTAAGACTTTTATTATCCGCTGCATGGTTTATTTGTACACATGTTGCATGTACACACACTTGCACTTGGCGACGGAATGTGTGACCCGTGTTGTCATCATCCCGACGCCTTGATTTCCACGTTTCCGTACGTGGGAGTTGGGGGCGTCACACCCGTGCCAAGGATCCAATAGTTTGAATCGAAGGAATTAGATGTTGTGAAAGAAAAAATAGAATGATTAACATTGTGAGAAAATATAATAGAAAAAGAGTTTGAAGTGGCTGCATTAACATCATGATAGGACTCATCATAATTATTTGGAGGATGAAGCAAGGACAACAACTGTTGATACTGAGCCTCAATCAAAGAGAAAGGAGAAACAATCGAGGAATGTTTATCATTAAGAGCAACCTGATTGACCACAAACTGTTGCTTAGACTTTGGTTTGTATCCAGGTGGAAATCTTTGCAGCTTATAACATTTTTCAATCACATGATCATTCCACAATGTTTACACACTAGCCTTTCCTTTTTGGACAAGGATTTAAGAGATCTAGCAACATCAGTCTTACATACAAAAACATGTGAATTTACATTTTGAATAGCAACAACAGAAATTTCGCATTGCTGTTCTTATTGTAAAACAAGTGAAAACACTTTCTTAAGAGGGGAGCCTTTATTTGAGCACGAGCAGAGGCAAAAGATTCATTCAAACCCATTAAAAACTATAAAACATACTCCCGTTGAACTTAATATGTGAATGTCTGTACTGCTCCACAAGAATAAGTGGGAACAGGTTTATAATTTACCAACTCATCCCAAAGAGTTTTTAGGCGAGTAAAATAAGTGCTCACAAAAAGTGGCCCTTGAGATAGGGCAGAGATTGATTTCTGTAATTGGAAAATATGAGGACCTTTTTTTTTTTTTTACAAAAACGTTCCTCAAGATCCAACCAAATCTCATGCTTTGTAGTGATGTACAAAATACTAGCAGAGATATAAGGAGAAATAGAGTTTAAAAACCAAGATATCACCATATTATTGCAGCAAAGCCATGGGGAGAGAAGTGTATTAGTCAAGTTCGAGGCTTTAAGGATGGAACCATCAACAAAACCAAGTTTCTTTTTCCCCAATAGAGCCATGGCTATGGAAAGGCACCAAGTATGGTAGTTGTCACCGACGAGTGGCTGAGTAACAAGAAGAATATTGGGACTGGTAGAATCCTCAGAGACCGATTTGTGACTAGGTGCCATAAGAAAAAAAATTCTAACCATATAACGATGAAACCCTAGAGGGAAATGAATGGTCAAAGCCTTAGTAAAGAGAAGAGTTTGGAAAGTCTGAAGGGGAAAAGTCCCAAATGTACAAAATCCTTTAATCAATAATAGTCCATCAATTACAAATAAAAGGAAAAGGAAAGTTTTTATACTACTGTACAAATAAACACTAGTTTACATGACACATGTATTAACATATAAAATATATATGTGATAGAGATCCACATAAAATATATATATTTTAATAATAGATCACGTTTTTTCTAAATACAATGTGTGAACGTTATACACTCTAAAATTGTATTCACCGTTACTCTCGTTAGAAAAGCTACGGCACTATGTGATGTTCGTCAATCGAAATCATGATGGAAGGCCTACAAAGAGAAATGGGGTAAGACACGCAAAAGAGAACAGCAAAGTGACATAAAGCTGAGTTTCTCACCTTTCATCGACAGAGGCCAATAAAAGAGATTAGATCAGCCAAGAGAAGGAAGACCTTTGGGTGATTAGATGCGAGGGTTTCTTCAACCTCCAAATGGAAGTTTCAATTTTGTTATTTTCTCCAACATTAGGGATCACTGATCTCATTTGTACAATGAGCTATGAGAGACCATAAGAGACAGTAAGATGGGTAATGATACCGTTACTACCTATTACTATCTCTCTAGTACCCAAAGCCCACATGTCTTTTTTTTTTTTTTTCCCTTTCCATCAGACGAAGGACTTACATTTTGATTTTTGAAACTCAAAAACTCATACATCCATGCTCCTCTCCCCTCCTCTCCATACTGGGTTGTTATCCTTCTTTCAAAGCTTTCCTTATATTTGTTGCTTTCCAAACTACATACTTTTGTTTCTCCTCAAGTTGCAAAAGAGAGACATCACTTGTAAACTACAGCTTCTCATCTATTCCTCATACCACAAGTAATTAAAAATTGATAAGCCGATTTTAGTAAATTTACTAACATCAGATCCTTTGAGCTCTAAGAGTTTCTACACAGTAAATAAGAATCAACACTACAAAAATTAACATAATCAGAAAACTCACATCAAGCTGAAGGGCTCCCAAATGATATAGAATCTCAAAGAAAATACTTGCAGTATAAAATGTTTTTGTAGTATTCCTATAACAAGTAGAAAATGATAAATGTGCTTATAAACTACTGGGAGAGAGAGGGGCTTTTGGTCGATGCGGTTTACGGTGGCTTGTGGTCAAAGGGGAGAGCTCACATGTGAGAACAATTGGGCGCGAGGGGATTCTACTTCATTTCTCAAAGTTGCTGGCACGAACGGAGACAGGAGACTTGCTTCAGAAGCTTTTGTTCGAATCAAGGCTGAAAAGAAATAAAAAGGCAAGCAACGTGGACTTTTTTTTTTTTTTTTTTAAATAGACTTCAATTCATTACTGAATGAAAGAAATTACAGCTGTGACCAATAATTACGGGTAACAAGCCCCGCTTACAAGCCAACTATCCATCGGTTGTATGCTCCCCCGCACACAACTTTCATTGTGCCGGAAAATGTCTAAAACTTCTAAGCTCTCCAATGACAACACCATACTGAGATGCGAGACTCTGTTAAACAGAAGTGTTTATCTCAGCTTGTCTGCGATAAAACAACACAATACATCCCCACCCTCCATGGGAGGAGAGGAACTACCAAACCTTCACCCTCCATAGGACGAGAGGAGTCACAACCCTCATCCCCAAAAGAGGAGAGATACTTGCCTATTTCAAAATATTTTATTAAAACCTAAAATAAAACAATCCTAACAGACCACTGAAACAAACAAACTAAAAACACACTATGCTCTCCTTAGGCGCCGTATGCCCACTAGCCTTTTGCCTAACCACTTTCTGCACATGGGTTTTCTGACAGCACCCCACAATCTTCACGGGTAACCTGCAGTACAGCAAGCCGCTTCACCGTCACGCAGAGCAGCAAGCTTCTCACCATCGCCAGCTCCATCACCGTCACCGTCGCCATCCCATAACCTCCAAAACAAGTCGTTCTCCACTTCGGCTAGAAGAGACAGAAACCAAGACAAAACCAGAGACCAAGCACACGGCCACTGAGAACTTATTTTCATAGACAAAAACCATAACCGAAACCAAGAAAACCTCAAAAAACTTTGTCACCCCCGCTCCGGCCTCCACCCATGAGAGTCTCCACCCTGAGCTGCGTTCGAACTCCACCCCAGAAGATCACCTTATGCCCCTATGCACCTCAGCATGAATCCCGAAAATAACTCTGTTTTCCATGGATAAAACAGAGCACATTAAACCCCACGGGATTATGCCCAAGCCTACAAGCAAACCAATCACTTCTGACGACAAAACGCCCGGACTCCCCCCACACCAGAGACCCTCTGTTCTCCACCACGCCCAGCTACGTAGTTTAGATACGGTGGTCAAACTCAAAAATAACCTTCAGACCACACCATTCCACGGCCAAAACCGGAGTCGAGCTCTCCTCCTCCACCGTGCAACCGTCACTCCGCGAACCTCGAGATTTATAATGAAGGATGACTTCGAGCTCCCTTGACCGGGAGGTGGAGCTTTCAACCACCATTCCACCGCCAAACGACGCTTTATTGTAAACGGAAAAACTATAGCAAAAAACAGAGAGATGGAGGGAGGGGAAGCCTAGGCTCCCACCTCCCTCGGACGGAATCGATGCCTTGTTTTCTAGAGAGATGGAGGAGCTTCTCTCACTTCTAAGTTGAGACTTAAGCAACGTGGGCTTTAGGTGGTAGATGGGTAATAATGGGAAGTAAGGGTATCATTATCCTTGTAAAATACTATCATTTATGGTGGAATGTTTCTCCAAATGACACGTGGATGTAAGTCCTATGAGAACCACTTAAATCTTTATGTTTCAATCAACATTTATATTTATTGTATTTATTTTCCATTTACTATAATAGATGTATGTATAGACACCATACTGTCACTCCAGACCGCCTTTGTGGACTTCAAATGCACCGACCAAGGCCCAAATCACCACCGTGGGTTGGGATTGACTTTTTTCCTTTCCGGCCTGGTGGCTATAAAATACACATTTACCATCAACAGATAAATTTTTATGTAATATGATATGAAGTGCAATTGGTGTGTCAATAAAAAAGAATAAATTTATCTTAGAAAAAGGTGTGGTTTGGTTACACAATATCTTATCTCATCTTATTTTATTTAATTATTATAATTTTTCAAACTCCCACATAAAATATAATAAATGATTTAACATTTCTAAATTTTAAAATAAAAATTATATTTTAAAAATATTTTATTTAATTTTTAATTTTTATTTCATCTCATCTAATCTATATAACGAGAGCACATCAATTAATTTCTGTTTGAGATTGTTATTGTTGTAAGTAAATAATATAAAATGGAAGAGGGTCGGTCCCTCAAGCTCTCGTATCAATTTATGCAAAACAAAGTAAAATAAAATATATAAATTATATCCCTTATCGCCTCATTGGGAAGGGATAACATGTACCCCACAACTCGAGGCCCAACACTGATTTTACATCATGGACGACATACGTCCATAGATATGTGTGTTCCTAAGAATTATTGATTACGGGAACCTTAAGGAATATTGACTACTCGGGTGACCCAGTGTCATTAATTAAATAAAATCTTGCACAAGCAAGGAAAATAAGCATGTGATCTTTGCCATTTGCTGAAATAAAGACATGATAAATAAATAAGAAATGCTTGGTCCATAGATTGAATTACAGAAATAATCAAAGCAGCACTCCAAATGTGGGGGATAGAACAAAATAATTTTTCTACTAACTTAGTTAAATAACGTATTTTTCATTTAATAAATTGAGAGTCATGCCCATTTTTTCAGGTTTAGGAGTAGTAAATATATTCAAATATATGAGCGGAACAATTCTGAAATTTACAGACACATCCATCAACACTTCTAGCTGTATGGAGGATCAAAGTTCGCCTCATTGAACCTTGGTGTACAGGAAGTTTGAACAGTTGGGCTGCTCTTGACTGCAGCCAAAGAATTATTGAAAACTTAAATAATCTCTCTCAAAAATCCTTTTCCCATTGTGTATAAATCCTAAAGCCGGATGAAAAGTTCTCATCAAGGCCTTTAAGGATGAAGAACCTAAGCATAGAAATTTCCACTTCGGATGGCATCTTCGTTTGCATCTCCGAGAGCTGCTTCTTTCAAGTACTTTTCGGACAGTCGGACTCTCTTTACATTTTCCTGCTCTTGAACCAGCGTGTTTCCATACTGGAGGAGCCTCTGCAGACTCATATTTGGTTGCTCGAAGGTTGGAGGTCCCTCCTTTGAGTTCACAAGCCGTTTCCCAACATTTTCTACCCCAACACTGGATATCCATTTCCTCACTTCATCATCATAGGCTCTTGCCCTCAGGGAACCAAAGAAGTCTGCACACATTTGAAAACAAAATGTTAAAACTATCAGATAATTTGGACTTTTTTTTTCATCTCTCGGGTCTCATTCAAAAGCATAAGATCTCAAGTTTCGACCACCCAATTAAAGAGTGTTTGAAGTCCACTTTTTCTATCCTTGTTTTAATTACCAAAGTTCCTTTGAACTCTTGAATGGTTCTGTCTGGCATCTATTCCTTCTTTTGTTGTTCTTCACCATTTATGATTTTCAAACAGACCCCCATGAAACACAATCTTGTGCTAAATACTAATCAAATTAGATATACTAATTAGTCCAATATATTTACCTAAGGACTGTCCGGGAAAGGTGTCGACAAGCTTCACTATGTCATCCTCGGGCACACCGTCTGCCCGGAAGATACCTGAGCAGACACCAATGCAGTCATCCCGAGTTGGTGCCCAGTAGAACTTTTCCATGCGACCATCACGTATGAGAGGGGCATACAATGTTGAGAAGTCATTTCCAGTGACAATAATGGGGACACGAGGATTCTCCTGCTTGTTGTACATGCCAGGAAGCTGGACATTGGTTGGGCTATCGGCAATGTTCATAAGGGTGGCATTCACCATCTGATTATTCACGGTGTATTGTGTTGTTCCTCCAAGCCTACCGGCTCCAGCATCGAGATCGTTGATGAATAGGCAGCACATTTTCCCCTTCCTGATGATATCTGCCGCTTCACGATATCTTTGCCTGATCAGTTTTGCAGGCTCTCCAGCGTTCCCACTTTCTAATTCTCCAGCACTCATCGTGATGGGGCTGATTCCCATTTTAGCAAAGACAAGCTCGCATTGGAATGATTTCCCCTGACCTTTGCCACCCCAGATACCCAAGATGAGAGGAACCTGTAGCAATTATTCAACATATTTCTGAAATAATTTAAAAAATCATGTAGCCGAAAAAAGAAAAGAGAACCAAACCTCCCTTCTACTATGAAATATTCCACTACCAACCTTAATGTTTGGCAAGTTCAAGAAGTTCTTGGTGATGTGAATAACAAGCTTGTCCATGAATGCAGGAGCGATGTAAAACCCATCCATGTTGTTATCAAGGTTGAATCTGCAGAAGAATTCAATCGTGTCACATGTTCAAAGTCTTAAGTCCAGTCTAAGCCATAGAATTAAAAGACGTAAACCATCTAATTCGTCCTCAAACAACAAAATACAAATGTATATTTACGAGATTCTAGAAATTGCTAACTCAGTCTCTGTTATTTGAGATTTTAGTCACTGCGGTTAAAACATGAGATCCTGCAAAAAATGAAAAATCAGAAATCAATTGTACTGACAAAAATCGAATAACTTACTGGCGAAGACCAACGCTAATGTAATCATAAGAGCTCATGACAGCATCGTGAGTCCCGGAACCCATGGGAGCTTGGAAGAGAGTGTCCACCATTCCCTTTCCTCGAGTGATGTCCTGCTGATCGTCGGAACTGTCAGAGGCTAATCCCCCCCATCTATCCTTGGAGCTCTGCTTCTGCTCATCGTACTCTGCTATAACCTTGAAATTCCCAAAAGATATCTTCTTGTAGGTGATCGTGGAGGTCACCCTCTTCATGCTTTTGCCCAAGAATTCCGACCTTGGAACCGAAACTCCGGCCAAGGACCCATTCAACTTCCACTGCAAAACACATTGTTTTCATTTTATGATATCATTGATCCCATCCAATAATTTGAACAAACCCAGAAAAGGAAAATTCACCCATACGTCTTAGAAACAGGAGTAGAGTTAAAACATTTTAAGTGAGAATAAATTAAGAACAGAGGTATGCTAAAACTCTGAAGCAATACACGGAAATGCAAACGGCACTAGCTGAATTTTTCCATGAAAACAACAGAAAAGATTTAACCAAAAGTGAGAAAATTCAAGAATGTATTCGGTGAAAACCAAGTACGAAGGAAATGGAGCAGCATATGGGACACAAAAAGCGGGAGGGAAAAACAGAGTACCGGTGCTCTGTTAACAGCTACTCCAGCTGGAACCGAAGCAGACATTGATTACAGAAGGTTGCAATGGAGTGGGAGGCTTCAAGGGTAAGAGACGTAATGGAACTGAAAAATTTTTGGAGTGTCGTCTATAAGGAGAAGAGAATGCAAGGTGAGAGGGACTTTATATATATGTATATAGCATGGGTGTAAGCTTCTGCTGAGGAAAGCGAAAGGGAAATGGGAATCCTGTGGATTGGCTTACGATTTTCCCAACGGCCGCATAGTTGGAATTGGCTGTATTAGGTGGCTCTTGGGTGACTGGATCGTGGGCTATCATCACCGTGGGCTATCTCATTATCCAAACATACCTAGTCATCGTCTCCTTGTCGTCGATCTTACTTAATATCCAATGATTTAATGATTGATAATGAATTGTGATATCCAGTAATTTAATGATAAATAATAAATTATTTCACTAACCCAAGTTAGGGTATCATGAGACTTTAATCGGAGAGCGGGTAATTTTGAATTATATTTTAATCAACATTTTAGTCAACCTAGTCTTTTTAATATGAGGATAAACATATTTTTAATAAACGATATTTGTAATTATAGAGTAAGTAAATATGAGACCTGCATGAAAAAAAAATTAATTTTTTAATTATGGACTCAACTATTTTTTAAAATGGATGTGTAGAGTTTGAACAATCCATTACTATATTTAAGAGCATTCATATTGAGTTTCCAATAAAATTTCCTATAATTTAGCTAAAATTGACATTTCCTAAAAGCTTTTATTAAATTTTACTCATCTTTCAAAAACTCCATGTATCTCATTCCCTATACTTTTTCTATTCTATTAAAATAATTTTTCTCTATTATTTCTTTATTACTTTTTTCTCACTTTTATTTACAAACTTAACTACTCAATATTTTTTTGTTATGTTTTGAACTATTACTCTAGTAAATATTTTAAACAAAAATTTAAATTATATTTTTGTGGGTATGATAATATTTTTAATTTTTTTTTTATATTTTCGTAATTATTTAAATTATTTTTAAAATTATAATTTAAAACTATAATAAATATGAGTATGATAGAAAGTGTAAATGATTGAAAGAATACTTTATTTTATGTATTAGAATAAATTATTGATAAAAAATGGTTTAGGGAATAAATAGTGGTTTTCTAAATATGAGGAATCACTATTCATTCCTTAAACATTTTTCCTAAAATAGGGATCCGGATGTAGAGAATATTTTGATCAAAACTATATAATAAACCTCAAATTATAGGAAATCTGGTATTTTGAGACACCAGATGTGAACGCTCTAACATCACTCTTCTCTAATTTAAAGAAATATAAGCACAACATATATAGATCTTACAATATTTAAAATTGTTTTTAATAAGAGTTATGGCAATATAGGTCTTACATAAACATTGTTATGTTTGACTAGGAAATTAACAAGGATCTCTATCCTTTATTAATACATTGACCTAAGATCGAAGTAATTCTTTTATAAATTAAGTAGGATGTGTATGTGTTTTTCGAAGAAACTAGAAGGGGAAAAGGAAGGTCTGGTTTTGCAAGAAATGATATCAATTTATAATTTATGCTTTTTACCCTAACTTTTGTATATTATATGCTTTCTCTTTCTTAATTTAATTTAATGTTTTTTTCTTTATTTTTTTAAACAAAAAAAAAGTATAAAAAAGACTTTCGAATAATTTATGCAAGTCTTTTTTATACTTTTTTTTGTTTAAAAAAATAAGAAAAATAAAATAAATTAAATTAAGAAAGAGAAGGCATATAATATACAAAAGTTAGGGTAAAACCATTGAAGAAAGCACAAATAATGGTGCACAAAACATTTAGAATGGGACAAAAGCGTCAACTTCAAAGAAAGAAGCTGCCAAGGAGTGGACATATTCAAAACCGCCATGACTTTCGTCTTCTCACTTCTTCTATCTATTTGTAATGAAGTGCCAGCTGTTTTGGTATGAAGTACACATAGCTTTAAACGGGAACACACGTACACACACAGCATGCGCATTCTCTTTCTTTTTCTAATATATATAAAACCACATTCCAAGTCATATGAAAACTAGAGGCTTCCTTTGGCTCCCATGGTACAAAGGAATTCTTTCAGTCAAATCTGCGTATGTATTTCAGTCAATTCTTCAGGCATTGCAATTTACAGTTACGCGCAAATATTGGATCAAAAGTCATACTAAACCCACTCCACCTTTGGATTTGATCCCTTCGAGGAGAAGCCATTGGACCCTGCTAGCTAGCTAGCTGCCTTCAGGGCAAAATTTTCTCCCTATAGCTTTGGACAGTGATAAAAGTAATTGACATATTCAGTCTAGGTGTGAAATGAGCCACGCCTAGTCCCATTGGGATTGATTTTCAAAAGTTAAAGAGCATCTTCGTTAACTTGGCTAAATAAAATGATTGGTCAAAATTTATATAATTTATGTCAAAAATACTCTATATTAGATTGAGTATATATAAAATAATTTAGGTTTCTGTTACAGTAGTTGACTAAATATAGAAGATTACTTTTATTCACTAAAAATTAAAATATTACTTTCTCACCAATTAAAATATTACACTTTCATTCCACCAATTAAAATATTAAAATATTTTACACTTTCATTTTACCTGTTAAAATATTGAAATATTCTACATTTTCATTTCAAAGGATTAAATGACTTTTGAAAATAATTTTTTTAATATTAATTTAATTATGATATAATTATTAATAATATTAAATTGGTAGAATTATAAAATGTGATAAAAATAAAATTTTTTAAAAAAATATTAATTTAATAATATTTAATTATTATATAAAAAATTAATAGCTAATATAATGTGGAAATTGAATTTAGATAGAATAGATAAATGTAAAGAAGTGTTAATATTAGTTAAATTTAAATTTAACCAATTGATGCCTTCAAAAGAAATAAAGTTGAAGGAAATGAAAAGCAAGGAAAATTAGACGAAAGTGACGTAAGTTGGCAGAAAATCAAATGGGCGGCAGCAAAGTAACTCTTTTTCAAAGAATAATGCTTGGCCACCGAAGATCCTTACCGATTTGATTTTTTATTTATTTTTATTTAATAGTTAAAAAGGTGTATTTTAATGAATTTATGATTTTTTTTTAATGTTTAAGGGGTGTAAATAAATATTTGAAAGCTCGATCCGTGAGCATCCTAGGTAGTTGTAGCAACTTCCCTAGGAAAATACATATTTCTCTACACATAAGTCAGTATCTTCTTTGGGCTCTAGAGACATCCTCTAGCTGAGGGGAGAAGGATCTTCTACAACTTTATTGAGACATACGAGAGGTCATAAGGGACTGTCAAAATCACTAAACATAGTGTATTTGCCCCAAACATCCGTGTATATAAACTTTTATACGAAATACGAAAATCTGCATATATCTCATTTATATTTCCTACTTATTTATTTTTATGGATGAACGCAAGAGCATCACATAAACGTCTAAGCCGTTATCATGGGTAGTTCAAACAGTCTTGTTGGGCTTTAGCAAAGAAGAAAAATGCATAAATAGTTTAGTGTTGTATGTGGGAAATGATTTATCAATATCTGCGGGGGGCAAAAAAAAAAGGAAGAAAGAAGGAGAGCATATGACCATTTTAATGTAGATTTTAATATAAGTTTCCCTATTATTCCCCTTCATCATTCATGTAGATTTTAATTATGCGAGGACTGACTAAAAAAATATCTATATGGCGAAGTGAGCTACATAGCATGCACTGTGCCTGTAAAGAGTGCACGCCACCATGTACCCAGAGTATCACCAACGCTTGCGAATCCTACCAAGGAACTCACTGTCCCTATAGTCCCTCACCTCTGCGTGCAACAAGAGCTAGTGGGAAGACCCCCACTAATGGACCATAGCGAGTAGATTCACCCACGGCAGCATAGGGACATTGATAGTCTTGAGTCCCGCTGCGAGAGGCACCAGAGATTGCCGGTGATAGTTTCTACTGCTAGTAGTAGGGCCACGTCACATTGAAAGCTGGTTCGTAAGCCACGCACCACGTGCACTTGCCCATGTCGGTATAGTGACAATAATAGGCATGGGGCCCATTGGGAAAGACCCAGAAATCGGTGACAAAAAATTTACTGAACTATTTGAGCCTACACCTTATTGAAAATGGCCTAACTATCGTGCTTTAGTTTGATTGTAGCTCACGCATCAATTTTTGTCGCCATTGTGGCATTCCCTGCCGGTAGGGGCATGCTCAGAGCCACCATATATAAGCGTAGACCATATAAAGAAAGGCCACTAACGTTCAATCACCGTGTGCCTCACGCTACTCACCGATGAGGACAATCCTCCCTCCATGCACAAATTGTTTGAACATCACCAGTGAGCAAGCACGGGCTTTCCTGGCTCGCTACCCTAGTGGGTGGCAACAATCCTGCCAATGGAGAGGAACTCCTCGTAGGGGGTAAAGAGCCCTCAAGGAAAACAGTTGGCAAGCACTAGCCCCTCCCACCATAGCTCGCCACTCCCATGACAAGTAATGAACTCGCCACTTGGTTGCCAACAACAAGCGTTGAACTCACCGCTACGTGGAAGCAAACTTGGCTACCAACAACGAGCATTGCTCAAGTTGAATAGCCTAGTTGTTTGAACACCCCTTTCTGGTTTAGAAACAATTGGTTCCTCCATGGCCTTACCCCTATGGCCATTATGCTACCCACGAGACCCTTCTTAGATGAGCTCTCAATACTTTTACCCTCTGTAGCTAAGGAACATTCTCGCTGGTGCAGTCTTAAAATCCAGAGGAACATTCATTTGATCATCCATTTTAGGTTTAGATTGTTTTATATCCTCCGTTGCAAGTGAGCTGCCAAGTGGAATCATATGGGTGTCGACCTTTTTCTCTATAACTAAAGAAGATGAAGGCAAACCCGTGTGTTTTAACATAGTATTTTCTGGAACAATCAGACAAGCATGTGGTGCCTCCATAAAATCCCTCACCACCCACAAGCTAAGCAAAGAAGTTGCGGGCAAGCTAAAAGCTCCAGTTCTCGCAAACCACAAAAACTGCCTCACCCTGTCAGGAACTCGCCAAGTTAGTTCAACCAAATTCTAGTAGTACTGAAGGTAAAAAAAACTATGTTTCTCGAATACTATATATGGTGAGTTTGAAGATCACTCGGTCCATGAATCAGTGGCAGCAAGCCAATGAGAACTTTAGCCCACCATCGCGGACAACTTTAGCCAACCAAGCAATGGTCCAGAAAATCTCCATCCCATTCATGAAGCCGAGTGTTAGCAACTACATGTGATCATGGCTAAGACTCGCACCTCAGTAATGAATCGAGCAATGCCTCTTGCCACCACAATGAGAGATGTTAACAACGGCAATGTGCATGGGATCAAGATTGACACTCTTGACATAACTACCGCCAGTCGGTTACCTCCGAGAATGGGACTCTGAGCTCCATAACTCCTCGCATAGGTTGCATTTGGGAACGAGTTGATTGACTCAGCAATTGCCTAAGATGGATCCAATAAGTTGACAGGCTCCCTGGCCATTTAAGTGCAGTTTGCAATAAACAAACTCTAACTTTAGCGCCAAAACAACAACACAAATGCCAAATTGCCCCAAAAGGGAAAAAAATCCTTTCGCATTAACAAAAATGAAAATGGAAATGCGATTCCATGATATTCACTAAACAATCACACGCAACCATTAGGAATGCTCGTTTGTCATATATGCACTCATACAAACAAGCATACTAGAGGCCCATCCTTGGCGGCCCTTATCGGGATTTACTTGTCTCCTCGAGTTCTGCCCTTAGAGATCTTCATTGCATCAAACAACAATGAAAAATTAGTCACAAGTTCCCAATATTTATCTTTCTATAGCTTATGTAGATCATCTCTATTATGATTAACTTGAAGATTCTCTTTGCCTTCTTGTTGGGCAAGTCAACTTTAAGAATCGTATGAATTTTTCAGGTGTGAAATGAGCCAGCCTAGCCCACTAGGAAGGGATTACTAAAAGCAGGAAAAAGAGGTAAAGCATAAGAGAGAAGAAACAGACAAAATCTAAAGGAGGTGAAAAGCAAAGGAAGTTAAGTCAAACACGTAAAAGTGAAAGTGACATAAAGTTAGTAGGACATCAACTACTCCAAAGAAACCTAGGAAAAAAGTCATCATCAACTTTGGGGACATCCTTTGACTAAGCAAAGAATGAATCTTGTTCAACCTCCATTGTACTAAGAGATATGTGAGGTTGAGGAACTGTAAAATCACCAAGCATAGTGGATTTGCCCCCCCCCCAATATCCATGAAGGTAGACTTTTATACTAAACCATGTAAATCTATGTCTCTCTCATTTATTTTTCTTACCTTTTATTTATTATTAACTGTCATAGATGAATGCAATGGTACCATATCAACATCCAAGCCACTGTCTTGGGCTGTTCATACCATGCATCTTATTGAGCTCTAGATAAAGGAAAAATGCATCAACACCCTCGTAAGCAAACTCAAAGTTTGGAAGGTAGCAAAATAATTGAGGGGAGCAAGTCATGCCACACATATTTGGACACACTTGTAACAGATTGAATTTCGACCCTCTCCCTCCGTCCCATCTCTTCCAAAATAATGCGACTTAATATTTTTTTTAAAATAAAAGAAAAGTTACATAACTAGGGCAAATATACATTGAATGGATATGTCCTACCAATAATTTTAAGTGTGAAAAACTAAATTGTAAGTAATCTCCTCTTTCCTGAGATGGAAATAGTTTAGTTTCCTTGTTATTGGATTTTTTTCTTGTAATAGGTCTGGTTAGATTTTGATGTATAGAATTTTAATTGGGATTAGTTTTCTAGAGCTTAGTTTTGAAATTGGTGTACCCAAAAAAAGTGACGATAACGAATAAAGTTGAAGTATTGTCGTTTTAGTAGGAAAAAAAAAAAAAAGTACTATTTTCTTTGCAAAATGTGCTAATTGAGTCCCAAGATTCTTAACATCGGGCATAATAAGAATTATCCTAACAACTAGTTAATCAATAGAAACTAGGGATTGAGATTGAGAAAAGATGAAAAACAGAGAGAAAACTCTATGATTATGTTTTATTCATAAAAGTCAAAAATTGATTTTGAAGCCCACGAGTCGGGCTTAAATAGCTAAACAAATTCTAGATTTTGAGAATTTTGCCCAAACAAGAAAGTTTTCAATTAGTACATGAAAATAAAGTAATAAAATAAATATCTTATGAAAAAATCTAGCCAGACTAGAATAAGAACCATTTCTAAAACTGACAACAAAATATTACAATAAAAGAAAAAAAAAAAAATTTTAAATGATGATCTGGAGGGAAAATGGTTGATTTAGGTGTCGAAATGGTTGAAGCCCACAACGTGCATGCTGAAAACAACTATCTAAATTGGGGTCATTTGCAAGATCCTGATACCTTTAACAAAGGTTAGGGCCAAAATGCTGACGTCTATGCAATATTGTTCCAATCCGAGTAATCTTCACCTTTTTTGTTATATTTGCCACTAATCAACCTTTTTAAGATAGTCCAATGCTATTAACGTAGAATCTGTTAGCTCAGCATCATTAGACCCAAATCCCCTAGCATCATATTCTCAACCACGAAAACCAAACACAAGGTATTGAAATTCCTCACCATCATTTTTGGCTATCCTGTAAGTTAGGACTGGGCAGCGGGTGGCGGGTTTTTGGCTATCCTGTAAGTTAGGACTGGGCAGCGGGGCCCCGCCACCCGCTGCCCCGCACTGTTCACCCCGCCCCTGCATATGTAGGGAGGGGTATTCGCACCGACAAGGCGGGGGATGGGGGCCCCCACCCGTATGCTCCCAGTCCAGCGGAGGCGGGGGACGGAGGGGCCTTGACCCCACTCCGGTTTTCCCCCGCCCCGCTCCGAATATATATATATAATATAATTATAATAGTGATAACTGGAAGCAGTTTATTATATGTGTTGAAACGGCACCGTTTTGTATATGACAAAACGGCGTCGTTTCAATAAGGGCCGGGGGGTTTCATTAATCCTTAATGAAACGGCACCATTTTGTAATGAACAAAACGGCACCGTTTCATTAAGGATTAATGAAATTTTTAAATTTGGAATATTCAATAATCTGAGTTAATGAAACGTATAATACACATATATTATACTTAGGAGCTCAAGTCTTATGCACCTAATACACGTGTATATGTTAAGGAAAAAGAGAAAAATATAATAACTAATATTTAATTACTTATTATTATATAAACTATTAAGTATTGTAATTATTGTAATTAATAAATCATATAACAATATTGAATGCTATATCTCTCAACATTTATGTCTTCATTCTATATGCCGATTACATTCACATGTATTTAAACAAATGGTGTTAATTTTAACGGAAAAATAAGAAAAATCGTTAAAATAAGATTTTCCGTTTCATACACATTTTTTATATATAGAAGATATATGATGATAACATAGGTAGTTTCTCATCTAGCTCGAATAGAGTATAGCCTACGTCTTGTGTGATTTGATCTCGATCATGCAATATTACCAATGATGGGCTAGCCAGGCCATGAAATTCTTGTGCACTCACCAACCATTCATATCATATATATTAATATATATATATATATATATATATATATATATATATAGATCTGGCTAGCAATCTACGAGTACTAATTAATATAGTTTGCATGATGATCTGGTGCAGAAATAAAAAATATATCCACTCAGGTTTGGTGAGGTCGAGTTGATTAGGAGTAATATTATATATAATTATGAAATATATAAATATTATATAATCTGTTTAAAAAAAAGTAAAATTAATTATTAAAAAAATAATATTTTATTATATATATCCTATATTTATTTTTATTTTTTTAAATTATACCAGACTTGCTAATTTTACAATTATAAATATAATTTCTAATACCATTCGTACGTCACAACTGCTGACCCATTCGTCATACCGACCAACGCCCGCGCGTGTCACCATCAATATATTATTGATCATGTCGACAAAACGTACCGACCCGGCCAACTCGATTCGGTGCCTACTAATCTTCCAGGCGGCCCCCATGTAAATCATGTCGATATATTCTTCTAATTATTATTCCTTTTTACCATTTTTTCTAATTATTTATATTGCTGGCCAACCACTGCTCATTTATCTCTCGTGAACGTACGTCACAACAGCTTCACTTATGAATCTAACCCGATCGGTGGCGGTTTTTATGGGTAATCATAATGTTGATATGGCCTAATTAATTAAACCTCGCCCAATTGATGTAAACCAAACTTATAATTATCGAGCATATATGCACGTACGTACGTATACTCTCATCGATTCAGTTCGACTTTGCATATATAATTATACAAGCTAGCTAAGGTTGGTCTACTCATTACAAGAAAAATGAACTTTTACAATCAATTAATAGTAACGAAAAGAATATTATTTAAACCAAACTTATAATTATCGAGCATATATGCACGTACGTACGTATACTCTCATCGATTCAGTTCCACTTTGCATTTATAATTATACAAGCTAGCTAAGGTTGGTCTACTCATTACAAGAAAAATGAACTTTTACAATCAATTAATAGCAACGAAAAGAGTATTAGCAACCAAATTTTGTTGCTAATATTCTTTTTGTTGCTATTAATTAGTCGCAAAATATCGTTTTTCTTGTAGTGACTTTAAGTTATAATTGGCCAAATTATTATATTATATGTCTGCAAAACTCATCAGTCGTAATTGATCGATCATGGAATGTATTAAAATAGAGAAATGATTTATACAAGCTCTAAATAGATAAGTTATATGCAAGCCTTTAAAAAAAAGTAGACCTCATCTTGAACAAAGTGTAAAAAAAATTAACTTTTTAATGGAATCAACTATTTGAAAATTGGCTTACACGGAACTTGTTTATTTGAAAATTATACCTAGCATTACTTACTAAAAATTACTTCCAAGCATATTTCATTTTTTCTAGCCACTAATTTTTCAAAATGAAAAATTCTATTCATCATCACACACACTGCACTTTTTTTATTTTTTTTATTTTACCAAATGTATGGTATATGGATAATGAGTAGAAGAAAAAAATAAAAAAATAAAAATAAATGAATTAGCATATTTAGTATACATATTTAGTAGTACTCTTATTATCATTTTCCTTTGAGTGGGTCTACGCCTACCTCTGGAGGCTCCTACTAATGCATTCGATTTTTATTTTATTGCTTTTTTTACAAGATTTTTTTAACATCTTTAAATATTTTTAAAAAAAGAAAAAAATTCACAACATTATTATAAAATATACTTACACTACAAAGAATATGTCTTGTTCCAACTCTTGAATCCTTCGGAATTCATCCTATAAAACGCAGCATCTGGCCTGTACCAACAATTCTGGGTTCATGTCATTTTGGACGCCTTAGTTTCGTTGCAACTGCTGGAACTCAGCTGATGTCATGAATCGTTGGAAAAACAGATTGTTGCCCAGATGACTAAAACAAGAGGGGGGGTGAATTGAGTTGTATTTAAAAAAAATAACAATTATAAATTAAATATACAATATCAAATATAAACAAAATACGAAATAGCAATAAATATAAAGAGTAAGGGTAAGAGAGAATCAAACTCAGTATGTTGAGGTTCAGCCCCACTGCCTACGTCCTCGCCTCAAGCTACCCCTTGAGGATCCCCGAATTCACTATTCAACCTCCTTCAGGTGGAGGTAAAAACCTATTACACCTTTGAACAACACCGCTACAAAGGATCCGTATAGAACACCCTCTACACTTGCAATCACCTTACACGTGGTGATTCAACGATTCCCTGTGTAGAATACTTTCTACACGCACAAGGGTTGTACACACCCTTTTACTGATACAAGAATTGATAGTGGGTAGAATATCAGAAAACACTCCTCAATGAGTGAAATAAGAACAATACAAGCACAAACTATTTCTCTCAAAATGAATAAGAGTTAAGGCTCAATGCTTAGAGAAGAGAGAATGAAAGCTTTTGAATGAATGTTGTATGCTCTTAGTGTTGTAAATGTGAAGCTCTCAAATGATCTATTTATAGGCATATGAGACTTCATATTCAAATTTAAAAAGATTCACATGTCAAAAACATCATCATTCATTTTTCAAAAATTTCAAACCTAATCTTTTTACTTTTTGCATATGACAAAAGGAGCACACTTTGCTTTTCAAAAATTTCAAACCTAATTTTTTACTTTTTGCATATGACAAAAGGAGCACACTTTACTTTTCAAAAAATTCAAACAAAGGCATCTTCCTTTTGCATAAGTCAAGAAAAGATCAATCACTTTTGAAAATATTCAAATAAAACATGCACATGTGAAAGATGACAATCAATCATCTTTAATATTTTCAAAGTTCAAACCTTTAATCATGGCATGCACATGTGAAAGATGACAATCAATTATCTTTCAAAATTTTCAAATTTAATTTTCAAAATATTCATGCACATGTGGAAAATGTATTTTAATGCTTTATGATAAAATATTAATTTTTGAGCCTTAATCCTAATTTCAAATTTTGAAGAGATTTACAACATTACTCTATGACTTTAATGTGAACTTGTTCCCTTCTTGCTCATGCTTGGTTCCTTGATGTGCTTGACTCCATTGTGTGGACAACTTGAGCTTGAGACTCCTTCATTCTTTGAATTCATTTGTTATCATCAAAATCCATGTGTAAATATATAATTACACAAAACTTGAAACCTTAGGTTCAACAATCTCCCCCTTTTTGATGATGACAAATACTTGATAGAACCTGAAACCTGTATTAATACTTAAGCTCCCCCTGAGAATGTGCGTTAGTTTTTCAAGCAAAAATATAAATATAATTCCAAGCATATATAACAAGTTTAACAATTTAAACAATATTAATGTTCTAGTCTAAAACTTCTCCCCCTTTTGGCATCATTAAAAAGGATCGGCAGCAAGTAAATAGACTGAAGAAAACGGTGCGTTAATAGACACTGTAGATAGTTGAAAAAGAATAATTGGATCCGTCCGTGACCCGACAAGTGTGGCTGGAGATTTGAAAAAAACGCCTGATGTTGTTGACAAACGAGATTGAAGGCTCCGAGTTTCTAAAAAATGTCATTTTCACCGAACGGAAAAAAACATTACTCTTTGACTTGGATGATAGCTCGTCTTGTTCTTTATGCTATCTCTATAAAATCAGTCTTAAAGATCATCCAATCCGCATCAAGTTTTCTTCTTATCTCTATAACTCATCTGCATTCCTTCAACATTCTCGCTTTAAGTTTTCAATTCTTCTCTCCATGGCTCATTCTTCTAACATTCCTCTAGATGCATCCATGAGGTATTCAGCACCTCAACCTCCTGTCCTTTCTGCAGCTGCCATTGGTGCCATGTTGCAGCAAGAAAATAATAGTATGGCTAATAAGTCAGACTCCGATGCTATCTACGACTTGGTGAGTCTCGGGACTCGCTACTCATCTTCTATTGTTGCTTTTTCCCAGCGGATTCAAGCCAAAAACCATGAGGTTGAAAAGCTTAAGGAACAAATTGTTGTACTTCAACGAATTGTTCAAGAGTCTCACACAAGGGAAGGAATCCTTCGGCAGAAGAATAAAAAGTTGAAATCTCTATTGGATTCTTCATTCCGCTTGCCAGTTCCCATGAATAGAGATGACATGATATTGTATGAAGAGAATGAGCGTCTCAAACATGAGGCTAAGAACCTCAAGTTTATGTAAAAGTATTTAAAAGAAATATCTCTATATTTTTATGAACTTTGATCTATCTTATTAAGAGATATTCATAATATGCATCATACCTATTTCTCTTCTAATCATACACAATCTATCTTCTGGTAAAGGTTTTGTGAATATATCTGCTAACTGATCGTATGTGTTTGTGAACTCTAGTACTATATCGCCTTTCTGCACATAATCTCGAAGAAAAAAATATCTTATTTCAATATGCTTAGTTCTAGAATGTTGTATTGAGTTCTTTGAAAGATTTATACCTGATTAGATCGAAAGATGTGTGTTTAGGGTACCATAACCCTAGGTTAATTGTACCACTTTCTGCTTGCTTAATTTGCAATCCGAGAAAGAATGTAAGCTCTGCCATCATGCTCATTTCAAATTCTTCCTGCATAGTCTTAGCAAAAGCTTGACACATATTTTCATTAGTAGCACCGAATATTATATCATCAACATAAATCTGAATCAAAAGAATATCATCATTTTCGTATTTAATGAAAAGAGTTGTATCAATTTTTCCTCTTGAAAAACCTTTTTCAATCAAGAAACCACTGAAGTCTCTCGTACCAGCTCTAGGAGCTTGTTTGAGTCCATATAGTGCTTTTGTGAGTTTGAAAACATGATTTGGAGAAATATGATTTTCAAAACCTGGAGGTTGCTCAACATATACCTCTTCATTTATAAAACCGTTTGTTTTTGCTTGTAGAGGACTTCATGCATACCTATAAAAAAATTAAAATGATTTTTCTTGGTACCCAAGTTCTTTGGGTCCTTTATTTATTAGTATTAGAAGAAACAAGATTTTTAGGTACCCATATGGCCCTAATAGTCATTGTATGTTTTCTTCTAATAGGACAAGCATGATAATTATGACCATTTCTATTACAAAAATTGCAAATAGCATGTGGCATATATGAAGAACTTGAATGATTATAATAGTATCCTTTTTTGACAAACTTATTATGAAAAGAATTTTGAATATTGGACTTTGATGTAGAAAGATTATCAAAGAAGTTTTTATAAGGTTTGTATTTTTGTTTTGGCATATATCCCAAGCTTGCTTTATCAAAAACACATTTTTGACTACCAAGAAGTTTTTCAAAATTTCTTTTTCCATTCGTAAAGTTTTCAACAATATTTTCTAAATCAGTTTTCTTATTCTTTAACTCAAGATTTTCATCTTTCAAAACAATACTTTCTTTTCTTAAAATATCAATTTCGTTTGTTAAAGAAGAATTTTTCTTTTTCAAAGCAGTATATTTGATACCCAATTTTTCAAATTCCTCATATACCTCTTCTAAAACATTTTGCAATTCTTCATATGAAGGATTTTCAATATTATCAAAATTTGTTACCTCAATATCATCTTTAGCCATAAGACAGAGATTTGCTGATTCTTCATTGCTTGCTTCACTATCTGAGCTACTTGAATCATCATCCCATGTAGCTTTCATTGCTTTCTTGCCTTTGTTTCGATCTTTCTTTAGCAGGGGACAATCTGGCTTGATATGACCAGGCTTATTGCATTTATAACAAATTAAAGTATCATTTTTACCTGAATCTTTCTTGGAAAACTTTTTGAAGGATTTCCTCGGAGGAGTTTTATTTTTCTTTAAGAATCTCTGAATTCTTCTTGTTATCATCGCAACTTCTTCATCTTTATCGTCATTTTCCTCATCTTCATCACTTTCACTTTCATGAGGAACAGCTTTAAGTGCCAAGCTCTTCTTTGGCTTTCCTTCTTCTTCTCCTCTTTTCAATGTGTACTCATGGGTGATAAGTGACCCGATGAGTTCATTCACTTCGAGCTTCTTGAGGTCTCTAGCTTCAAGAATCGCTGTCACTTTTGATTCCCAACGTTTTGGTAGAGAGTTGAGAATTTTTCTTACTATCTCCACTTTGGAATAAACTTTGCCAAGAGCTGTCAAGCTGTTTATGATGTTAGTAAAACGAGTGTGCATACTAGAAATAGATTCATCATCATTCATCTTAAACATTTCATATTCATGAGTAAGAATATAAATTTTTGATTCCTTGACTTGAGAAGTTCCTTCATAAGTAACTTCCAAGTTATCCCAAATTTCTTTTGCCGTAGCACAAGTCATTACTCTATTAAACTCATTACCATCTAGAGCATTATATAATAAATTCATAGCAGTTAAATTCAAAGTATAAAGTCTATCGTCTTCACGATTAAACTCTTCTTCTTCCTTTTTGACCTTTACTCCATCAACCACTTTTGTTGGAATATAAGGTCCATTTACAATGCATTTCCAGATTTCTCGACCTTGAGCCTGAAGAAATATTCTCATTCTAACTTTCCAGAATGAGTAATTGTCTCCACAAAAGAGTGGAGGCCGACTGCTAGATTGACCTTCACCAAATGAAGCTGCAATGTTAGCCATAAGATCTTAACTCAAAAGATAGTTAATCTTATAACAGAGCTTTAGCTCTGATACCAATTGTTGCCCAGATGACTAACACAAGAGGGGGGGTGAATTGAGTTGTATTTAAAAAAAATAACAATTATAAATCAAATATACAATATCAAATATAAACAAAATACGAAATAGCAATAAATATAAAGAGTAAGGGTAAGAGAGAATCAAACTCAGTATGTTAACGAGGTTCGGCCCCACTGCCTACGTCCTCGCCTCAAGCTACCCCTTGAGGATCCCCGAATTCACTATTCAACCTCCTTCAGGTGGAGGTAAAAACCTATTACACCTTTGAACAACACCGCTACAAAGGATCCGTGTAGAACACCCTCTACACTTGCAATCACCTTACACGTGGTGATTCAACGATTCCCTGTGTAGAACACTTTCTACACGCACAAGGGTTGTACACACCCTTTTACTGATACAAGAATTGATAGTGGGTAGAATATCAGAAAACACTCCTCAATGAGTGAAATAAGAACAATACAAGCACAAACTATTTCTCTCAAAATGAATAAGAGTTAAGGCTCAATGCTTAGAGAAGAGAGAATGAAAGCTTTTGAATGAATGTTGTATGCTCTTGGTGTTGTAAATGTGAAGCTCTCAAATGATCTATTTATAGGCATATGAGACTTCATATTCAAATTTAAAAAGATTCACATGTCAAAAACATCATCATTCATTTTTCAAAAATTTCAAACCTAATCTTTTTACTTTTTGCATATGACAAAAGGAGCACACTTTGCTTTTCAAAAATTTCAAACCTAATTTTTTACTTTTTGCATATGACAAAAGGAGCACACTTTACTTTTCAAAATATTCAAACAAAGGCATCTTCCTTTTGCATAAGTCAAGAAAAGTATCAATCACTTTTGAAAATATTCAAATAAAACATGCACATGTGAAAGATGACAATCAATCATCTTTAATATTTTCAAAGTTCAAACCTTTAATCATGGCATGCACATGTGAAAGATGACAATCAATTATCTTTCAAAATTTTCAAATTTAATTTTCAAAAAATTCATGCACATGTGGAAAATGTATTTTAATGCTTTATGATAAAATATTAATTTTTGAGCCTTAATCCTAATTTCGAATTTTGAAGAGATTTACAACATTACTCTATGACTTTAATGTGAACTTGTTCCCTTCTTGCTCATGCTTGGTTCCTTGATGTGCTTGACTCCATTGTGTGGACAACTTGAGCTTGAGATTCCTTCTTTCTTGGAATTCATTTGTTATCATCAAAATCCATGTGTAAATATATAATTACACACAACTTGAAACCTTAGGTTCAACACAGATGTTTTCCATCGTTTTATACCGATGGGAAAAATAGAGGAAAGCCGCTGCAACTGCCATTATGAGTACTGATCATAATCGTTGCAGCAAATTGTTTGGGTCGATTAGTAACGTTGTAGTACCGCAAAGATGATGCTGCAATTTATCAGGTTTTCCATCGACTGAATCGGAATTCGCTGTAAGTTCTAACTTTACATCGGCAGCCCGTCCACCACAAAAGTTATTTTGTTCGCTGTAAATATCAGAGTGTTACTCTGTTCTGGGTTCGTTTACGGCATTGAAGGAGAGGAGGTGGAGTATGGGGGTGGTGTTGCAGCCGTGTAGAGGGCTGACTTGCGGTAGTGCTGCGCCGTGAAGGAAGGCAGCGCAGGGCTTGTATGAGAAGTTTGAGCCCGATCCGTGTGGGGGAGAGCAAATCGACGGTGAGAGAGATGGAGAGCTTGTGGAGGGGCTGTGGACCTTTCGTAGCTAGAGGTGGAGCATGGGAGTGGCGTTGCGGCCGTGTAGAGGGCTGACTGCGCCGTGGAGGAAGACATGAAACAGAGCTTGTATGAGAAGCTTGAGCCCGATCCATGTGGGGGGGAGCAAATCGACAGTGAGAGAGACAGAGAGCTTGCTGCAAAAGGCTGTGGACCTTTCGTAGCTGGAGGTGGTGCGGCGGCTGAGGAGGCGGCAGCGCTAGGAACCTATGCTAAAAAAGGACTTCGAGGGTGAAGATCAGAGAGGGAGATATGTGGGACAAACAGAAGCCGCAAGAGAGGGGCTTGGTTGGGTTGGCCAGCGACCGTGGAGGTGGAAGGTGACGGTGAGTCGACGGCGGCATTCAGTGGAGTTGCGTGGAGGCGTGAAGATCAGTAGAGATTGAGGGAGAGAACCAGAAAAAGCTCCGGGGGGAAAAGAGAGAGGGGAGGGAAAAAAAAGTAAAAAAAATCTGAGTATAAGAGCAGGCACATGGTTTTATGACTAAATTTACATAGATGCAAAAGGTTTTTATTTTTGTTCTTGATTATTGCAGTGACTATTTTGTTGCAACAAGTAAAAAAATCGCTGAAAAAATTAATTTGATTATTGCAGCAAATTATAACCGTCGTAAATAGTAAAAAATTGCTGCAAAAGACCAATTTCAAATTTTGATGTAAAAAACTTTGCGACAACATAAAAATTGCTGCAAATAAAGGTTTTTTTGCAGTAATTTTATTTACATCAAACATAAAATTACTGGAAAAAGACCTTTTTCTTATAGTGTTACTTAATCACAGAGTAAAAAAAAAAAAACCTAAAAAAAAAAATTCCCAGTGCGGGAACCCAGTGAGAAGCATAGCTTTTTCCTTTTCCTTTAAACAATATGGTAGCTTTTTTCCTTTTTCTTTAAACAATATGGTACGATTCGAACATTAATCGTATAAATACGAACAAGTAACTCGATCCAAATTCTTGGGTCAGATCGAGGGCATAAATTAAAACAAAATCAAAGAATCAAAGCATAATTTATTATTTCTATTAATTCCGTCTTTTTATTTTTTCAAGAAAAAATATAAAAGCTGGAAAAAAAATCACTTGAACTAAAAGAACAAGCAAAAGCCTGAGCTTAAATGCGAAAACACAGTCCCGATCGATCGAATTGGAGCCCTTTAATATTGCATGGATCATGTATATGCATGTACTGATGATCATCATCCCCGGTTAGCTAGCACAAGAATTATCAGGCAATTACCGTCTATTCTCGTACATGTATATGCAACTCAACCCCACCAAAACGTCGACAATTGCAGCCTCTGTCTTCTCCAAATCCGAGTAATGTAGTGTTTGCAACAACAGCACTGTCGGCTCCGGATCGAAATTGATTCGCTTCTCCAAGTTCCTCTGCCCCTGCCACCTCACTGTATCGTGAGCAAGAGGCGCCAGCCACTCCAATATCTCCTCTAGAGCTTCCCTCCAACCCTCTGCCAGCGAGTACCCATCGCACCCATCGGATTCCTCCTCCTTTTTCAACCAATGGCTCTTAATCTTTCCTCTGACCTTCGACTTGAGACTCGCCGGCAACATGTTGTACAATTCCTCCCTCCCATCCTCTCCTATTGTGTCCGGCGTGTACAAACACCGCTCCTCGTATAGTATCACATTAGCGTACCGTACCGAGATTCCAGACCCTCCCACCGTGGACGGTGGAGCCAACCCGAAAACCCGGTTATTCTTTCTCATAGTACCGCAGTTCGTGTTACCCGTACACCCAGGATCGTCCAGGAAAAACGGGTTCATCAATTCATTACTGAGAAACCGAACCATACCCTTTTTAGACTTATTTGGAATCGGACCCGATTTCGAAGTGAGCTTTTCGTTCTTTTCTCGATGTTCGGCAAGGCAATAGTTGTTCCCGTATATTTCTTCGTCTTTGAGGTTGAAATGGACGTTCCAAAAAGGTTGCCTTTCCCGAGTTGAAGTTGGACGTGATAAATTCTTCAACACAGATGGTAGACCCGGATTGTAGGGTCCAAAAACAGTGCAGATTCGGGCGTAGATAATGAAAACTATACGAGCCATGAGTCCGACGCTTCTATCGAAGCTCTGGCTCCATAACGAGGTTTCTTTGTATTGTTGCACCTGTTTTTTGTGAAACGCGATTTTCTGGCTTACGTAATCCAAGTTCGTTTTCTGTTTTGGACCAAGGGTGTTCTTCCACCGCTGAACTTTTCGCTCCGACGCTTCCATTTCGGCAAGAGATTCCAAAGCTGCGTACAGGTTGGCGGTAGCGTAAATTCTTTTCTCCATTTTTCGGATGATTTTCTGGATGTTACTTGCACCGAATCCGAGTTTTCCCATGTCAATGAATCCGAGTTTCAAATCATTGTAGACAAGATCGAAACGGTTGAGTCCATAATCGGAGCATTTCTGGCCTAAGCGAGAGACGGTGATGGCCACCTGATTGAGATCCTCGAGCCGCTCGGCGCAGGCAAGGCTGAGAAGGAAGCCTTCGTCATTGGAGTTCAGGAAGGCGATACCTTTGGACTTCATGGTTTCCTTCTTGAGCTTCGAGATTTCATCGTCGGTGAGAGACCTGTAGAGAGAAATGAGATGGGACATGGTCTTGGCGGTCTCAAAGGCGAGGATTCCGAGGGTGGCCGGGGGAGACTTGTCATGGTGGGAGCAAAACGGGAGGTGACGATCGGGGTGGATTTTCTTGGAGGCCCCAGAGAGCCAGGCCATGGTGGCAACAACCATAGCCGAATAATGCTTACCTCCCGTAGGTTAAGAGGTGTACGTACGCACTTAGGTGTATGTGTTTGTTGAAGCTAATTATTATATGGTTGTAGAAAGAGACGTAGGGTTTTGGGGTGGAGATTGGAGAAAGAGAAACTTAGGTATATATATGGTGTGGTGGGAATGAATGGATCAGGCAGCATGGAGGGAGGACATTTCGAAGCTCGTTCACGCGGACGCGTTTGGAGTCTGGACAGTTGAAGCAGAGTAAGAGACGGAGAATTTTGTATTATTTAGAGAGAGAGAACTGAGTCTTTTTGTCTGAACGTTGAAGTTCCCACTGCGGACCCACGTTATCATTACGGGGCCCCCAAAACTTTCTGAAAATATAAATTATTCTTTCACATTTTATACATAATTTTATAAATATTAAAAATTTCCCTTCAAAAAAATTTTATAATTTTTATATAATCTTTAAAATTTTTTAAAATTTTAATATTCCTAAAAATAAATTTCTCTAAATTTTTTTTAAAATTGGAAATTTTTGTTTGATTTCTATATATTATCTATTTTTAAGGACATGACTTCTCTAAAATTAAAATTAAATCTAAGTTTATGAAAAATAATAAATTTATTTATATGAATTCTAAAGTTTTTTATTATACAATAGTAATTTTTTTAATATGGAATCTAAAATAAAAATACAATAAATATTATTTAATTTAAGTTCGATGATTTATAAAAAAAAATAGTATGTAGTTATATTTTTATAATTTTTTAATCACTTTTTAATTTACATAAGATAAATGATGTTTAAAGTCCTAAGACTTTCAAGTCTCGCCCACTTCTTTTGAAAAAAAATAAGTAAATTTAGGACTTATATGAAAAAAAAATTATTTTTTAATGGTTAACTCTACTTTTTTTTTTTTTTTTTTAAATAGAGTGCCTAAATTTTGCAAACCCTAAAATTATATATAGAATTACTCTTTATAAAAATATGTCACACAGTAAAAAAATTAGCCTCCCTTTAATATAATTGCTGGTTCTGCAACTGAAAATTCCAATGATTCATGATGCTCTCCAATTCTTGTGGGGGCAGTGTTACTATATATATATATATATATATATGTTTGAATGTTAATTATTAATTAGATTGTGCCAACAACTTGTGGACATTTATTTTGTTTCGCATTCTTTGTCATCATCGAATCTGATCATGATTGAATAGGTTTCATGTTATTTTTATGTAATGGTGTGAAAGCAAAATTTAAATAAGTAGGAACGTAGAGCTAGAGAGTTACATCATCATGACCTAAGTTATATTAATTTATACTCTAGCTCTTAATTTTAAATCCTTATTCTCTTTTAATTCCGGAACTAAGATGGAATATTAACCCATAAAAATAAGTATGAAAGTATATATCACATCAGCTAATCATATATATATATATATAAATTAGGATTTATGTGCTAATTTATATGAACGCGATAATGCCAAATCACGTAAATCTTGTATTCGTATATAATTGATTTAAGTTTTTGCTATATTTTTTCTTCTCATGGTTCCCAACAATCATTTTCCAAAAAGAAAAAGAATTTCTCAAAGAAAAATATACGTATAGACATATAATAAATATGAGAAATTCTATTTACAGTCATATGTAGGGGATAGCATGTGCAATCTTATTAATAAATGAGGGTAAAAAAGAAAAAAAAATATCATTTTAAATAAGATATTAGTGTAATTTTAAATTTTTTTTAAACATAATTAACTACAATAAAAATAAATTTTTGTGATCAATATTTTGCAACAAAAAAACTATTTGTGACTCATTTTAATTAAAAATAATAATTTCATTGAAAATAACTGATCGCAAATAAAAACTCCCTAAATAAAGACTGTATGTTCAACAAATATATAAATAATGGTTAATTGACCTGTAATACTAATGTATTTTCTCCATCACAACATCAAGGTACAATGCGTTGCAAATAAGAGAAATGTAGGTTTTTACTCTATTACCATAAAATTATAAGTCCTGTTTGAAAGATTAAAATATATATATATATATAATATAATATACATACACATATATATATGATAAATATTTTATGTACAAAATATCATATAAAAATAAATACACAAATTAAATAATTTAATATATCGTATTATATAAAATCATATTAATTTATAAATTTATTTTTATAAAATAGATTTCATGACTGTAGCACTTTTATGCGCACAGAAGGCACTAATTATAAAAAATTTTGTGATTATAACACTTGTTTATATCTATAAATGTGTACACACGAAAGCGTGAAATATACAGAAGGTACTGATTGTGGTTCATTTGTCATGCCTTCCACGCAACATCATGAACGTCCTCGTCAAGATACAGTGTGTGAACATAACAAAGCTAGCGTACTTGAAAGTGAAATGTGAACTTATTACTTACGTAAATTCCTCATTCGATCTGTCACGATTTTTGTTTTATATTACCAAAGTCTGGTAGACTAAATCTTATCCACCAACAAACGTAACGTTAATTAATATTATTCTAAAAATATAATTCTTTAATTAGATATTTTTCTTTGGGTCTTGTTTTCATTATGGGATCAGATCATCGATGCGATGGAAGTCAAGTCTTAAACCGTGTTGCTTCAAAATGAACTCATCATTTGTCCTTTCATTTCCCATTCAGATCGTAGAATGAGAATCTCAGGACCACCTGGCGATGATCTCAGTAGAACTAGGACTGCTCCGGCCGCTCTTCTTAAAATCATTTTAATTTATTTTAAATTAATTATTGATATAATTTAATATTTTCAAATTTTGTATAAAAAATTAAAATTCATATCAATTTATTTTATATATTTAAATTTATTAAATATGACTATTAAGAGCGCTAAACGTCCAAATGCAGCTTAGTTTTATCGAAGAACTAATTAGTCATGATCAGAATTCAAACTGGCACATTTGGCCCCACCATTAATTATACAAGTCCAATGAGGTCTGGTCCTCAAAGTCAAGAATACGACTTTGACCAACCAAGGACCAAATTGTCCACCGTCTTATTTTTTGGCTTCTTTCTTGATATTTGATTTTGAGTGCTGCTAAGGTGACCGCTGGGCGCGCCAAAAAGTTCTCTTTTTTATTTTTAATATTTTTAAATATTTTAAAAAATATTAATATATTAATAATCACTTCTTTAATTATTAAATAAAAAACTAAAAAAAAAATTAAGTATATAAGTGGTCAATGAAGGAACAAAATAAAAGAACATAATAACCTTATTCTTTGACTTTTTTTGACCTAGTACGTCTGTCTCCCAGCTAGAACTATATATTATGGTCGTTTTACCTGCCACCATCACAGGGAAAAAACCCAAGTCAAGGGAAAAAACCCAAGTCACAAGTGCATATTTGCAATTGAAAAAGCTCCATTTCTATGCATCTTCCTAGCTATATGCATATTGAAGTGGTATTACGCGCAAAATAGTGACTTGGGTCTCTCATATTGAAAAAGCTCCATTTCTATGCATTTTCTGGCGAAGTTAGATTGGTTATCAAAAATTAAATAATCTTATCTTATTTAATATTATAATTTTTTTAAATTTCTATATAAAATATAAACAGTATTTTTATATTATTTATAGTAGTAGACTCAATAAATAAACAGTATTTTTAACTTTAAGATCATATGGTTGGCCAAATTTGTTGAGCTAAAGGAGTTGGCCAAATATTATTTTTAGACTAAAAAATGATCTTCCAAAACGCCAACGCCATGATTCGGTTTGATTCTTCTCTATTTGATTCTTCTATGCTTGGATGATGCGATTTTATTTTCTTTTACTACTTCTTTGTTTGGTTGCTGGGTAAGATATTATTGCATTTTTTTTAGTAGGTTGTATTTTTTTTTCTTTCCGTGGGCTGCGTTTTTTTTTTCTTGATTCGGTGTGATTTTGTTTGCAATTTGTTTATTGGTATTTTTCCTATCAGACATCATTTGATTTTGCCTCTTTCTAATTTGAAAGTTAAAAATTAATATTTTAGTAGAATAGTGAAAGATTTATTGAGTCTATTATTTGGTATAGTAAAAAGTGGCTAGCTAAAATTTATAAAAATGAGTTTTCTAGCCAAATTTTAGCCAAATTTATTGAGGCCACTACTACTGCTTTAAGGAGAGGGAATAGTGTCCATACAGGCACTCCAATAACCAAATGACTCGAACGAGCTACTTCGTATTAAATGGCCCGATGTAGACTATTGACAGGAGATCCTAACAGGAGATATGTTCCACGACAGGGGCTAGCACATTAAATGCGATGGCTTATCTTCCAAAGCAAGGACATATACCCCAAGGTACAGATAGAACCGTGACCACACCAGAAAATGAAAGTATAAAAGTGCAGATACATGTATAATTTTCTTTTATGTTTTACCAAACTCTCACTCTCTATACCAAAAACTAAATTAGGCATCATAGGTATTTTCTAGCACTCCGGGCCACCAAACTTTCTTATCTCGGGTGGAACGCAGGTCTAGGTAGACTGTGAAATATGTCCTTAACAGTTGACGACATATTTGAGATCTGCTTTAAGTAAAACCAACATGTTTTTCGTATGTTGAATGCTACACAACCCCAAGCAGCAGAGATTAAGAAGCTACCTCTAGGGAAAAAGAGGAGTTGCGCAAAATTGGAGGAGCAAGCTCCTCCACCACCTCCTGAGCTCATCAAGCGAGCTTTGGAGACTAGGGACGAGTGACACTTGAAACAAGGAGAAGCCGACGAGCCTCAAGAACTGATTACATTAGATGAAGCCCACCCTGAAAGGAAGGTGAGAATAGGAACTAGGATAAAGCCCAAGGTGAGGTCACTGTTGCCCAGATGACAAACACAAGAGGGGGGGTGAATTGAGTTGTATTTAAAAAAAATAACAATTATAAATCAAATATACAATATAAAATATAAACAAAATATAAACAGCAATAAATATAAAGAGTAAGGGTAAGAGAGAAGCAAACTCAGTATGTTAACGAGGTTCGGCCCCACTGCCTACGTTCTCGCCTCAAGCTACCCCTTGAGGATTCTCGAATTCACTATTCAATCTCCTTCAGGTGGAGATAGAAACCTATTACACCTTTAAACAACACCGCTACAAAGGATCCGTGTAGAACACCCTCTACACTTGCAATCACCTTACACGTGATAATTCAACGATTCCCTGTGTAGAACACTTTCTACACACACAAGGGTTGTACACACCCTTTTACTGATACAAGAATTGATAGTGGGTAGGATATCAGAAAACACTCCTCAATAAGTGAAATAAGAACAATATAAGCACAAACTATATCTCTCAAAATGAATAAGGGTTAAGGCTCAATGCTTAGAGAAGAGAGAATGAAACCTTTGAATAAGAGTTGTATGCTCTTGGTGTTGTGAATGTGAAGCTCTCAAATGATCTATTTATAGGCATATGAGACTTCATATTCAAATTTAAAAAGATTCACATGTCAAAAACATCATCATTCATTTTTCAAAAATTTCAAACCTAATCTTTTTACTTTTTGCATATGACAAAAGGAGCACACTTTGCTTTTCACAAATTTTAAACCTAATTTTTTACTTTTTGCATATGACAAAAGGAGTACACTTTGCTTTTCAAAAATTTCAAACCTAATTTTTTACTTTTTTCATATGACAAAAGGAGCACACTTTACTTTTCAAAATATTCAAACAAAGACATCTTCCTTTTGCATAAGTCAAGAAAAGCATCAATCACTTTTAAAAATATTCAAATAAAATATGCACATGTGAAAGATGACAATCAATCATCTTTAATATTTTCAAATTTAATTTTCAAAATATTCATGCACATGTGGAAAATGTATTTTAATGCTTTATGATAAAATATTAATTTTGAGCCTTAATCCTAATTTCGAATTTTAAGAGATTTACAACATTACTCTATGAGTTTAATGTGAACTTGTTTCCTTCTTGCTCATGCTTGGTTCCTTGATGTGCTTGACTCCATTGTGTGGACAAATTGAGTTTGAGACTCCTTCATTCTTTGAATTCATTTGTTATCATCAAAATCCATGTGTAAATATATAATTACACAAAACTTGAAACCATAGGTTCAACAGTCACAGTTGAGCGGTTGCTGATTGAGCACAAAGACGTTTTTGCCTTGAGTTGCATTGACATGCTTGGGATTGAAAGGGGCGTGATTGAGCATTAGTTGAGTGTTAACTCGGATGCCAAGAAAGTCTGATAGAAGCGGAGAAGCTTCAACATTGAGAAGTACATGACCATAGCGGAGGAAGTTGACCGTCTACTAGTCGCAGGATTTATTAGGGAGGCCCACTACTTAGAGTGGCTTTCTAATGTGGCTTTTTTCAAGAAGGCAAACGACAAGTAGAGGATGTGTGTCGACTTCACTAACATGAACAAGGCATGTCATAAAGATAGCTTCCCCCTACCGCAAATCAACTTGATTGTGGACTCAACTGCTGGATATAAAATCTTGAGCTACGTGGATGTATACTTTGGGTATAACTAGATCTGGATGAGCTCATGCTATGAAGAAAAAAACACATTCGTAACAGACTAAGGATGATATTGCTAACATGTGTTGCTCTTTGGACTAAAGAATGCTGGAACAACCTATTAGAAGCTGGTAAATTGGATGTTTAAAGAGAAAATTGGACAGAACATGAAAGTTTACGTGGATGACTTACTCATAAAACGCAAGGATTTGGAGCAGTAAACAACCGATTTGCAAGAAACATTTGCGGTCCTGCGAAAATATATGATGAAATTTAACCCCATTAAATGCACATTTGGGGTGTAATCGGACAAGTTCCTTGACTTCATGGTTTCGGAAAGGGGAATTGAGGCTAGCCCAAAGAAGATACGGCCCATTGTCAACATGAAGCCATCCAAAAACCTCAATGAGGTATAGAAGTTGACGGGAAGAATTAGGCGCTTAACAAGTTCGTTTCCCAGTCAACAAACAAGTGCCTACTAGTTTTTTGGGTACCATGCAAAGTGAATGATTGGAACGAGGAATGCGGTGAATCATTTGCCTGACACAAAGAATACCTCTCTAATCCTCCCCTTTCCTAAGCCAGATTGTGCAGTGAGAAACTCTCTAATTATATTTGCCCATCACATCAGAGGCCATCTCAATAGCATTGGTAAGAGATGAGGATGGGACTCAAAGACCAGTCTACTTCACAAGCCGCGCACTGAGGCCTCATTTATTTTCATAACACTTCTCAACTCATCTCATCTCATCTAATTGTTACAATTTTTCTAAATTCTCACACAAAATAAAATTCAACTTTTTCAAATCTCAAAATAAAAATAATATTAAAAATATATTCTAATAATATTTAATTCAATTTTTAATTTTAATCTCAACTCATCTGATCTCATCTATGAAAACAAACCAGGCATGAGAGGGGTGGAAAACAAGTACCCGCCTATGGAGTTGCTAGGGTTCGCATTAGTAGTAGCTGCTCACCGCTTCAGACCCTCCATCCAAGCAAACTCGATAAAAGTGTTGACTGAACTCCTCCTGAAGGAGGTACCCGATCAACCAGCCAACCATCCTTGACAAGTCTATGTCGATGCTTGTCCTGTCGTTCCAGAGGAGTGTATCTTATTTCAGACTTCGGTGAAGTAAGCTATTACTTGATAAGGCTTGAATTCAAAACTACCAACAAAGAAGCCGAATACAAAGTCTTGCTAGCAGGCCTCACCATATCAAGAATGCTAAGAGCAACGGAAGTGGAAGTGAAGGCAAACTCTCAAGTGATGGTAAACTAGGTTTGAGGAGAAATTGTGTCAAAAAGTGAGGCTCCAAATTCTCTATGAAAATTGTGGGAGAAGGTGTTTGTTTTAAAAAATTTTATATTAGAAAAATCCCTTGGAAGAACAACTGAAAGGCGGTTAAGTTAGTGCGGACAACTTCAAGAATGGATGATGCAGCACTATTGTGGGCAAAAATCAACAAAGTGGCAAAAACCCCTGTCGTTGGGCTAGAAGTCTTGGAAATGGAACAGGAATATCCAAGTGGATACAAGCAATAACGAAGTTCTTAACCATTGTAGAACTACCTATCGAGAAAGAAGAGGCAAGGAAAGTAAGGAATAAGGCAATCTGGTTGACCCTTTGGAACAGGACCTTGTACAAACGATGTCTTTCCTTGCCTTTGTTAAGGTGCATATCACAAGATGAAACTTAATGCATAATGGAAAAAATCTATGAAAGAGTGTGTGGAAACCATTTAGGCTGAAGAGCCCTGGCAAGAAAGGTCCTAAGAATCGGCTACTACTGGCCTCACGACTCCAAGGATGTAGAATAATTTGTCAAAAAAATGTGAAAAGTGTCAGGAGGAATATGCACCAATTATGCATAATCCGCCAGAAGAGCTAGTATCAATCACATCCCCATAGCCCTTCGCACAATAAGGGTAGGCATAGTGGGCCCCATGCCCCAGAACAATGGTGTCATAAAATTCATTATAGTGGCACTAGAGAAGAGGGCCGTTGTGACAAAGAGGGCCAATAAGTCTTGCCAAGACCTTTGGGTCAAGAGGATAAGCTAGTCAAGTAGCACCAGTTAGACTGAAGGACATATAACTTCTTGGAGAAGAAGTCTTTGGATCTTAGAACCTCTTGGACGTGCAAGCAGGATGAGGTTAAATCCTAGAGCCAGCAGATTATGGCTCTAGAGTTTGAGTTGGATTCTGCTAGGGATGAATTTGCTTCTCGAGATTTGCATATGGGAGTTTTGGAGTCGAAGTTGGTCTCTTCTAAGGAGAATTTGGTCTGACTCTCATCCTGGATTTGGAAGGCAAAGGTGGTATGCAAAAGGTGGAGCTACGGGTATAAAGAGGGCTTAGAGAGGTTAAGGGACCATTTGATGGAGAATCCCTGGACCGACTTGATACTCTTAACCTAATGACCCTCAAGCCCAATGGCCAAGCACTTCAGTTCCTTAATTCCGTGGGCAAAGACCTAATGGTTGATGCCTTCCTCGATACAGCACTAAGTTCTTGACTTTGTGGAACAAATGTATAGATTTTTTTGTATGTGTTGAGCAATCAGTTCATTGTATATATATTTTGGCTCCCGTTGGTTAGAGTGATATGCATCTTTTCTAATTAGACTCTTGTTGGTATCTATGAAAATGTACACTTTTTACTTCCTTCCTCTTTTGTTTTTGTGTGTTTTTTTTTTTTTTTTTGTAGTGATTTTCGATCGGCACCCAATCACCTGGCAGGGTAGAGGGGACCTCCTGCTTGGATTCAGTGCTACTACTAGTCCCCGATGACTTACAAGCTGGCTCACCTTCAATTCGAGATGGTGCAAAACTTCTTGAAAGAGACGGAAGAAAGGAAGCTGTAGGCCATTTACGAACATGGAGGGAAATAGTGCGACCTTCTTGGCAAACCCCCCCTAGTCGACGGCGCCGCTCTTGGCCCCGTGTGCCTCTGAAACAATGAAATTAGATCTCTATAGGAGATTCTCACCGTATTTAGGTCCAACGAAGAGATAATTGCAGACCAATGGTACCTCTTGAAGTATTAAGAGTTGTTTCAAACCCCAAAACAATCAGGGGCTCAAGGGTTCCTGGAAGATCCCTCTGGACTTGACGAACGAGAGCCTTGAGACGAACGACGAGAAGCATTTTTGGGTGCCATGAACGTTGAAGGAGGAAGAGGGTTATTATGAGGGAAGAAGGCATGGGAAAGGGAGAATGTGAGGATTTCACGAAGTAAAAAAAAAGAATGAGAGAGGTTTGATAGAATGAAAGAGATGAATGTCAAGGCTGGGGGTTTAAATAGGGAATCAATGCTGATTAGATTACTCCAAGTAGAAGGGTGACAATTCACCAGAGAGGAAACGTCGGGAGCAAATCCCATGATCCTCACGAAGTGAAAAGATATGGACATAGAACTGTCATGCCCTGTCCCGAGACGTGGGAAAGTGCACCACCGATAAAATTAATGAAGAGAAAAGGCAAAACGGTTGTGGGTGACTAAATTCTCACCATGCCCACTTGGTAGGAATTTTCGGGATAACTAGAGGGACATATTCATCCCTCATCTAACTAGGCTTAGCCCATAACAGCTAATGTCCACAGTTCGGATGTCACAAGCCCATCGACCTATAAAGAAGCTGAGGGTCCGAACCAACATAAGGATAGGGGACAAGGTCCACATGGGCACTTCACTAATAAGATGAGTTGTGGAGAACTACTCCTCGTTAAATGCCTTGACGTAGACCGTTAACAGGAGATCTTGTTCTCGACAGAGGCTGCCACATTAAATATAATGCATGTCGTTCAAAGTAGGGGCGGATACCCCAGGTACATAAAGAATAGCGAGCCCATCAGAAAAGAGAAGTATAAAATCCTAAATACATGTACAATTCGCTTTTATGTTTGATCAAACTCACACTCTAAACCAAAAAATAGTTTTGGCATTAGAGATTGTTTTTGCACTCCATGCCACCAAACTTCCTTATGTCAGGTGTAACACCGTCCAGACGGGAAGCGAAACAGTTTGAATGTTATTTCTAATTATATCTACCGTGTATAACAAACAAATTAATCATTGATCTATTACTATAAAGTCTTAATATTGTCGCTTCACGTTAGCATCAATAAAATCGTAACACATGTTTAACCACGTATTCATATGCCATGTAAGATGAAATTAAATAAAATATTAAAACCATAAGCTTAAGTTTCTTTTAAAAAAATAGTTTTTTTCTTTGCTCAACTAAGAACTTAAAAATAAAATAAAATAAATAAAGAATAATGCTTAAAAAAAGGTTGGGGTGGAATGTCCACTGGCCAAGCATACCCACTCTTTTCAAGAGTTGGTAGGGGTGGTACACCTCCTGCCCACTTTTTTCAATTTTCTAAGTTCCTTTTTTTTTTTTTTTTAAATAGTTTTATTTGATAGGGGATTAGATGTGGCTGCAGCTTAGTATGATTCTAGTGAAGCATGTTACGATTAAGATATAAATTAGAAGCATATTATGATTCTAGAGATGTCGATACGACACGTAGTTAAAGTTGTTAAGGATAGATGGATGAAATGGCCAATCTGATTAAAGCACATGACTCGAACACCTCCTATTAATACTTTTCCAAGCCTAGGACTCTTCTAGAAAAAAAACCCAAAAAAAGAAAAAAATAATTACATGCGACAAAGACAATCACCGATCAGTTTCCTAATGTTTGTGTCAATTCATGTATATGTTGAAGTTATGTATTTGTCTCTGTTTAAATACATGCATGTTTTTTCTTTCTTCCGATTTTCTTGATTAGTCGCTGTTAATGTGGAAAAATGGCACAACGGGTCAAAAGGGGAGAGAGCTGTTTTTAAGGGGCTGAGCATGGTATAGACTAGGGAGATTTTAACACACGGCATAGGGGAAGGAAATAAAATCTATTCTATACTCGCTTCAATGTATTTAGGGGATTTTTGATGATTAAAATTTTTAAATTTTGTGAGTAACAGTAAAATAGTTTGACTTAAGTTGTTTTATTGAATTTTAGAAAAAGAGAAAAAAAAGTTGAATAAAAATATTTTAAAATAAATATTATATTGGAGTATGTGAAAGTTAATATATAAATTAAAAAATTGTTTGAATATAATTTTTTAATATTATTTTTATTTTAAAATTTATAAAAATTACAAGGTTTGAAAAATCGGAATCAGGTAAGGATTGATTCAATAAATCGGGCGGTGATTCATGACAATTTTGTAATTTAATAAAAATATGATATGAATATAAATAATTTCAATAAATATGTAATTTCAATAAATAGATGTAATATTTTATGTACATACATAAATTTAATATAAAATACTCATCCATTAGCTTAAATTTTTGTTTAACTAAAAAAAATAAAGAACTACATGTTTTATCTTTCAATATTTTTTGCAATTCTTATTGAATAAAATGATAAAAAAAAGTTTATATATATTTAGTTTTATTATATTTTTACGAAAAAATTAAAAGAAAAACCCAGTTGTTAGAAAACTTAAAATTAAATACAGCTCTGAATCGGTTGGAATCGATTCAAATCGGTTTAAAATTGGCTAGAATCGATCGATTGAAGCGGTTTAATGAACGCTTCAAAATGTTCACTAAAATCTGTTCGATTTCTTACCGATTCAATTTGAATTAGCCGAAACCAAATCGTATTTTCAAGCCTTGAAAAATTGTATTAAATTTTTTTTAATTTGAGTAATGATTAGATGAAAAATTTTAAATTTTGAAATTAAAAAGTTTGTTATATTTAAGTGATATTTTAGAATGAAGTTATAAGAAATTTTAAAAATTTTGATATACTTTTGTATTTGTCAAACATCTCCTAAGTTGTCTCCTTGGAATGATATCTTTAAATGGTAATGATATGTGTACAATTTTTTTATATAATTAATCTAAAACTCATTTCCAATTAACAAATACAATCAGGGTACTCTATTAAAAATAAATTTTAATATAACAAAATTACTCTTCATTTAGTATTTAGAGTTATAAAATTATTATAAAATAGTAGGGAGCACTCTCAATGACTATTGTAAAATGTATTTTCTTTCAAAATATAAAGATATGTTCTTAAAATGTTACTCCATTAGATTTTGTATTTTAAAAATATTATACATTTTACTACAGTGATCCCTCTACATGTAGAGGATCCTGCTAATCAAATGTAAACATTTTTAATTACTTTCTATTTCCTCATGTGATTTCTCATTTCTTCCTCATGTGTAAACATTTTAAAAAATATTTGAAATAAATAAAAAAGAATAAAAAGTATAATATTTAAATAATATAAAGAAAAATAGATAAGTTGATGTATGGTATATTGTAAAATTTAATATGTAAAATAAAAAAAAAATTTAATGATATATTTTAAAAGATAAGATAGAAAAGCTATTAGGAGCGCTATAAGTGGATCATTTTCCATCTTTATAGGGGTGCTACCCGCCCCCCGCCTCCGTCCATGCAGGGGGACGTTTTTCTTCCCCGCCCTCCGCCCCCTCATGGACGGGGGCGGGGTACCCCGTCCGGTAACGAGGGTGTAGGGGTGGACCTTCCCCCCGTCCACCCCCCGTTGAAGGAAAAAAAAAAAATACAGCTTACCAGCCACCGCGCGGGGGGGGGGGGGGGG
>QGSO01000293.1:1314322-1588123 GCA_011037825.1 Carya cathayensis
GGGGCTGCCATGAGTCGTCTGGATCGAGAGGGAGGGTGGGCCACGTCTGGGTCGGGAGGGAGGGGGGGACGCGAGCTGCGTCTAGATTGGGAGGGAAGGGGAGGGTTGCCGGCTGCGTCTGGATCGGGAGGGAGGGGCTGGGGGGGTCTGTCGGCGGGGGCGGGGCGGGGTATTTCTAGGGCGGGGGATCACCCCATACCGCCCTCGCCCCCGCCCACGACCCCATATACGGGCGAGGGAAACCCCGCCCCCGTGTGGCCGGACGGGGTAATCCGCCCCATCAGACGGGGGCAGGGCGGGGTAGCCAGCCACCGCTGCCCACCCCTATATCTTTATATGCCTTCTTCGACTTACCTTTCACGAAATCCAAAGCAATCACTGGAATAAGAGACGAGCAGAAGGCCTCGATCCCTTCGTGTAAGGTTGTCACCTCCTAGTATGTGTCGATTAATTGTTTCTTTCATATTGCATTTCCTCATTTTCATAACTTTTTATATAATTATATTTTAAAATAAAATTATTATTTTTTAATTATTATTTTATAATTTATTTTATAAAAAGTGCATCATTTCAATCATAATCGTGAAAAGAGTTTAAAAAGAAAAAAGAAAAATTGTATTTATCATTTTCCATTTGTGATAGAAACTCAATTCATATTTAGAAAAGAAAATGTTAGTATGTTGGTGGAGTTTGTCCTTTCAATTTGGCCGCTTCTATATTTAATTTTTTTTTCTTTTCTTATTGATTAAGGAATTGACTTTTAGTATATTGATATATATTTTTATTTTTTAAAATTAGTTAAATATGTTAAAAAAATATATAAAAAATGAAAAGAAAAATTTGTATTAATGAGCACATTCAGCTGTCAAAGCTGGGAGGCATACTAGCAATGCCCATTTAAAAATTCTAAAACCACAATCGTGTACATAGACTGTTATCATGGCTACCTGTATTAGTCTATTTTAACACTTTTTTTCTTATACGAAAATTAGGATAGAAATTTACGAAAAAAAAATTTTATTCATAAGTTAGTGTATAGATAGACATTTCATATTGTTGATATGACAAGATTTGATAATAAATTAAAATTCTTCAAATTAAATCCTACAACATCAATGATATAAATGATGTATTGTGACATGATTGACTTGTAAATAGAATGACTCATTTATAAATATTAACTTTTCTATAATTGTATTTAGCAAGAATAATTGCAAATAAAAAGGTGAAATATGGAGTTGTACTTTACCTTATTATTATTCTTCTTATTTGAGCTAGGAGCTGTTTACCTAATTTGGTTAAAGAGAAAAAGCTAGAAGAGCACCGAGTAGTTTGTATTAAATTTACAATTATGTACATATTACTTAAATCATCGTGACCTTATAACTTAGGTACTGTATTTAATATAGAAAAAATTCTACTTAGCAGCTTATAATATATACCTATTTTTTTTTTTCCCTCGACAAGTGTGTGGTATTAGACTACTTTGTAGAAGAACTCTTTAGTATTTATCTTCTTTCTAGATGAGAATATTTGAGACAGCAAATATCCTAATACAACTCGAAACCTAACTGGACTCTAATCCCATTTATTAAACTCTGAAATATAATAAAATATCCTGCACCTGATCAGATTCATTTGAGTTATGGATCAATATCGTGTGATGCACTTATATACATGACACATACATACATACGTATATATATATATCTCATATATAATAAACCAAACACATTACTCATTAAACAAATCTTCAAGCACTTTTTGCTCACAAAGATATGTAGAACAAAGTTCTAAAACATCCTTATATCTAATGAGTATGGTTATTCTAAAGCCTCTAAATCACATACTGTTTACGTGATAACTCTATTTAGAAGATAAATAAAAAGATGAGAAATGATATTTGTGGTCGTGAAATGCGCAAACGTTGTAAAATCACTTTGAAAAAAATCAGTAAATACGAGACTCATGATAAAAAAAAACTAATTTTTTTATAGTGGAGTCCAATCTTTTTTAAAAGGAAAAATCTGATTGTAAGTGATTCTGTGCATCAATACACGTACCCATCCAACATAATTGGTCAGAAAGTCAGAATTTAATTAAAATGGTACTAATTTGAATTTTGAATATGAAGGTAGCAGTATTTGTACTCAAATCAATACGCGAGTTTACTTGTACGTATCAAAACTCTTTTCAAAATAATTGTACGGTACTTGTGCACTTCACGACTGTATATAATATTGCTCGTTACAATATGCTAATGTGTCTCAATTCATTTCATTTCTACATATAGGGTTGAAAATATGATAACTCATTTCTAATAAAAATAAAAGATTTCTTATAAATTAGTTTAGTATGAAGTTTAATCCAAGAATAACATAGCATCAATCGGGATTCTCTCGTCTCAGCATTCTCTCTATACAGTACTATTTTTTTGGGTAATATATATATATCGACACTCTTTATAAAAAGAGGCCATGATCTTTTCATAAACAATAATTTTTATTGAAATAAATTATTCGGATTATCAACTAATAAAGGGAACCAACACATGCCATGCATGTAAGTATATACACTCCACATGCCTGCCTACCTACTCAAAATGTTCTTTTCCTTTGCTGTACGTACGTACTACGTACGTGTAGATAGAAACACCAAGTGTGGTCGGGCGGTCAAGAGGTAGGCCTACCAACGGAGTTAATTAACTGTCTCCACTCAGCGCCTTACACGTGTTATGCACACCTGATGCAACGAGGTCATGTATGCCAAGTAGGGGTCAAATAAGTAGTTGACTAACTCGCATACATGTTGGCGTCAAATTCTATGGAGGAGTCACACTCTCAAAGCGATTACAGCCTCTGATCTTGACTTGAATCACGCTGTCCACCCCATCTTCACCGTCGATGATCTCGCAGCATTGTCTGCGTGGTGCCTGTTCATTCAATCAAGGAACCCCCCCAAAAATCAAACAAACGAAGTTAGTCAACAATCAAAACCCCTTCTTCACTTTTAGTTACACCGGTTGCGCATAAAATGATGGAGAATTTCAAGGAAAAAATAAAAAATAAAAATAAAATTAAGATAGATGTTTTCAATTTCAGTAGTCCCCACACGAAGGACAAACGATTCATGTTGAAGTCTTCCAATTAGCTGGCCGGCCAATCTAAACTGCCTCCAACTCCTTTCGGAACTGATCGGTTTGAATAGTATTATTTGAAAGTCTTTACACCACATATATAAATGATATGTAATTTAATTTAAAATTTATCTTTTAAATAAAATTATGTCATGTAAATAATGTATATAATCGTAAAGGGTATTGAGATATAAATCATTCATACATCTATATATTCAGCATTTGATTTTTTTGAAAAAAAAATTATCAAATTATGTTTTAAAAGGTTTTATTTATTTATATGATCAACACGTACGATGAAATAATAATTCAACCTTTGATTAGTTTCCGCGTTGAGAATCGAATTTAGTACTCCGGAAGATGAGAAACAAATCATGTTAATTACCTTTTTCCACAAGTCAGGGTCGAAGTTGGAAGCCAAGACATTGAAAGAGCTCACGGCCAAGGCCGGGGCGTATTCGACACGGTCACACTCCTTTCCCCATTGGTACATGTACCTTTTATATGTGGTCAACGTTTGACCCGAGCCTAGCCTCTCGACCCGGTCCAAGAAATACAAAAGCGGTTTCTTGCACCGGTCTGTACTGACCGGACGCGTGTTGAACGTGAAGGGCTTGTCGCTCCAACTCCTCCACGTCCGAAACGTGCGCAGCGCAGTCTCGAGGATCTTCGCCGTCTCCAACGACGGATACAACTGCACGGTGTATCCCCAAGACAACGATACGGACAAATTCCGCCTCAAGTCGTAGCAGAAACTGTGCTGCAGGGCCCGATTCGGGTCCGTTTCGTACGCCCGGATCAGATTCTTCAGCGAGTCGATCTGGGTCCGGTTCGGAAATATAGATTCGACGTAGTCTAGGTGGTGCAGAGACACCAATGGCGCCAATGGATGTGCCGCTAATAAACCGTACGGGTTTCCTCGTATGTCGACCTGAAATATTGAATTCGGTTTATACGGTAGCTGTAAATAATATATTGTATAGTCAAATGGAAGCGAAACCAATGCCCTCGCGACGATTGCATTTCCATAAGGAGAGAGAGAGAGAGAGAGAGAGAGAGAGAGAGAGAGAGAGGAAGAACCTGATGAAAACCTAGCTCTTTTGTGACCGGTACTCCAATCTCGCTCAGGCAACCCTGGACCTTCTGATCGGAGCCGAAGAAATGCGCGTACCGATCAATGCAGCCGTCCAAAACTCTGACGAGCTCGGCGGCCAACGGGTAGCTAATGGCGTAGCCACCTCCTCCGTAGGCCATTGTGTAAGAGTGTATCACGTCCTGCTCCACGCTCTCTGAATTCCCACCGATGTAATACATTTGATTGTGATCGTATTTCGCCAATACGTTGATCAAATTCTCGGTGAAAAACACCGTGTCATCGTCGCCCATCACGAACCACCTCACGTTGTCCAGACCCAGCTCAAAGCTCTCCTTCACAATGCGAGCAATCCGGATTGCAGAGCGCTTGCCGTACCAGCAGGTGTAGTTGAACCTTGACGTGTCTCCAGAGACTTTGAACGGCGGCAAGGTTTCCGGCCATGTCACGTTTTTCGGAGGTTCCTCTTCGAGCCAAACGAATCCGCGGCTGACGTTCGGTTTCCACCATACCTCAGTGTAATCCCGGCGCTTTTGCCATGTCTTGACGGAACCTCCGATGCCGAAAAGGATGTGGGATATATTAGTCATCTCGTAAGCGGGGGAAATATCGGCGTCAGAGACTTTCTGGTGCGAGATCATTCTATGGCATTCGGGGCAACGGAGGGAATAGGTTGAGAAAGCGACGTAGCAGACGAAGGAGATTGAAGCGATCGTGCAAAAGAGAGAGAACGCAGCATAGCCGGCTAATTTTGTGGGGAAAACCATGGATTTCCAGGCTTTGAAGGGATCGTGAATTACTTCTCTTGAAGAAAGCATGCCGCTTCCTACCATGAGGAATGGAATCCTGTAGGGAAAAGGAACGAAAGTGCCGGACTTTCTCTATCTTTCTTTTGTTTTATTTCTCAATTCCACACGAGAGAGAGAGCGAGAGAGAGAGAGAGAGAGAGACAGACAGAGAGACAGAGAGAGAGAAGAAGGAAGAAGACGAGAATGTAAGTTGATCAAATCGGTTGATCAAATCCCCCAAAGATTTCTCATGGAAAATTCTCTGCTAAACGTTTTGAGTTCTAAATAGAGGGTAATTTGGGGTAGGTGCCGCTCAACTATCTATTTATTTTATTCAGAAAATAAATAAATAACATTACACGACATGTCTCTCAATGTTTGGTATTTCTTCTAATTTATTTATTTATTTATTTCAGATATATATATATATATATATATAGACTTTGGAAAGTGTACTGGTAGAAGATTTTGTTTTTACTTTTTAAATTTTTTTTACTTTGTTCTTTGGGTTTTCAATATGTATGCTTCCAAATTGTTTTGGATCTTCTCTTTAGAAACTTTATTTTATTTTTCTATTTTAGAATTTGCACACTGAGAATTAGGAAAATGGAAAGCTGAATGATAAAAGCACTATATGATGCTGATTTATAAAATAAACAGACTTAGGATAAATAGTGGAGGTTAATCTTAAATATTTTAAACACGATGAGAAGTGTTACAGTAATAAAAATTTTACATAAATAAACTCACAAATTGATTATCTTTATGTAATACGCTATATCTAATTTATAATAAAAATAACTTTATAATTTCACGTATCACGTCAAGTCAAGTTAATTTATAAAGCTACTTTTAATTTATAAAGCTACTTTTATAATATCTCTTTCTAATTAAAAGCATTTCTCAAATATGAAACGATCGGGGCAGTCCAAGGGCAATGAGCGACTCGGGAAAGGGACTAGTGGCTTTTTGTTGCAATTTGCAGTTAGGAATTTGACATTTTCAGTAAACCTAGGTTAGTCGTTTTGTGTTGGTTGTTTTGACCTTTTCTGTAAACCTGGAATTAGAGTGCCTAACAATGTCTACCATGTCAACTAATGAAGATCAAAGGATCTTCAGCTGTGATGCAATTTTCTATAGAGGAGATAAGTTAGAGATGTCAATCCTTATTAAGATTAGAAATAGACAATTTGACTTTATATGGGAGGGGAAATAAATGGATTCAAGCCCACACAGAGAGATTTGATTTAGAGATATAGCTTATCAAAAGATTTGAATTTCATGATCATCTAGAGTTATCTTATCTCAACTTCATTTTACTTTCCCTATGACCTATGCTTTGTATCCAACCACAGTTCAAAGTAATCAAGAGAGCGAAGTGATTGGTCTTTCTAGTTTCTCTGCTCCTGCGTAGAAGTTTATTCCCACCTTATTTCGTAAGCGCAGATGGCTGGCTATTGCTGAGCCTCTTCCTGCTCCTTTGGTAGAATTGGTGCATAAATTCTATGCTAATATTTCTCACTTCGACATTGACACTCATAGCATTCATGTCGTGTTCGAGGAATCCATATTGATGTTACACCAGCTCTACTTTCTACCCTTTTCAGTTTTCCTCAGTAGCGGAAAAAGGGATTACAGCGCATCCCTCTCTACCTGTGATGATGCCAGCTGAGCGGCACTTCACCAAGATCGTTCTTACAAATCACTGACCACTTAATCGTCACACCGAGGTCACAATTGATACCCTCAATTTTATTATGCTCTCCTTCATGACTTCTTTGTTGATCTTCCTAAACATATCATCTGTGTTATACATAATGCTTACGTTGTTCAGGATGTCTCCCTGCCTTTTGGTGGTCTAATCACCAAGATGGCTGCCCATTCTAATGTTCCCATACGCGACTATGAGCCTTCCCTGAGAATCCTCGATCCCATTAATGCATCAACAATCTCACAAAACCTTCAGTGCATCAAACCTCTAGTCTCTCTTCAAGAAAAGCTCAATGCTCTATCTCGGAAGGTGGACCAGCTTCATGAGCTTCTTACTACACAACGTATCTAAATTGATTCGTGGTTGCAAGAGGCAAGGGCTCACCATGACTCTCATATGGAATGTAATGTACTGCACATGAAGCAGGTGACTTCTGACAGACGACTTCTTCGGTCTGACACAGTCCAGGCTAATGATCATTCGGTCCAGCTCTCACTAGATGTTTGCTATCTCATGGATCAATCTGGTGTTGTTACTTAAGATGATGATCATGCATCTGGTTCAACTTAGACCACCGTTTGCCCACGGTGTCAAAAAGGGGGAGAACATATCTCACGCCCTGTACCAGGGAGTGAACCCTTTTAACCTGAAATCCAGAAAATATAAAACTTAGATACAATAATCCTCCAAAATCAAATACCTCAAAAATTCTTCTAAACAAATTAAACTCAACACTACTAAATATTCTCTCAAATCTCACAAATTCACTTATGCCACTCGACACCTATCTTACCTTCCTCTTCTAATCCTGTCACGTGAAATCTATTCTAGCTGTCACAACCAACATAGTCATCTGAAAAATATTGGGTTAAACTTGGCCTCTTATCTATTATGATGCTGTTTCAGCTATACTTATGCCAAAGATCTTTAGTCTATATTGTAATTGTATATATAATTGTTTTCTGAAATATCACTCTGTTATTTTGATAATTTGTTTTCTTCTACATTCTGTAACTGGTTCATGTTTACACACAAGTATATGTTTGCTACTTACTGATTTGTTGATAACTCACCCAATTATCTCAATTATTTTTCAGATGATTTTGATGTTTCAACTAAGAATCAATAATAGGAAGCACGGATAGGATTAGTTGAGTGTAGTGGAATTAAGTGCCTAAGAGGCACAAGTGGATTAATACAAAGGGTACAAGAGACTACTAGAGGATCTTATTCGGAAAATATGTTATTTTCTTTTCAATAGCTTTTAGGATATTGATGTATTTATTGAGGCTTTGTGGAGATCTTTATTATATATGTTGGAGTTCATTGATGTCTCTATGGAGGAACGTATATTTTTTAATAAATGAGCTTTACATGTTATAGAGCCTTTCCATGTATCATTTGAAGTCTATGTTTGTATTGTTGGGAATTGATTTTAGTGGCAGGAACTCACTCCCTAACCCTCTGGGTGCGGGGTGTGACAACATATGTAAGGGGAGTAACTGTTAAATTCTAGTGAAGGGTTCATGGCCACAACAATTTCTTTTGGGTGGACAGACTATAGTTTAAGTACCTGCACTGTTAACTTGTATCTCTAGCTTAAGTACATGTACTGTTAAACTCTTATCTTAGCTGTGTTGCTAGTAATGCTAACTTGTGATATGTTTCTGGTTGCTGTTCATCTAATATTAGGAAACAATGTCTAGATAGTCTCATAAGTCATTTCCATGAATACTGATACATGTCCACTCACCTGAGCCGAAGTTTGTGATGCAGGACTACTTACCCAAAAAGTTTGTGATGCAGGACTGCAAGTGTGTGTCAACATGCAATATATGTACACGTTAAATATACGCAGTGGAAAATTTAAAGGCAATTTCAAGCTAAGTACCAGAAGATTTAAGTCTACAACCCAATTGAAAAATCCTCACAAAGTTAATATAGTTATTCAACTGATCGAAGTAAAATAAAGGCAAATCTTTCAAAGCACAAAATAAGAATACTCCAAATTGTCACTCCTCTGATGGGGTCGGTTACATGAAACAGAATCGTAGGTGAAAACACCACATGAGATTTTGCAATCTCAGCAAGAAAGCACAACCCATAACCAAGCATTTCAAACACAAGGTACACAGCAACAATGGTGCAAAAAGACCAAAATACCCTTTCTTTATAATTTTACACAAAAATGACTTTGGTTAAACCACTCATGCCAAAATCCTATTTTATACACATAAAATATCCATTGGTTACAGTATGCACCACGGTCTCCCCTAAGGATCATCCGCACATTCTGGCTCCATTCGCCACACCATGGGTAATGACAGTGCATGTGACTTTGCAATAAGTGATGACCAGCTCCACGCCTGGCCCTTACGAGATTAGCCATCCTCTAGCCCCCACTAGCAAAAGGGCCACAAAGTCGACATGAAAGCATTACCGTCTCGTCAGAGCCCATTGTGTTCGGCGACAACCCAGGAGACGTCACTCAGTTATATACGCTCCCGAGTGACCAGAGGAACTCCACCGAGATAATGCCCCATCTTGGCTTGAGGTCATGATATGCACGCACCCTCAAAATAATTTCTTATCACTTTTACACCAAAAACACAGTTTTTTCCAATTTCACAGCATAGTCAGAGAGTAGATCATTTATCAATAATATGTACAGTGTAGACATAGAGCAAAGCACAGTTAATATGATAAAGATAAATAATAACAATTAAAAATGTAGATGCGTGACTAGACAGCTATTGGATGAAATGGAAATTTACAAACAACATCGATCACAAACAAAATACCCCATTGCCACAAAACTAACCAAATACACAGTTCTCCAACTACGTGAGGTTCCCAACACTTCATCCGGCCCTTGGCCCAAAATTCATCACCAACTACAATAGAATTTCCCAACACTTCCCCGGGCCCTTGGCCCACAATTCCAACACAACCAAACTGCACAAGACAATTTATCACGGCATTAGAAATCCAAGGTCGGTCTAGAAATTCACTTACAACACAGATCGAAATTTCTGGATCATCGTCAGTGCCGTCAAAGAGATCCCGTGAGAGCACGTGCATGAGCGTCGTTGAAAATAAATTCTTCAAATAATTAATATGGCAACTAAAATATGAGGTAATAAAATCACGGGTCATGCAACTTACAACAGTGGTGATGATAGCGGTAGTGCGGCGGGGTAGTGCCTACAAAGGAATCTAGGTCTCAAGTTGGGTAATAACCAGGGATGGGGAAGTCGAGAATGGGCTAGGGGAGACCGGAGGGTGGTCAAACAACCACTAGAACGCGACTGAGAGTGGCAATGATGGGTGGGAAAATCTTCTAAAGCCACATAAATGGGGTTTTTGAAAAAGGGGAACTCAATGGAGTGGAATATAAGAGGATATGAGGCAAGTTTTGAGGTGAGAACGAATGGAGAAGCTCAACCTATTTATAGGCTGAGAGGCCCATATACGACGGAATCCACCTACAGCAGCCATTGGGCAGGTGTGGCGGTGCACAGGTCAGGGGAAAGGGGCACAAGAGGCTATAACGTGCGTGCATGAGTGATTCGGGGTTTCCATCGGTGTGCACGGGCTCGAGAGAAAACTGGCAGCGGCTCAGTGGATTTCTATAGGGATAGAGACATGGGGTGGAAAATGGAGACAGAGCCTTGCATGCATGGCCAGCATTGGCTGGTTGGCATCAGCAACGAGGAGACAACAAACAGAGAAAACAAAAAGTCAAGAGACACGGAGGGAACAACCATGGAGGCTTGGAGTGGGGAGAAGGGAGGTGCTGGCAGATGAAGAGAGGGCTATGGCCAGTGCACACATGGCAATGGTTCGATGGAAGAGGTCAGCGGCTTCATGGGCTGGTCAGCAGGGGAGGATAAACAGAAGAAAAAAGTTTTTCAGAGGGGAGAGGGTCCTGCGTGGCACAAAAGAGAGGGAAAGAGAAAGAGATGAAACCCTTAGGGTTTCTTTGGGGCTGGACCTCAAGTACGCGAGCTGGGCCCGAAAATGACTTACTTTCACACCCAAGAAAAAAGCCCAACATTAAACAGCACATAAGGCCCACTAAGCACTCGTCTGAAAGAAATTCTGGGCCCTCACACTTAAGCTGTATTTTGACACCGAATAATCAAAGGCGAAAGTTGGTTAGGTTTTTAGGTTGGCTTAAATTCGGTAGTCAAAGTGTGGTATAGTTGTTGATAAACTAGAATAGTTTTAAATGATTATGTAAGTCTTCCAGCAAAGAGATAAGGATTATGTGCACTCCTAACAAGGTAAGTCTTCCAGCAACCTATCAATACAGGACTCTGCAGGAATATCTCATCTGAACGAATTTGAGTGTGGTTTCCTGATCAAGTAATAAAGAAAAAAGATGAACACCAAGTCTATATGATGTACAGATTGGCACAGGGAGAAGGCAGAGCGATATACATGCGTGTCAAGAAGTTAAAAATATCAAGATAAGGAGTCAAAGGTAATTGTCTTAGTTCAGTGAAGCAAAAGAAACTTCTTTGACAAAGAAAAATGAACTTTGGTGCTGCTGCTGTGTGGTGATATTGATTAAAGTGTTCAGCCACTGCAGGTTCCAGAAGAAGAAGCCAAGTTTAAAGAACATTAGAGGTTCTGACTACTACCGCAGTGGGACAAATGGTTTGTAAGAAAGGGATTCATATTACAAATGGTTTGTAAGAAACATACTTGTATTAATCTTCAAATCGTGAAATTGGTTTGTTCTGGGCAGGCTACCTCGGAGTAGTTTTACCTTCAAAGATTTCTTTAAAAAGTTTCCCTTTGTCACCAAAATCAATGTCTTATAATTGATTTGCTTTGCTCTAGTATTCATATTTATTTTTATGTTTGAGACCATGATTTGGTGCATGTGAGTTAATCTAAAATTTGATCAATTTTATTTTAATGTTCACATAAAATAAAGTTGGTCAAAAGATTTGTGACTAACACCTATTCACCGCCCTCTAAAAGTTATTTAGGGTCAACCTCGTAAGTTCAATTGGTATTAGAGCTTCATCTACTTTCTTAGGATCAAGTTGCGATAAGTAACAGATATAAGACAGTCGGTTGATGACACTTTCTCTGAGTCTCATTCCCTCATCTAGCTCACAACTTAGAACCTAATACAAGATCAATACAATACGTCAACTCCTACACTTTGGGATGTTTGGATTATGGATAGTGAGTTCAGTTGAGTTGAAATAAGATGAGATAAAAGTTGAAAGTTGAATAAAATATTATTAGAATATTTTTTTTAATATTATTTTTGTTTTGGGATTTGAAAAAGCTGAATTGTTTATTGTCTTTTGTTTAGGAATTTCGGAAAGTTGTAATGATTAATTAAGATGAGATGAAATAAGTTGAAATGCTTTTTTAGTCCAAACAAGGCCTAAGAGTTCTTATTTAACTCTTTAAAAATCACAAAATCCTAAATAAGATGAATTTGTCTTAAATGAGACTTGCATTAAATTGGCTACCTAGAATAAAATCTGATCAGCCCGCGTGCCTAAAAAAAATGATCCTCACTAATGATAAAATCCCAAATTCTAGATTACCAACATGTTGCTAGACAGCACATATACCAGCCTTTAGTCCCTTATTATTCCAAACTCAGCCATATAACAGTGATAGCAACATTGATTAATTCTATCTAACAGACACAATTAAAAGCCACGAGTTTACCATAAAAACACAATTGTGGATGGACCCTAGACAGATATGAAAATACTAAATTGATAAAAACCATATGAAAAAATATTGACTACAATTGGAACTAGGTATCATGATTCCAAACTCCATTTCAGTCTAGTCGATTTACCCACTAAGAAAAACAGAAACTTCTTTCATCTATTTATAACAAGTGAGTATTTCCCAACTACCAAAAATCCAAGACGTAATACAACGGTTCAGAGTTACTTACTTGAATCAATGGAAGAATTGTGGCCGGTTTCACGTGGGTAGTGAGTTCTCGAGACTCAACAGAGGGAGACATATAGAATGAGGAGACGGAGATAGGAGAAAAATCGATATTTGGCCGAGAGAGAGAGAGAGAGAGAGAGAATCGGGGGAAGAAATGGGAAAGTATGGGGTGCGGGCTGTATGGGTGAACGTGTTAAAAGAGTAGTCCTGTTTTTCTAAAAATAATAAAAAAAAAATCATGGGCTATGAGCTGGGCTTGGGAATTGGACTTGGGCTGTTAGATTAATTCCATTGTTTAGGCGGCTTTAAATCCCAAAGTCAGCAATTCTTATAGATGGACTTCAAGTCAATATAACCTTCAAATTTGGATAATAGAATTAAGATGTTATTCCTTTGGGCCTCATGGGAAATTACTAACGGTCTTCTTTTTTTTTCTTAAATATAATACAAGATAATATCCTCCATTTTTTTTTAATATGGATAGAATATTATTGATCAGATGCAAAGCAAAGTAGTCATTGCAGGAATTTTCACTCCAATGTGAATTCAAAATTCTTTCTCCATCCATGCTTTCTTTTCTAAACATGAAAGAGCTAACTATGCCAATTTATGTGCTACCGTTTTGGCCTCCCAATATGTAAAACAAACACTCCAACTTGGTCTTTCAATGAGCATGCTTCGAGTATCAACAATTGCATTTCCATAATCTATATAAATATCTTTCATGTTGTTTGTGTCCTTCACAACTGTCTAAGAATCTCCTTCTAGTATCACCCTTGACAACTCCAGCTCCAGCTAGATACAAAAATTCATAGCTTTTCTCAAGGCCAATGCCTATGCTATAATAGGTTTCATTGAATGCTTTATATTTGAACACAAAGTAGCCAAAATATTAGCTACAATGTCTTTAATTATCACTCCAAGTCCAACTTTCTTTGACTAATTATCCACAACAACATCTTAGTTGGCCTTATAAAACAAACAAGTTGATTTTTCCCAGTTGCGTAAGGTCTCTCAACTCTTCTTGATAGCATAATCTCCTGTTTATAACTCTATGCTAAAGTAAAATCTACCAGACGTTGTTTTGCATTCAGAAATACCTTTCTCAAATGCTCAATTTTTTTTTAAAAAAAATTAGAGAGCTTCTTCTTAACCATATTCTTTACATTATATAAGCCACTAACTCAACATCTTCAACATTCAGTCTCTTATTCAATTTCTTCCATAGATCCATGAAAGCAGTTTCATCGCTAGACCACTTCTGCACTAAGCTACTAGTTTCAGTACAAACATCTGAGGCTGCATAACCACTCCATAAAGCATGCACAAATGACTCAATTTCTTTTTGACAAACTGGGCATAAGCTATTATCAGTTATATTCTTCTTAAAAATGTTCAATTTAATTGGGAGTAATTCTTGTCTAGCCTTTCATAAGAAATGTTTGACCATACCTTCCACTTTTAAATCCCAAATCCATTTCCAACCATCTTCTGTTACAGCTTATACTTATATTTTCCTTTTCATCAATTTGTTTCTAGTGTGCTCTAAATGGTAAGTACTTTTAATAGTAAACATCTCATTATTAGTATGTATCCACATAATTTTATCATCAACACCCAATCTACTCAAAGGAATGCTATTAATAATCTTAGCATCAACCTTGTTGAAAAGTCTCATTGATCAGATTTTCCTTTCATCTACCAATCCCTTGCTCAATAAGTTCACTTACAATTGTTTCTTTGTCTAAATTTTAAATAGAGGATTGAACATAGTATGATGTGCGTATAGACAGCCACTTGTCCTTTCAAATACTAATTTGGTCACCCTTTCACACCCTCCACATCAAACCTGCATTAACCAGATTTATAGATGAAAATAGACTCCTCCATATTAGTGAAGGTCCATTGCCCAGATTTGCCTTTAACTGATCTCCTTGCTTGAAATATTTGTCTTTCATAACTTTGGCAACCAAGGAGTGAGGTTGTTTTAGCATTTTCCAACATTGTTTTGCAAGCACAGTCTTTTTGAAGCATTCAACATCTTTGAATCCTAATCTTTAGTTTTTTTTTTATTCCATCATTTTAACCCAACTCCTCAAATGTACTATATTCTCATTTTTTATTGTGATCCCATGAAAATTTTGAAAATGTAGTGATTTCCTTGCATGACTTTCTAGGCAGCTTGAAAAGACTCATTGGAAATGTAGGTATTGCTTGTATCACAGCTTTGATCAACGCTTCCTTCCTCGCTTGAGATAAAAACTTATTCTTCTGGCTGTTAACTTTTCCCCATATTCTTTCTTTTAAATGTCTAAATGTCACATATTCTTACGTATCTACAAAATTTATTTTTGGGTAAATAAGTTGCTATAGGATTTCCTAGGTTGCTACTATAGAAGTTCAAATGAAGTACTTTCCCTTATACCACCTTCAAAGTTTCAAGGTTTTGACTACCACCGGATTGGATGGAATGACCTCTCTTTCCCATAGTTCAACGGTAGTGAGATGTATCGACAAAAAATGGTTCACATCTCCGTATTGTCATCTCCAAGTTTCAAGATGTCTATTATTCTTAAGGTTAAATTTTACATATTTTCCTTGCCATTACAAAGGAAATTTATGTCATTAAGAAATTAGAATGAAAGGAACTCAGACTGATGTATGTTTTGATTATTCTCCATTTGGTTTTGCCTAAGGACTACTATGTCATTGTGCATGCATGGGCTATCACACTATCAACATCTTATTTATCTATGTTTTTGGTGAAAGTAATAACATATAACTAGAAACATTAAGGATTACATGAGGGGTACATGGTGGGTAGAATCTACATATATTTAATATCAAAAGTTGTGGATGAAAGCGCCATTAGACTTGATGTTCCTCTGGAAGTTGACAGCTACCCTTTGAGCTGATTACCATTTTTGGTATTTTTAGAGAAGTCATCAATCTTCAATAGTACTACTAAGGAGATGCTTCTTTGATTGCAAGTGCAGCCGCTTGTGCTTCACTATAAAGAGCAGTCGTGGCTAGTAAACTTTTTGCCCCAGATTGGATGATCTCACTTTGGTTGTTTTTGCATACCCCAACTAGAATGACGTAGTGGACCTGCATCGCAATTAGAGTTATAGAAAAGTGGTTGGCGGCAGTTGCAAGGAGTGGATGAGAGAATTTGTTTTTGGTACCAAGCTTTGGCTTATTCTAGTGACAGTCTTGTAATTTGTTTTGCCATTTCCAAGGGTGCTTGGGATGCTTGAACATGGTTTCCCTTGTTTTAGTGCATCCATATACCGTCCATGACTATTAAGGAAAAGATTTAGAAGTGGTGGATGCTGTTGACTGGCATGTTGAGGGTGGGGTTTGGAAGAATATAAGCTGGATCCAAGAAGAGATGGGTTGATTGGAAAAGTGTTGGATGTTTAGAGTCCATGGAAAATGTGGAAGAAGGGACATTCAAGACTCTAGGAAAGGTGTATTATTCTTGCATTAACCTCTATCTTCGTGCTAATTTCTTGCAGCTTGACCTAGCTAGGTGATCATTCCATCGACCAAAACGCGCCTTTTCAAGTTTCATCTGATGGTTATAAAGCAACAAAGATGTTGCATGCAGTTGGCTGAGTTCCAAAATTTTCTACTGAGGGATAATGAGTGACAATTTAGTGAGGAGGGTATGCTAATCAGTTGAACACTAGGTTCTTTTACGTATTATGTACATAGAAGTTGTGTGCACATGCATATATATATGCATGTATTCATGTCCTTCTTCTTTTAGGAGTTGCTAGTTCATCATTAATAGCACACCAATAACTGCATGAGTTTGCTCACAAGCAATAAATTCCTTTACTATTGGTTTAGATCTGGAACTTCTAACATTGTCTTGTAATAAATTATAAGACACATGTAGATCAACCATCTCTAGCGTCAATGCAACAGTACTTCACAAAACTTGTTTCAGACAGAGCTTTTTTTACACTGCCAAAGATGCATGAGCGGCCAGAACATATCCATCCTATGAAAGCCCTTTTGACCCTGTGCACATCCCGTATATGGTGTTATGAGAAAGAAATTAAGAGAGGTGGTAGCACTTGTGTGTGGTTAATAGCCCATTTGTATATGATTACCTCGATGATAAAATGAGCCCAGGCATTGTTTGAATGGTAGTGGATTGTACCTTTCAAGATGGTGAACTCCAAATTCCGAATCACTTGGGCAATCTCCAAGAAGAGCCCATGTTCATTGCAAAGCATCTGCATGTGGAAAATAAAATGGCTTGGAAATTGGGGAAAAAAAATGTGTATCCAAGTAATGGAGCTGGGTAAATTTAGTTATTAAGATGATGCCAAAGACCTCTATTAGCATGTGTCCCGGATATTCAAGATCTTTCACAACTATGGGGCATGATTGAAGTCCGTCTCCAAATTCAAAAGCTCGGCTTGTCCGATTTTGACTACCATTTTTCATTTTAGATGATTCCCAACTATTCCGATCAGCCACCTGCATAGCACATTGATGTTTGTTACTTCCAGGTATATAACCTTAGTAAGCTAAGTACATAAGCGACTCCTACATTGATTTTGTAATCTCTGGCAATTAGCAAATAAATCATTAACGTAGCTGAGTACATAACTTATTCAATTACTAGCTTGATTTATAGTCTCTACAAATAGGAAATAAATTCCATGGTTAGGCTATTATTTGTAAGATGCAAAATCACTCCACAACCAACTAACCATTTTCAAGTTATGGTCTATCTAGTGAAATTATTGGAAAATCCATGTCTTGCAACCAAGCCTTCCTTTGAATCCCTAATATAACCGAGGATTCTCTGCTTGAATCAATTGATTATTCTAGGACTCTCTCTGCTAATCTAGTTTAAATGGTATAAATAGTGATTATGTACTCTATAATATATTCTAATCTATTACCCTTTGCATCCCTAATCAGAAAATTCTCAACATAAGAAACATCTTACAGATCCACCCAAAATCAATAAGTTGACTCATATTCATAGCTGTAGCCTTTAAGTTTCTGAAGTAGAAGTCATTTGTTATTTGTCCAAAATATTTCGATGCCAACACATTTCCAATTTAATCTATTAAAGATATCTTTAATCTAAATCTGAAAATCAATATTTCTTCAATATATATATAAAGGAAAGTTGATGTAAACAATTTTACAATTACTAGCAGACTTGACACACCTTTTGAGGAGCCAAGTGCCTCAATTTCTCAGCCTGTTCAGTGACGCTTCTTAAATGCAGCATATGCGTTACCACTCGATCTAAGAGACCATCAATGCTACACTGAATTTACACAAAACACGGCTCTCAATTGGATTAGACAGGATGAGAAAACATACAAATGGTTACCAACTTCAAGCACTACAAATACTAACAATTAGGACGAGTTTATTTGTAGAGCTTTATTAAAAAGTTTTATTATTGAAAAGCTATTTATTATTTGGTAAACTTATGTCTAAAGTGCTTTCCAAATTGTTATAGTTGTTTTCAACAAGTCACATAATCTCTGCAGGAACTTTCAACAAAAGCTTCAATTTGGACCTCTTTAGAAAATGGGCTTCCAGCTTTTTTGGGGAGCATAGCTTAAATTTAAAAGTAATTTTTATAAATTTTCTAAACATATAATTTTTTCTTCAAAAGAGCTTTTAACCTACCAAAAATTTGACTCTCAATCTCAAAACCAAACAGGTACTTTGACTACACTCACCTTTGCACCATTTGGGATAAGTTGTCGAAGCTCCTTCAGCCTATCCTGGATCATTTGCCGATCTCTTGGTCTTGGCCTTTGATTTTCACCAATTCTAGCTCGTCTTTTACTGGCATTGGACAACTTGTTTCCCTTCCCAGGCAGCATAAAGCCTTTAGGTTTTTCTTGCTGCTCTTCATCAATCAATTTGCTCCTTGTATTATTGAAAGTAACAGAACCAGTAGAGGTACTTGTGTTGTAGGAAACAAATGATGATCTAAAATCACTCCATGGAGTTGAGTCATCATTTATTAAGGCACTTGCTTCATTTGCTTCAGATTGACTTTGTAAACTGAACAAACTAGCACCTTGTCCTGATGAGGTTGTAGATGATGTTGAACTTTTAAATCTGCTAGCTAAAGAGTCATCTATACAACTAGACACACTTGCAACTATAGCTTCCAACAGATGATCTGCATCATTAGCTTTAGCAAGCGATGATGGCTCAGCACCATTGAACATATCTATATTGTGGGTTAAACTTGAGCTTATACATGAATCCTCAATTAAGAATGATGACTTGTGCATGTCTTCAATTATTTGATTTTGAAAAGCTTGTCCAAGTGCTTCATGTAGCTCATAACCTATGGGAAGGCTTGTGATACTACTCGCACTTTTATGGCTTGTATCATTAACTCTTGTGTCTCCAAGTGTCATTAATTCACCACACAAAGGACTGATTCCACAGGAGGGTTCTACATAAGCCCTCAAATTGTAGTTGTTAAATTGAAGATAAGCCTGCAATTCATTCATATAAGATAGTCCAAGCAGTTTACTCTCTAGTGTCTCTAACTGGCTAGTATTTATAGGTTGGCATAAAGGATTTGATACGGCAATGAGACTATCTGGTGGAGAGCCAATCACATTTTTATCAACATTACCAAAAAATTCAAGAAGTTCTGTTTCAGAGACCTGAATTGCATCTTGATACATTGACATTGGCAAAACTTCATTTAATGTTGAGAATTTGTTCTTATTTGGTCTAATGTGATTAAAAGCCTTCAAATCTTCAGCCTTCAACAGGGTAATGGTCATGTCTGAGGGCTCCAATGGGTTCTCCAGAAAACCAGACATTAGTGATGATGACGATTGTGATTGAATATCTCTATTTGAAGTGAATGGTATATTAATCTGTGCAATATTGTAAAGGGCATTGAATCTATCTATGACATATGCAATCAAGGCCAGATCTTCAGCAACCTGAAATATTATAGGAGAGAATGCAACACATAAGATGAATACTAACAAAGCAATAGAAATGCATTTATACACACTGAGATGAGGGGAAAATGGCGTTGATCCTAATGACTTCCACATCTTTGAACACTTTAGGCTTAAATTATATGCTATTAGGTCAAAAATAGAACCCAGAACAACACAACAAAAGTTGGAATTAGAGTGGCTTTTTAACTCATTAATCTCGCATTACAATCAGAAAATGAAGTTGAGAATAAATACGTACCCATTCCAGTGAGCCCAGCTGTACAACTCCATGTGGAAGTACAGGAACTAGCACAATTGTCTGCCAAAATGTCAACAATTACTCATTAGTATTTTGAAAATGATAATGAGTGAAATTTGAGCCACCAAATTGCAAGTTAGCCTAATATGTGCATCGGCACACTCAAATCAATCCAAGTGACCAATATTTTGGTATGGTAGAATTCATAATGAAGTTACCTTGACACCTGCTGCAAATTGAAGTAGCCATTCTTCTGGATACTATCCACACAAAAAAAAAGAATAAAGAAAAATTGCACTTGTGAGGTATTCTATCCACTACTCGAAAAACTATTAACAAACTCATTTTTCAAATTAGCAATCATCATTAGATACTCACCTCAGGAACTAACTTGGAGTTGCATTCACTAGCAAAATCATTCTCAAAGAGAACCCAGCGATGGCTTCTTGTATATGCGACTTCACCGATAGCCCTGATGAATTTTACAAATCTAGTGTCAATTATCATTACTTTAAAATCAATGCCTCATAAAAAAAGAACCTCAATAGTAATCATACTATTTAGTTTAGTACATCTTCTTAAGAAATAATGAGTGCAAATCTATTAACATGTTGCACAGACAGACACATAGAGATGGATGAGATTTCGAACCTAAGCTTGGGACTAGTTTGGTGTGTAATACCACAAGTTTAAGAGGTAGTGGGATGAGAGAAGGATCAGAAAACTATTGGAAATTTCCTTCAAAATCAAATTAATAAGGCTTCATTCCGGAAATCTTTGTTCAAGAAGAGTTCATCCATCAAAATTGAATGGGATGATCTCATATTTTTTAAGACTATTTTTGAAAATATATGTAGTTAATAACATTGGAGAGTAATGGAAATTACAACAAGTTATTTAATATTAAGGGAAAAGCCCAAGGTAGTACCCTTCTCCCATGGCATACTGATGACATGACATATTAGCCACTGCTCGTCCAATTCGATATTCCATTACGTCATCATCACCTATATTCATTTTACTTGCTGAAGAAAATATTTCATTCACGCCTTCGAAGTAAATGTCATCTGCTATATTCTCGACAGGTTCTGTTGTTTTTGGACAAGTCCAATATCCATCTTCCCAACCCAAAATCCTACAATATCAAGAAACTAATGTCATACTGGAGACATGAACTCTATTCTTACATTCATACATTCATAACATTACAAAACGCAAGCAATAAACACCGAACTTTCCTAAAAAGAAAATATCTTACAAAAAGTAGGTCATTCATGGATTTTTTTTTTTTTTTTTTTGGGTGGGGGGGGGGGGGGGGGGAAGTGGGAAGTGAGGACATGAGTCTCATAGTTTCCTCATCTTCGAAAAATTAGTGTGATGTCTTATATTCCCCTCTATTACTCAAAACACATGCTAAATAATTTGATGCATTTAGAATGCTCAATAGCAGGATGCTACGCTCTTTACTGCACTAACTAGTAAGCCAAATAAAATTAAATCTGTATAATAAGACATAGAGTCCCAACAGCACAAGCCAACTGTAGTAATGTCTCAGCGTTCCCAAAGGCAATGCTCGATGACATATTCAAATAACTACGACTTTTAGAAAGACAATCATAAATTAATGAAAGTTTACTGGACTAGTCACAACAAGTTTCATTTCTTTTGTAATTGTAAATACTAAAATCCCTTTCGGTTTCTCCCATGTCCCTGAATTATAACCATAGTAGTCAAGATCTTATCTGTGCTTATTATTTCTTGCCGTTGCATTTCAATGTTCGTAGTCTAAAGATCTCACACAAGATAGAATAATAATTACGTTAAAATACTAAATGAAATGTAAGAAAATCCCTCAATTCCTTGAAATACATAAACACATGGATAGGCATGGACAGGGAAACAACAAGAAAGCTTTAAAAATTAATGTAAAAAATACAATAAGTAGCTGTAGAGCAACTTACATTTGGCTTCGGTGGTTAAGCTTCCAAAAGACTGAATATTCCCAATGCGAATTGCTGCAGAGACTCTTCAACAATTGCCTCAAAGTAGTAGTCTCCATTGCTTGACACTCAAGAAATTTACAAAGGTCTAGTAGAGTAGTAGAAAACTCAGCCTAATTATCACATAAGAAAAGCTTCACTAGCTGCCCTTGTATGAACTTCGCCCCGCCTGTTTTATCCGCAAACCCGCTCTTCGTTTTATGGGAGGCCTCGTTGACCCATCAAGCAAAAAACCCATCGTGAAAACTCCCCTTTCACTCTTAGATATGATCGGTAATTTTACAACGGTTTCAAAACATAAAGAGCAATTGCCTGGACTTCTTGGAACAAGGATGCCATGAAATTTGAAAGTTTTTCAAAGAATACAAGAAGTTCACGATGAACTTCCCTTTGAGAAGGAGAAGACAGGAAGAGCTTCGTCAGAGTAAAATGGTACAGGCAGAGTGGAAGCAAGTTCACAATTCACTTTGCTACACACGAAGGCAAAAAAAAAATCCCACAAAAATTAGTTGCCAATGCACAATTAAACAAACAAAATCTCCCGTTTGACTGTTGAAAATTAAGGTAAGAAGTAGGATGTAAAAACAAACGAATTTTATGGATCTTACCTTGAAGTAGTGGTATTGAAATTGAATGTCAAATCAGAGATATTCGGGATGATTGATTTCATCGAACTCCATGTCTCTTTTGTTTCTTTGTAGAAATGGATGTGATCCGAAGAAAGAGAGAAGCTTTTTGCACTCTAGGAGTCTATAGTCCAACCTACACATACTTGAAAAGGCTTTCCAAAACATCCTTTATATAATATTCAACCCCCACCACCGGTAACAGGCCACCTTCCTTGACTACTTCTCTCTCTCTCTCTCCATGTGAAGAACGAGTCAATTTTATTAAATTATTAGAGTCAAATAATCATATATTAACATATTGATTTTATAAATATATTTTTATGAGTAATGTTATTTACAAACATTTTTACGTACTCTCTTCGCACTTCACTCATTTAATTGACTGTATCAATTTTTTTAAATACGTAATCAATCACATCAATAAAGTGCGCAAAAGAATACATAAAAATAATTATAATTTTTTTATACTTGTTACAAGTTTTAGAAAGTGCGTGTACAAGATATTTTCATGCATTTATTTTATTTTATTGAGATTTTACTTTTTTGGAAAGATTTGCATAAATTATTATTGCATAAAAATATATATTTTCTCTTTTATACATATAATAGATGAGTAATACTAAGTACAAGTTTAAAATAGACAAACTTAATACAACTCATTTAATTTGTAAAAAAGTAGGTCTCACTAATAAATAATAAATTTTTTACACACCTTTTAGGTGGGTTTACTTTTTTACAAAAACTTGTATAAAAAACTTGTCTATTTAAAATTTATACAAATCATTTCTCATAATAAATATTAACAAGTATTAGCTAGTTAATAACATACATAATTTCCAAACCAGGATAATATCTCAAATTTATTGATTATTTTCACTTATGACAAAGGATGAAGAAATAAATTTTATATAAAAGAGAAACTTGGATGTTATCACATAATCTGTATTCCAAAACTACTAAATAATTAGTCCAAAAATATGTCATCACAACTAATATATCAATATAATCATAAGAATTTTTAAAATTTTGAGAATTGTTACGTACATAAAGATATTAGATAAAAATAAATTTACAAAAAGATGTGATTTCATGAGATTCGTTATATTTACTTTATAACGAAAATAATTTTACAATTTGATATATTTTATATAAAATTGTATTAGTTTATGAATTTATTATTTTTGTATAATTTTTTGTATTTAAAATATATATTTTCTTAAATATTGTTACGATTGTATAAAAATTAGACGGTTGACAAAACATCTTGTGATAAGACAAAAGTACCACGTAACAGATCACCACTCAATTATTAGTTGATCCAAAGACATGGCAAAACCTATTGAATATAGTGAATTCGGCCAATACCGAAGCATATTCATGACTGGTTGACAAAGGCCGGCCACTGCCTAAATATATATATATATATATAAAAGAAAGGGTTGGCAGTTGGCAACTTGGCATTGCAACTATCGAGAAGGGAATTCTCTTTATTTTTTTAATGTATTTTTTAATATTTTAAAAATTTTATAATATTATTAAAAAATATTTTTTAATTCACTAAATAAAAGGAAAAAAAATAATCAAGACCATTATCGAGATGCACAATAGAGACACTTAGTATTTTAAAGGAGAGCAATGCTACATACAGTCGTGAAATATGCAAACGCCGCGTAATCGCTTTGAAAAAGAGTGGGATCCACAATTAAAAAGTTAGTTTTTTTTTATGTGGGTCCCATATTAATTCACTTTTTTCAAAGCGACTGTACGCCGCTTGCACAACCACAACTGCAAATATCATTTCTCTTTAAGGGAAAATGCTAATGTACTAGCTAGAGTTACTCTCTCGTTTTTAACATCTCATGCAATTATATATATATATATTTATTTAATCATTAAGAAAATAATTTTTAATATATTAGTATCTTTTTTTTTAAAAAAATATTGAAATATATTAAAAAATATAAAAAACAGTTTGTGCCAGGTGTCCATCGGTCGGGCGGTAGCCTAACAGCACTCTTTCTATTAAAATTAAAAAAAACACCACTATCACAGTTTTCTTTGACCATTCACATGGAAACGTCGACAGATCTTGATAGAATGCTATAAATGTGCCTTCAAACAAATAAAATAAAAGAAGAAGATGCTGTAAATGTGAATGGTTGGCTACAGGTTACCATAAATAATCAAGAGGTTAGTGTTAGATCAATAAAAGAATGTGTTTTATAATTAAAAAAAAAACTTACAATATATATTTATATATTTTATTAAGTAAAGTCAATGGTCAATGTCAATTTTTTAAATTTACATTTATAAAATAACGAATCATTTCTCAATGATCAATGTCAATTTAATTCGAATGTGACATCCATTGATTGAATTTACAGAGGATACCACGGCTAATAATCACCCCAAGAAAAATATAGATGAAAGAAATGTTATTCAGCTCCTTTATAATAATTATTATTTTATGGATAGACGTAAGGAGCACCTATTTTATGGATAGACATAAAAGAGTATCGTATTGAAGTCTGAATTATTATCGTGAGTTGGAAATAATTTTTTTATCTTTTTCAATCTATTTTGCAAATTTAAACATTAACAATTGGCGCCGTCTGTAGGATTGACAAAATCTTCTATACCAGAATTGGAAGAATGATATTTTCTAACTCACAAGATCCTCTTCGAAAAGTTAGACAAGATCTTCTCAACTTTGCTATTTTCTATTACTTATTCTCTTAATATTGTAGCAAATGGTAAAACAGAAAATAGAGGAAGAACAGGTGCAACATGCACCATGCATGTGCCATGCACTATGCACGTGAGCGATGCATACACACCTTGTTCCTTCTCTAGGCAAAACCTACATCGACCGAGAATTCATTGGTGATGCAATGAAGGCAGAGATACAATGACGGTGGAGACTTCCACCTGTAACTCACCAGATCAGAGCATTGTGCACAACGCTGGTAGAGGAGAAACTAGCTGCTAGAGGCCTAGCACATTCGCCCATGAGTTTCATGGTGCACCATCAACCACTACCAGAACCTCCAACGGGGTAGTTCCTCCATCACGAAAACCACTCGCGTTGGGCATAGCACAAATAGAGGATGCACGCTGCCAAAGGACCACTAATAGCAGATGTCTATGTGCTAGCGAGCCTATCGCCGACCATTGACTAACTTGTCATGATCTTTTATTGCCAAGAGTGCTGGTTCCCGACCACAACAGTGCTCCTTGCCACTGGTTTTTGCCATCCTCGCCAATGCATGCTTCTAGAGTTGCTCGATGCTAGCTATTGCACGACGTAGAAACTAGTTCGGCCACTACTTATCTCGTCGATGTCTTCTGTTACCGGCATGGTGGTTCTCGACCACGATGTGTTCCTCGTCACGGAGGTTCTTGTTCATTGTCAAGCCTTGCCACTGGCCACCACAAGAGTTGCTCGACACCAAAGTCCCCCGCCCACGGAAACCGTCTCTTCTAGGTTGGCTCACCGATGTTTCTTGCCGCTGCCGAGGAACTCCCCAATCTTGAAGTTTCATGTGGGTTCAACTGCACCATGCACTTGTAAGCAAAGCTAGTCAAGTGACTCCATGCATCTCGCCAAGCAATACATGGACGGGCAACCTCTCTGTGGCATGCCACACTCTAGTTGAGTTTGCTCGCATAGTTCACGTTGCTCGCCTCAGTTCACTTTGCTCGCCACAATTCACCTTTGCTCACAGTAGATGTTTTGCCCACCAGAATCGTTCCTCAAGGTTACTAGCTTGCCAGCAGTGAAGTTCCTCACCATAGTGACTTCAGTCCATGGTTTTCTCACCACACTTGAGTTCCATTGGTCGCTCGCCATGATTGCTCAACTAGAGGGTGTTCCCTGCCACTTGCTCACCACATGAAGTGTTGCTCACCAGTTACGCACCACACAAAGTGTTCCTCACTAGTTGCTCACCACACAAAGTTTTCCTCGCCAATTGTTCACCACGCTGAGTGTCCCTCACCATGCACAATACTTTTCACGCCATACACATGAATTTTGCTAGGCCATATAGTTCGATATATATATGTATATAAGGGAAGAAGAAGAAGAAAGAGTCGAGCTACTTGATTTGGAGTTGAACTCACCTCGCCTCTAAGAGATTAGTGAACAAACAAAAATCATCAATAATTTTCATTATTACAAGAGCACTCAAGGATAAGCAATTTTTTCATGCAAAAATTATTCAGTAGCAACCGATCTTAATCAGAGAGGAATTGAAAGTAGCAACTAAATTATACCGGTTTGTCTCTTTCAAGCTTACTATTTTATTTTATTTTTACTAACAAATTTGGTTTTCAGAGATTTTCTCCACAAATTTATTCGAGGTTTCTCATAGTGGCTATGGGCCCCGAGAATATACTATGCTGGAAATCTCCTGTGTGGCACGAAACACTGCTCAGACATATTAATTTGTTATCATTAGAATAGACTGTTCGGTATCACAAGCATCCCGTGTCCCCATTGTTGCCAAAGCATGGCTGCCTACAAACATCGCCTATGTGTCAACAACCTTTACCACACATAAGCAAGATGGCTCAGGTTTAGAAATCTCAAACTTGTGATTTAGATAAATTAATCGAACCTATTTGGTTTTTATTTTGGTACAATTGAGCTCTAGCTCCCACCACAGAGTGCAGTCACACTTTCTCTCCCACCACAAATAATTACGCGGTCGAGACATCTGCCTACTATGCTCGTCTTGCTAGAGTTATGTAGTTGAGGCATCCTTCCACTACACTCGCATTGCCAGAGTTAAGCAGTCGAGGCATCTTCCTGCTATACTCGCATTGCCAAAGTTACGCAGTCGAGGCGTCCTCCCACTAAATTCGTCTTGCCACAGTTACGCGATCAAGGCATCCTCTCACTATACTCACGTTGCCAGAGTTATACGGTTGAGGCATCTTCCCGCTACACGCACATTGCCAAAATTACGCATTCGAGACATTCTCCCTTTACACTTGTAGTCGAGTGACTCCACTTGCACCCTTAATGCGATTGAGACATCCTTCCGCCAAGTACAAGCTGAGTGTCTCCACTTGCTACAACCGTCACCAGCGGGTTATTTTCAAGAACGAGCGTCAGAGCTCTATAATCACCTCACATAGGTGTCCTTCTGGAATGAGTTGACGGGCTAAGCAACAGTCTAAGACGGATCCAAGGTGTCGACAAGCACCTTGACTACTTAAGCGCAGGTTATTACAAATAAACTTACATAGACATCAAAACGGAAAAGCACCAACATAAAATTGCAGCTGGGGCAAAATCCACTAATGCCACCAAAAACCAAAAATGATCACTGAGCAAGGAAATATGCACACTTTGCTAATGATAAACAGTCACATACAATCATCAATACACTTAATTATCACGCAAACGTTCTTACAAACAAACTTTACAGAGGCTCATCCTTGAATGCCCTTACTACAAATTTTAAAAATTCTTCTTGAGGATCGCTCATGGAGATCTCCATTGCATTGTAGAATAGTGACAAACTATGGACCAGTTTTTACAGGTTACCTCCATCACCGTTGACTTGAAGATTCTCAAGGCCTTATTAACAAACAAGTGGGCATCTATTAGAGACTAAATTGACTGGGTCCAGCCCTTTGAAAGCCTATCGCTAATAATAAGGGAAGAGATAAAGCCAAGAGATGAGATAGGGAAGAGATAAGGTAAGGAAAAGATAGGCCAAAAGAAGTTGACTTAGACTCCTGAAAGTAATGAGAATTAAAAGGTAAGTTGGACTTAATCACATTAAGGAAATAGACCTCTATATAAGGAGGGGCCTCGCCACAAGCTATAGAGATGCAAAAGTCCACTATATATAGTGACTCCACTAGATCTCTCTCAGAGTCTCAAGGGAGGCATTGTCTTTAATCTCTTGAAACCTTAGACTTTTCCATTATATTGAGCAATATGTAAGGTCATGAGAGATTGTAAAATTATCAATCATAGTGAATTTTGCTTCCAAACAACCCATGGACGTAGGCTTTTATGCTAAACCATATAAATATATTTCTCTCTTTATTTATTTTTATTTTGATATTATTATTATTATTATTATTATTATTATTATTATTTTATAGATGAACGTGAAGAACATTGTATCAAAGCCTAAATCACCATCGTGAAAATAATTCTTTCATCCATTCCGGCCTGTCATTCGAATAAGTGGAAAATAAATAAAAACCTGTAAATAGTTTTTCAATTATTTTGATGAGATGATCGATGATCGTGAAGGAATATGTCTATGTTATCCATAAGTCGGTTTTAATTTCTCTATATATACTTAGTACTAGGGTGGTAAATAAATTAATAAGATGACTCGACGATTTGCGCAAAATCGAGTCGGTCAAACTCGAATTCAACTGGATTTGTTTATTAAGTAAGTCATTTATGAACACAATTATGATAAATTAATCAATAAAAAATTAGGATAAAACTCATATTGACTTTTATAAACTCATATTAATAAATAATTTTGTACTTATAATTTGTTATAGTACTATTATCTCTATATTTTTATAACAACAATATTTTAAATATTTAAAAAATTAGAGAAAATCGTAATTCTAAACTTATAATTACCTGAGTCCTTAAGAATATAATTATTATATATCGTTATGTAAACTTTATAAATATATTAGTAAAAAGTCAAATCTTATTTGTCAAAATGAGGGGTGAAGAAAATAAGTCAACCAGTGAACCTGACCAAACAAATGAGTTAATTTGGTCCGGTACCGGTTTCATTCTTTTCAAAACTGGTCAAAATCTGTTTGGTTTCAATTTTTCATTTTCTAACGCTGGATTGAATCGGACCGGACTAGACCGGTTCATATAAATATATATATTTTAATTTTTTTATATGATATAATATATTTTTTATATGATTTTTTAAATTATATATATATTTTTATATATAATATATATAGTTATATATAAAATAATCTTGTATTGTTTGCTAAATTACTAATTAAAATACCATTAAATTTTAAAATCCTAGATAAATAACTATATAATATCATTATACTCTATAGTACTAACAGTTATACTAATACAATATATTTTTTTAATATTGAATGAGCTGTCGTAAATATAAAGTATAACTCAATTAAAAAGTTAAACTCAAATCGTATTGAAATAAATATTAATAAATAAAACTTAATAACCCACCGCTTGCTCTGAAGACCTAACCAATCATGAGAAAACATCAATCCAGCATTTTTTTAAAAATTTAATTGAAAGCACAACCGTGTATTAATATGTGCATTAATCTAATGTGATTGGTCAAAAAGTAGATTTTATTAAAAACAATGCTAATTTAAATTTTAAATATGAAGTAATCAGTATTGATATGTAAATTAGTACGCAGTTTTGCTTGTATGTAGCACAACTCAGCATTTTTTGGGTGACAGGGACATCTTGTGCTTGACAATGGTCGTGTAATTTTAAGGCATTTTTAACAATTTTTTTTGTTAGGTTTTAATAAAAATAATCTTTTTTTATCAATTTGAAAATAAAAATAATTTTATAATTTAACTAACTAAGAATAATTTATAAAATTATTTTTATATAATCTATTTATAATGAAAATATTTTTTTATATAAAAGGAAAACTCCTTAATAAATGTTTTTATAATTAATATAGAAAAATGATAGGTATACTCATAAAGTGTACCTATCGTATGTACTTATAATGTTTTTTTTTTTAATTTTTTTAGTATTTGTATTAGTTTATTTTTATTAATGTATTTGTTTATTTTTTTAATTTTTTTAAATACACAAAAAATGGAAAAAAAAATGCATTGAAACAATTAATAATGTAGTTCTACGTACGTCATTGCTTACATAAACTTGATTAAGATAACTATATGTATACACTTACATCCATTCGCTGTCCTAATTAATCTATTTTTAAAGGGTTTGACATCCCTTAATTAGTTTATGATTTAAAAGTCATTTACATGATCTACACCAATCTAGCTATTTTATATGTATTTAAATTAAGGGTTTATTGATTTTGTCTCATAATTTAAAACTCTTAATTATAGAATTAGTCAATAAATCTATATATATATATATATATTTATATAACCGATGACTTTCATGATTTCTCAATTACCATAATTTTATTGAAATTGACTTTAACTAAAATAATTTTTAATTCATATTAATTAGTAATAGATCGAATTCTTCCATCTTTGAATTCCCTGCAAAGCGATCATCATCCTGATATAATTATGACATTCGCAAATACTATATGGATAATGCTAGTATACCGCCTGAATTTGTTGCTTTATTTTGACCGCTCATATATTTAATTTTTTTATTAAATAATTAAGAAAGTGACTTTCAGTATATTGAAATAGTTTTTTATTTTTTAAAAATATTTAAATATGCAAAAAATTATGAAAACTAAAATCAGAAAAAATTAAAAAAATAAAATTGTGCTAGGTCGCCCATCAATTATTGCTGGACAGTAGCCTAGCACTACTCAATACTATATTTCCATGTAATAATGGTCTAAACGGACGTGGTCGAGTTGAGGAATGAAAAATAATGGACATATAACTATTTTTTTATAATTATTTACATAATTATATAATAAAAGTATATATATATATATGCAGGGCATCTAGCTAGCAGCTTCTGTAGTGGTATGCGCGTAAGTGAGACAGCAACGGCAACTAATTTTAATTTATTTCTAAAAGTCAATAATTTGATAGAAAATGTCAAGAGAAAACTTCAACATGCAAAGTTTGGATAGTGAGATAAAATGAGATAATTTTAAATAAAAGTTAAAAATTAAATAAAATATTATTTTAAGATTTTAAAAAAATTAAATTATGTATTATATTTTATATAAATATTTTAAAAATTATAATAATGAGATAAAACGGTTTCTGCGCGCATCTCCAAACAGTGCCTAATTTATTTTTTATGGGAGTGAGAACTTGAAACACGTTGATCATTAATAGAGAATATCGGAGCGAAACTGATGATTGCATGAGGCGGTGATCATGGCGTGTATTCATTGTCAGATGCATGAGTAGAATATATAGGGTGGGGGATCTGACTTCGGATGCGGCCAAACTTGGGTTGCTACTTGCGTATAAATTTATAATGCTCGGCATCAGAGTAGATCTAGTAGAGTCAACAGAAATTATTGGTTGAAGTTAATATTAAAAAAGTAGTACTCAAACCACATATATATATTTCTGCCAGAGAAGAATCTATATATTAATCTAGGTATTAATTAACATTTAACAACAAATTCCAAGTTTCAAAATGAGAGATCAGAAGATATATATATATATATATATATATATGAAAATACTTTAGTTATAAAAATATTACATAAAAATAAACCTACAAACTAACGTGACTTGATATAATCATATGTCAGATTATAAAATTATTTTTATTGTAAAGTAGATTTAAAGAATCATATGGAGTTACGTCAGTTTGTAAATTTACTTTTGTATAACTTATTTGTATCTTTAGTAGTTCTATATACATATAGGAAAATACTCTAACCAAAAATTGATTATATAAAAATAATCTTACAAATTGATGTGACATGATGTAATTGGTTAGATTATAAAGTTACTTTTTATTATAAAGTAGATTTAATAAATTGCATAAAATCACGTCAATTTATAATATTACTTTTATATAATCTTTTTATAGTTATAACAATACTATAAATATTGACCAACTTTAGTGAATAAGTCACGTCAAGTACTATTGATCAACTTCGAAACTTAATCCCAAATAATGAAATAAATATGGACAAATTCTACGCCTAGAGTTTCAAAACCCAACAAATCATCATAAACAAAATTCAGATAAAAGTGGTTAGCAAATTCATGTAAAAAGTTAAAGAACATTTTGTTAAATCAACACTTGCATGTGACTTTAATACGTGAATCAAATAGTGTGTATCCAAATTCGGACTTCTATTCTAATATCATTTTGAATTATCACTTGTTACAAGAGTTTAAGTTGATTACATAAAAATATAATAGTTGTGCATGATCTTCGTAGCTTTCTCTAATTATCGTTGTTATTCTCTTTTACTTTTTATTTTACAGTGGACGTTCAACTAGAGTTATCGGAATCAAATCCTAAACCTAGTTACTTAGTGATCATAAATTAATGACAAGCATGAGAGGCATAACGAAATCCCAACTCCAACAGCCACTTTCCCTGCAATAATTAATAGTGAAGAGGATGATATTCAGAATGAGATTATAAGGACTTGTGACTACCACACAAAGAAAACCACCTTGAAAAACAAAAAATAGATTAGACTCTTTTCTACAACCCAAAGATAATCCAATAAAGGCATCTATAAACAAGTTCGAGCTTTGAGGAAAAAGTTACAGCAAATTGAGATGCTTGAAGCAAAGCAGTCTGGTGGGCATCATCTTGATGCATGGATTTTCTTTTCTTTTGCCTCATTTCAATCAAAGGGTTGAAGTAAGATAGTGCATCAAGCTATTCGCAAGGGCCAACTTGATCCTTTTCCTCAAGGATCCCAGATGAGGGATCCCTAGGAGAGCCGCCTACTCCAACTATTGTCTATGTACGATCCATACTAGATTTAACCAACTGTCCATCCTACCTCCTTTACGTTCTTGACAGCCCATTTTTGTGGTCTCCAAGACTCGATGTCATAGGTTCAAATCCTACAGAGCTTGATTCCATTCTTGTTATTCTTAGGTTGAAAATTATAATGAAATAATTGAACCGTAATCTAAATTTGACTCCATATGGATTAAAATTAAAACAAGTCGGGGGTCAATAAAAAAAAAGAAATATTAATTAATCAAAGGTCCAACTGATCACCATGTCTGTATTGTAAATATGCAATTACAAATAATCTAGCCAAAGTAATAATCCAGCCAATGGAAGAGTGTGAGTGTTGAGAGAGAAGAAAAATAAGTGTGAGAGAGAGAGAAGTGCATCTATGTTGTTAGGGAGAGGCCGTTAGAATTGAGAGAATGAAATATTAGGATTTTTAGAAACCACACCATTTTGTTGGAAAGTATGTCGTCATTAATTATAGAGAATAACTTCAAATTGGATGTGGAGTCAAGAGGAACTTTACACCCATCAATGGGAAGATGACACATCACCATTCTAAAAAATTTAAAATAGAACTGGCCTTAACTAAGCATCTCTCTTCTTTTCCCCTCTCTCCTTTCCTTTATCTCCCTCTGTCTCTCAAATTGAACGATTTGTGCGCTCTCTCTCTCTCTCTCTCTCTCTCTAGATAGATGAAGACAACCTCTGTACAAAATATAGACTAAACATGAAAGATGTTGATACAGGCACATCGTTAAACCAAATTAAATTTATGTGTTAATTTTTATTATTATTTTCTTTTAATTTTTCCATATAATTCATCAGCAATTACCGTATATTTCACAATAAAAGAATTGCCCATGACCATTTTATATATTCGTTTATATTACTTTCTTTTTAGTGTTTTTGCTCCTCAATTGTGAGGCTCACAGTTAACAGTAATGATTGTTGAAAAAGGTAAATACAGAAGGATAAGAGTCAGACCTTCACAAATCGAATTGAAGACAACAAAACTTTTTGGAAAAGAACAGTGATGAAAGAAGGGGGAAATTAGAAAGACATAGACACCAATGTAATTTCTTAGGGCTGGTCTATAAGGTTTTGGAAATGCCAAAATTGTTTCATAGGTGCATTGAGAACATATAAGAACCTTCTTACGGATTCATCAGCTCTTCAATTGTGTAGAAAAGAGACTTTGCCCAATCAGCTCTAAGCAAAAGCGTCTGCATGCAATGTCTGCATCACATCGTACGAAGGGGAGAGATACTGAGGGGTGTGGCTTGAGCAGAGAAAGAGAGCACAAAGAGCATCATTCGGCTTGTGAGAGAGAGAGAGAGAGAGTGGGATTGTATGGGATTAGGTTAGATTGGTTCTATTCTACTAATTTTTCTAGAATGGTGATGTGTTTTCTTACTATTAGAGGGTGTAAATCCCCTCTTAATACCACATCGTTCCTAATCTCTCTCTTAATTTTATGGTAAAAAAACTAGTAGATATGAGCCAATCATATTATATATATATCAATCATGTTCGAAACTCGCCACCCAAGATACTTTAGAAGCATAGTCGTCGACCCACCGCACGGGCTAATGATCAATTAAAGCGAGTTTTGGACCATATATAGTTTACAAAATGGGGCCAGCTTCTAATTGAAATGTGTAATAAAACTGATTTTTGGACTCCAAACTGATCTAGCTTACGTTTTTGGAAGCTGTTGGAATTGTACTCCAACTAACTCCGACTCTAGGTTTTAAACTTTTATTACTCTAATCAAAGTGGACTATTAATTCGGATCAAGTGAAGCAGTTAATGGGGTGATATTTCAAGTTCTTTTACATGAAGAACGTACCCTAATACAGAAACTAATTATTTCTCGAAGCAAAACGTCTAAAACATTTATTAATTATGAACGAAAGATTCTGAATTAATGACTTTCATTGGCTTACTAAAGCCTTTATTGAACAACATTCAAAGGGCCAGAGACAGAACACACAAACAAAAAAGAAAAAAACTAATAGATATATAATAAAAAAAACCGATATGCGTACATATATATATATATATATATATATATATATATATATTTATATAGCACGGATATAGGCGTTGATGATTAATTTAGCATGGAACAACCCGCGTTTCTGTGTTAGGGAAGAAGAGTCTGCATAAATTAAGCAGCCATTGATTATATAATAGGTGAGAACTGATAATGAATATTGTTAATGTCGTCATGTTTTACACACCTTTGGGCTAGACTTTTAGCAACTCGAGCCTTCGGTCTTAGGCCTGCAAACATAGAAAAAACATGGCGAGACAGGAGTCTTGGTGGAGGCTAAGGAGTCTTCAATGCCAAAGTCGGTATTGTTTTAGTGTTTTGTGTGAGTGAGTAGAGAATTCATAGAGAGTCTGTTATACCTAGAGATTGTCACTTATACCTGGTTTCTGGGAGTTAATTGCCTATACCCGGTGTCAAGGGTACATGTCACCTCAGCTGTCCCCTTGGCCAGAGCTTTGCACTAATGCAGCGTAATAAATGCGGCATGGCTTCCTGTCTCCTCTATCTACTTGCAAGTGCACTCTGTCAATTTCGTCCTTGTTGTCAGTGGATCAAGAACTTCTCGTGTTTACCATTTGCTTGCCCGTACAGGCTCTTTGAGACTAGGTGCTATAGGGGGAGATCGGGGTGGCGTGTCCCTTACCTTTAGAGATTTCTAGCTTGGTCGTAGTCATACACCGACTTCAGCTTTATGGTCGGGGGCCCTAAATGGGCCGATGGGTCGTTAGGCCAATTTGGGTGCGCTTCCTGTATTTGAGTGTGCATTCTAGAACTTTGGCCTAGGGGTAAAATATCCTTACAAACATCATATATATCATAATTATAGAATAAAATAGTTCAAGCTGGTATTCATTGATCATAGTTTTTGATTGTTATAAATTTGGTCCAAGATCTTGGCATGATGGAGATCAAGGAAATATATAAATTAGGGATCCAGCATCCTATATATATATATATATATTTTTTTTTTTTGATAGGAAATCTGCAAACTTCATTCATAAAACAAGCATTACAATGATGAATCAACCCAAATAGCTTGGGATATACATTCTGGAATAACATCCCACCATAGAGCTATATCATCAAGATGCCATGCAAACTTAGCTAGAGTATGTGCTACACCATTAGATTCACGGCCTCTATACTGAATAGACCAAGCTGGAAAAGAGGATAGAAGGGCCTTGATTTCATGAATAAGAGAGCTCCATAGGGTTGAAGATCTTCCATCCTTTTTGAGTTCTTCAATAACAAGAAGAGCATCACTTTCAATTTGAAGCTCATCAATACCTAGAGGAATACACAACTGAATCCCTCTCAAAATAGCAATCAGCTCTATCTCCATTGGGTCAGCAAGAGCATTTTCTAGTTTACTAGCAGCAAAAGTCACTTGTCCCTTATCATCTCTTAAAACCACTCCAATACCAGATCGACATTGATCACTAAAGATTGCTCCATCCACATTAAGTTTCAATGAACCTGCAGGAGGTGGCTGCCATCTGCAACTATACTTCTGTTTTCTCTGTTGTGCTTCCTTTACTGCAGTATGTTCCTGATATAAGGTGAGAGCATGCTGAATGACTTGGTCTGTTGTCAAGAGGTTGTTTTCAAACATCTTTTGATTTCGCCTATACCATAAGCCCCAAGCTATTAAGAAGAACTTCTCTAACTCCCCTGCCTTTTTCCTTCTCATAACTAATAGAGCTAAGTGCAGACAGTCCACTCTAGGAGATGAAGCTGTTATGATAGGAAAGAATTGATTCCAAGAGTCTCTAATTAGAGGACAGTAAAATAGAGCATGATTCAAATCCTCATCTTCTGTATGGCACCATTGACAAACAGCATTATCAATCACTTTCCGAGCTTTAAGATTCTGCAAAGTAGGTAGAATATGTTTACATGTCCTCCATGCAAATACTCTTACTCGATGAGGTATATTAAGCTTCCATAACTTCTTCCATAGCAGATTTTGGTCTGTAGTAGTTGAACTTTCAGCTCTGTTTCTATCTGTATCCATAGAGTGAAAAAACTGATAAGCACTTTTGACAGAATACATCCCACTTTTCTCATGTTCCCATACCAAAGAATCAGGAACCTCCTCAAAAGACAGTCTGATAGAAAGCACCTCATTTGCCTCCCTTGCTGGTATCAAACTTCTGACCTTCTCCATGTCCCATCTTCTTTGTTGCCCAGATGACTAACACAAGAGGGGAGGTGAATTGAGTTATATTTAAAAAAATAACAATTATAAATCAAATATACAATATAAAATATAAACAAAATATGAAACACAATAAATATAAAGAGTAAGGGTAAGAGAGAAGCAAACTCAGTATGTTAACGAGATTCGGCCCCACTGCCTACGTCCTCGCCTCAAGCTACCCCTTGAGGATCCCCGAATTCACTATTCAATCTCCTTCAGGTGGAGATAGAAACCTATTACACCTTTGAACAACACCGCTACAAAGGATCCGTGTAGAACACCCTCTACACTTGCAATCACCTTACACGTGGTGATTCAACGATTCCCTGTGTAGAACACTTTCTACACGCACAAGGGTTGTACACACCCTTTTACTGATACAAGAATTGATAGTGGGTAGGATATCAGAAAACACTCCTCAATGAGTGAAATAAGAACAATACAAGCACAAACTATATCTCTCAAAATGAACAAGGGTTAAGGCTCAATGCTTAGAGAAGAGAGAATGAAAGCTTTGAATGAGAGTTGTATGCTCTTGGTGTTGTAATGTGAAGCTCTCAAATGATCTATTTATAGGCATATGAGACTTCATATTCAAATTTAAAAAGATTCACATGTCAAAAACATCATCATTCATTTTTCAAAAATTTCAAACCTAATCTTTTTACTTTTTGCATATGACAAAAGGAGCACACTTTGCTTTTCAAAAATTTCAAACCTAATTTTTTACTTTTTGCATATGACAAAAGGAGCACACTTTACTTTTCAAATTTTCAAACAAAGACATCTTCCTTTTGCATAAGTCAAGAAAAGCATCAATCACTTTTGAAATATTCAAATAAAACATGCACATGTGAAAGATGACAATCAATCATCTTTAATATTTTCAAAGTTCAAACCTTTAATCATGGCATGCACATGTGAAAGATGACAATCAATTATCTTTCAAAATTTTCAAAATATTCATGCACATGTGGAAAATGTATTTTAATGCTTTATGATAAAATATTAATTTTTGAGCCTTAATCCTAATTTCGAATTTTAAGAGATTTACAACATTTCTCTATGACTTTAATGTGAACTTGTTTCCTTCTTGCTCATGCTTGGTTCCTTGATGTGCTTGACTCCATTGTGTGGACAAATTGAGCTTGAGACTCCTTCATTCTTTGAATTCATTTGTTATCATCAAAATCCATGTGTAAATATATAATTACACAAAACTTGAAACCTTAGGTTCAACAATCTCCCCCTTTTTGATGATGACAAATACTTGATAGAACCTGAAACCTGTATTAATACTTAAGCTCCCCCTGAGAATGTGCGTTAGTTTTTCAACAAAAATATAAATATAATTCCAAGCAAATATAACAAGTTTAACAATTTAAACAATGTTAATACTCTAGTCTAAAACTTCTCCCCCTTTTGGCATCATTAAAAAGGATCCGCATCAAATAAATAGACTGAAGAAAACGGTGCGTTAATAGACACTGTAGATAGTAATTGGATCTGTCCGTGACCCGACAAGTGTGGCTGGAGATTTGAAAAAAACGCCTGATGTTGTTGACAAACGAGATTGAAGGCTCCGAGTTTCTAAAAAAATGTCATTTTCACCGATCGGGAAAAAATCACATTGCTCTTTGACTTGGATGATAGCTCGTCTTGTTCTTTATACTATCTCTATAAAATCAGTCTTAAAGTTCATCCAATCCGCATCAAGTTTTCTTCTTATCTCTATAACTCATCTGCATTCCTTCAACATTCTCGCTTTAAGTTTTCAATTCTTCTCTCCATGGCTCATTCTTCTAACATTCCTCTAGATGCATCCATGAGGTATTCAGCACCTCAACCTCCTGTCCTTTCTGCAGCTGCCATTGGTGCCATGTTGCAGCAAGAAAATAATAGTATGGCTAATAAGTCAGACTCCGATGCTATCTACGACTTGGTGAGTCTCGGGACTCGCTACTCATCTTCTATTGTTGCTTTTTCCCAGCGGGTACAAGCCAAAAACCATGAGGTTGAAAAGCTTAAAGAACAAATTGTTGTACTTCAACGAATTGTTCAAGAGTCTCACACAAGGGAAGGAATCCTTCGGCAGAAGAATAAACAGTTGAAATCTCTATTGGATTCTTCATTCCGCTTGCCAGTTCCCATGGATAGGGATGACATGATATTGTATGAAGAGAATGAGCGTCTCAAACATGAGGCTAAGAACCTCAAGTTTATGTAAAAGTATTTAAAAAAAATCTCTCTATTTTTATGAACTCTGATCTATCTTTTAAGAGATATTCATAATATGCATCATACCTATTTCTCTTCTAATCATACATAATCTATCTTCTGGTAAAGGTTTTGTGAATATATCTGCTAACTGATCATGTGTGTTTGTGAACTCTAGTACTATATCGCCTTTCTGCACATGATCTCGAAGAAAATGATATCTTATTTCAATATGCTTAGTTCTAGAATGTTGTATTGGGTTCTTTGAAAGATTTATAGCACTTGTATTATCACATTTGATTGGAATGTGATTATACATGAGTTTAAAATCTTCAAGTTGTTGCTTCATGTAAAGAACTTGAGCACAACAACTACCCGCAGCAACATATTCTGCCTCAGCAGTAGATAATGCAACAGAATTTTATTTTTTACTAAACCAGGAAACTAATGCATGACCTAAGAAGTGACATGCTCCACTAGTGCTTTTTCGATCTATTTTACAACCAGCATAATCTGCATCTGTGTAGCTGATTAGATCGAAAGATGTGTGTTTAGGGTACCATAACCCTAGGTTAATTGTACCACTAAGATATCTAAGAATGCGCTTAACTGCAATTAAATGAGATTCTTTTGGAGATGATTGAAAGCGTGCACATAAGCACACACTGAACATAATATCTGGTCTACTGGCTGTCAAATATAATAAGCTACCAATCATACCTCGATATACCTTCGAGTCAACTGGCTTACCGGATTCATCTTTATCAAGTTTAGTAGATGGGCTCATTGGTGTTCCAGTTTCCTTAGCACCTTCCATCCCAAACTTCTTCAGCAATTCCTTAATATATTTTGATTGATTGATGAATGTCCCACTTTTTACTTGCTTAATTTGCAATCCGAGAAAGAATGTAAGTTCTCCCATCATGCTCATTTCAAATTCATCCTGCATAGTCTTAGCAAAAACTTGACACATGTTTTCATTAGTAGCACCGAATATTATATCATCAACATAAATCTGAATCAAAAGAATATCATCATTTTCGTATTTAATGAAAAGAGTTGTGTCAATTTTTCCTCTTGAAAAACCTTTTTTAATCAAGAAACCACTGAGTCTCTCGTACCACGCTCTAGGAGCTTGTTTGAGTCCATATAGTGCTTTTGTGAGTTTGAAAACATGATTTGGAGAAATATGATTTTCAAAACCTGGAGGTTGCTCAACATATACCTCTTCATTTATAAAACCATTTAAGAAAGCACTTTTAACATCCATTTGAAAAAGTTTGAAATCTTTATAACAAGCATATGCAAGTAGCATTCGAATAGCTTCTAATCTTGCGACTGGTGCATATGTCTCATCATAATCGATTCCTTCTTCTTGATTGTAACCTTGGGCTACAAGTCGAGCCTTATTTCTAGTAATGACTCCGGACTCATCTTTCTTGTTTCTAAAAACCCATTTTGTTCCAATAATAGTATGATTTTTGGGTCTAGGAACAAGTGTCCAAACATCATTTCTTTCAAATTGATTAAGCTCTTCTTGCATAGCTAGAATCCAAGATTCATCAAGAAGTGCTTCATCAATATTTTTAGGTTCAATCTGAGATAGAAAAGCAGTATGATTGCAAATATTTCTAAGAGATGATCGAGTGCTTACACCTTGTGAAGGTTCTCCCAGAATTTGTTCCACTGGATGATCTTTCACAAATTTCCACTGTTTGGTTGCATCTCGTATTAAATTTTGATGATCTTTCCTGATGTCTCCATGTTGGACTTCCTCTATTGTGTTCTCTTTGTTGAGATTGAGACTTTCTGTATTATTTATACCTCCTGTTTCTTCATCAATGGATTTCTTGGAGAGTAGAGAATTAGATTCATCAAATACTACATGCATAGATTCTTGTACAGTCAAAATCTTTTTATTGAATACTCTATAAGCTTTACTATTTGTAGAATACCGAGAAAAATACCTTCATCAGATTTTGCATCAAATTTGCCTAAATTATCTCTGTCATTCAAAATAAAACATTTGCATCCAAATACATGAAAGTAACCAATGTTGGGCTTTTTCTCATTCCAAAGCTCATAGGGGGTTTTATCTAATTTAAACCTTAACATAACTCTATTTATAACATAACATGCAGTACTTACCGCTTCGGCCCAAAAATAACTAGGCAAGTGTTCTCATTAAGCATTGTTCTTGCCATCTCTTGAAGAGTGTCATTATTTTGAATGATCATGATTGTAATATTTGTTTTACTGCCTTTAGAAGCAATAATGTTTATACAATCGATTTCGAAGAAATTACCTCACAAGATGCTATTTGTTTTTCAGCACAAAATGAAACTAATTGGTTATGGCATAGAAGACTAGGTCATGCCAACATGGAACTTATTTCCAAACTTTCAAAAAATGATCTTGTGAGAGGTTTACCAAAGGCAAATTTTCTTAAAGACAAAATTTGTGATGCATGCCAACTTGGTAAACAAACAAAAACTTCTTTTAAAACCAAGAAACATATTTCCACAACTAGACCACTGCAACTGATACACATGGATCTTTTTGGACCAAATAGAGTTGCAAGTCTAGGAGGAAAATATTATGCTTTTGTTATTGTTGATGATTTCTCTAGATATACTTGGGTCATCTTTCTTGCTCATAAAGATGAGGCACATAATGCCTTTACCAAGTTATGCAAGAGAATTCAAAATGAAAAGGGCTATACTATTTCAAGTATCCGAAGTGATAGGGGAAAAGAGTTTGTTAATAAAAATATTGAAACTTTTTGTGATGAAAATGGTTTTGTGCATAATTTTTCTGCTCCTCGAACTCCTCAACAAAATGGGGTAGTAGAGAGGAAAAATACTTATCCATTTTGAAAGTAACTGTAAATCCTTTATCACATAATTGACTTATACTCAAAAGATTATGTTTTAGACCTTCAACAAGTAGAACATCTTCAATTATGAGAGAAGATTTATTACCAATTTTACCTATTCCCACGATCTTCCCTTTCGAGTTGTCTCCAAATGTCACGTGTCCTTCTTCTTTAGATCTAAGATCAAAGAACTTAGTCTTGTCTCCCGTCATGTGTCTTGAACATCCACTATCTAAAAACCATTTGTTTTTGCTTGTAGAGGACTTCATGCATACCTCAATATCATCTTTAGCCATAAGACAGAGATTTGCTGATTCTTCATTGCTTGCTTCACTATCTGAGCTACTTGAATCATCATCCCATGTAGCTTTCATTGCTTTCTTGCCTTTGTTTCGATCTTTCTTTAGCAGGGGACAATCTGGCTTGATATGACCAGGCTTATTGCATTTATAACAAATTAAAGTATCATTTTTACCTGAATCTTTCTTGGAAAACTTTTTGAAGGATTTCCTCGGAGGAGTTTTATTTTTCTTTAAGAATCTCTGAATTCTTCTTGTTATCATCGCAACTTCTTCATCTTTATCGTCATTTTCCTCATCTTCATCACTTTCACTTTCATGAGGAACAGCTTTAAGCGCCAAGCTCTTCTTTGGCTTTCCTTCTTCTTCTCCTCTTTTCAATGTGTACTCATGGGTGATAAGTGACCCGATGAGTTCATTCACTTCGAGCTTCTTGAGGTCTCTAGCTTCAAGAATCGCTGTCACTTTTGATTCCCAACGTTTTGGTAGAGAGTTGAGAATTTTTCTTACCATTTCCACTTTGGAATAAACTTTGCCAAGAGCTGTCAAGCTGTTTATGATGTTAGTAAAACGAGTGTGCATACTAGAAATAGATTCATCATCATTCATCTTAAACATTTCATATTCATGAGTAAGAATATAAATTTTTGATTCCTTAACTTGAGAAGTTCCTTCATAAGTAACTTCCAAGTTATCCCAAATTTCTTTTGCCGTAGCACAAGTCATTACTCTATTAAACTCATTACCATTGAGAGCATTATATAATAAATTCATAGCAGTTAAATTCAAAGTATAAAGTCTATCGTCTTCACAATTAAACTCTTCTTCTTCCTTTTTGACCTTTACTCCATCAACCACTTTTGTTGGAATATAAGGTCCATTTACAATGCATTTCCAGATTTCTCGACCTTGAGCCTGAAGGAATATTCTCATTCTAACTTTCCAGAATGAGTAATTGTCTCCACAAAAGAGTGGAGGCCGACTGCTAGATTGACCTTCACCAAATGAAGCTGCAATGTTAGCCATAAGATCTTAACTCAAAAGTATAGTTAATCTTATAATAGAGCTTTACTCTGATACCAATTGTTGCCCAGATGACTAACACAAGAGGGGGGTGAATTGAGTTGTATTTAAAAAAATAACAATTATAAATCAAATATACAATATAAAATATAAACAAAATATGAAACAAGCAATAAATATAAAGAGTAAGGGTAAGAGAGAAGCAAACTCAGTATGTTAACGAGGTTCGGCCCCACTGCCTACGTCCTCGCCTCAAGCTACCCCTTGAGGATCCCCGAATTCACTATTCAATCTCCTTCAGGTGGAGATAGAAACCTATTACACCTTTGAACAACACCGCTACAAAGGATCCGTGTAGAACACCCTCTACACTTGCAATCACCTTACACGTGGTGATTCAACGATTCCCTGTGTAGAACACTTTCTACACGCACAAGGGTTGTACACACCCTTTTACTGATACAAGAATTGATAGTGGGTAGGATATCAGAAAACACTCCTCAATGAGTGAAATAAGAACAATACAAGCACAAACTATATCTCTCAAAATGAACAAGGGTTAAGGCTCAATGCTTAGAGAAGAGAGAATGAAAGCTTTGAATGAGAGTTGTATGCTCTTGGTGTTGTGAATGTGAAGCTCTCAAATGATCTATTTATAGGCATATGAGACTTCATATTCAAATTTAAAAAGATTCACATGTCAAAAACATCATCATTCATTTTTCAAAAATTTCAAACTAATCTTTTTACTTTTTGCATATGACAAAAGGAGCACACTTTGCTTTTCAAAAATTTCAAACCTAATTTTTTACTTTTTGCATATGACAAAAGGAGCACACTTTACTTTTCAAAATTTTCAAACAAAGGCATCTTCCTTTTGCATAAGTCAAGAAAAGCATCAATCACTTTTGAAATTATTCAAATAAAACATGCACATGTGAAAGATGACAATCAATCATCTTTAATATTTTCAAAGTTCAACCCTTTAATCATGGCATGCACATGTGAAAGATGACAATCAATTATCTTTCAAAATTTTCAAATTTAATTTTCAAAATATTCATGCACATGTGGAAAATGTATTTTAATGCTTTATGAAAAAATATTAATTTTTGAGTCTTAATCCTAATTTCGAATTTTAAGAGATTTACAACATTTCTCTATGATTTTAATGTGAACTTGTTTCCTTCTTGCTCATGCTTGGTTCCTTGATGTGCTTGACTCCATTGTGTGGACAAATTGAGTTTGAGACTCCTTCATTCTTTGAATTCATTTGTTATCATCAAAATCCATGTATAAATATATAATTACACAAAACTTGAAACCTTAGGTTCAACATTCTTGGATTCTGCATCATCAAAGATGCCACAGAATTAACCCTCTCAGAAACTGAAACAGTTGCAGTTATAGGAGGAGTAGGATCCAACTTGTGGTTTGGAAGCCAATAATCTTCCCAGATATTAATAGATAGACCATTCCCAACACGCCACCTACATCCCTTAAGGAGATAAGTTTTAGCTTCCCAAATACCTCTCCAAGCAAAAGAAGGGGAGCCACCTAACATTGAATGTTTAAAACTAGAAGTAGGGAAATATCTAGCTTTAAAAATTTTATGAAGAAGAGATGATTCCTGAGTCATAATCCTCCATCCTTGCTTAGCTAAAAGGGCCATATTAAACATCTGTAAATTCTTGAATCCCAATCCACCATTGAGCTTTGATTCACACATTTTCTTCCAGCTTATCCAACATATTTTTCTTTCATCTGATTTCTGTCCCCACCAAAACCTTGCCATCATCCATTCCAATTCAGAACATAAAGACCTTGGTAGTTTAAAACAGCTCATAGTGTATGTTGGTATAGATAAGGCCACAGCTTTGAGTAAGATCTCCTTTCCCCCTTATGATAAAAGCTTCTCTTTCCACCCTTGCATTTTGGCCCAAACTCTATGTTTTAAGGTTGAGAAAGCTTGATATTTACCTCTTCCAACCATAGTTGGCAAACCAAGGTATTTATCATATTGTTGAAACTGGTGCACTCCCCAAAACTGCATAATCTCATCCATTTGGGTCTGATTTACATTCTGACTGAAGACCATAGAGGTTTTTTCACGATTAACCTTTTGACCAGAGGCTTTCTTATAGATGTCCAGCTGATTTTGGAGGATTAAGCATGTTTGCATATTAAATCTACTAAACAGAACCACATCATCTGCAAATAACAGATGATTTAGCTTGGGGGCCCCTCTGCAAACTCGAATTCCTTCAACCTGATTATGGGAGTTAGCCTGATCCAACAATAGAATTAGACTTTCAGTACATAGTAGAAAAAAAAGATAGGGAGAAATAGGATCTCCTTGCCTCAGTCCACGAGTTGGATATATAGGTCCCTTTGGTTCTCCATTTACAAGAATAGAAAAAGAAACCGTCTGAACACAAAACATAATCAGCTTCACCCATTTTGCACTAAACCCCATCTGTTCCATCACTTTCTGAAGAAAACACCACTCAATCCTATCATAAACTTTACTCATATCCAATTTTAGTGACATGAAACCATCCTTCCCTTTCCTCTTCCTTCTCAGAAAATGAACCATCTCATAAGCAACTAGGACATTGTCAGTGATAAGTCTTCCAGGAACAAATGCTGTTTGAGATGGTGAAATGATAGTAGGCAAACACAGCTTCAGTCTATTGGCTAGAATCTTTGAAATCGATTTGTATATCACATTACATAGATTTATTGGTCTATAATCTGACACTAACTCAGGGTTTTTTCTCTTTGGAATCAGGGTGACATAAGTGTGGTTGATGGCAGATGGAAAGCAACCATTATTCAATGCATGAAGAACTGATTCAGTAACATCCTTGCCCATCACTGACCAGTATTTTTGATAAAAGAGGGGACTCATACTATCTGGACCAGGTGCCTTTGTTGGATGCATCTCATTTAAAGCCTTCTTTACCTCATCTTCTGAAAAAGGCATATCCATTTGTTCAACCATATCAGGTGTTATTTTGCCTACCAGACCTTGTAAAAAGCCCATACTTCCCACTTCATTAGCAACTTTAAAGAGAGAGTTAAAATAATCAAGAATAACTGCATCTCTTCTTTCATTATTCTGCCAAACTCCATTCGAATCCTTAACTTCTTTTATCCAATTCTTCTTCTTTCTCTGTGTTGCCTTGTGATGGAAGTACCTTGAGTTTTTATCACCCTCAGCTAACCACAAGGCCTTGAATCTCTGTTTCCACATTATCTCATTTCTGGTTAACCATTTTTGGACCTCATTTCTAGCCTCTTGTAGCTTCTGCCTGTTCTCAGAAAGAGGGTCTGCTTGATGATATTTAATTTCCTGGCCTGGAGATAATCAATGACTCGTCTAGCTAGTTTTTTCTCTTCTAACCAGAAAATTGTGTCCATCAAAATATGAAATTCTTGATATTTTGATTGCGCATTATACCTTTTTTTTTAATTTTAATTATTTAAATTTTTTTTTTCTAATTTACTACAGAAGAAGTACGATATTGTAGAGTTCATGGACGGGTTAGAAACTGTTACAAACCCATGATTCTCAAACAACCATTAATTAATAGTACTATATGCGAGCTGCTGTGGGCATGAAAGCCGAGTACGTAGACGTGGATATGCGCACAAATGGACCAGAGCTTTGGTAGGTAAGGACCAAGTGTCGACCCACAGATGAAAATTAGGGTGGAACAACATGTAATAATTTCTTGTCTAGTGTACGGAAGGGGCCCTTGATTTTGATTTGCATTGGGGCATTTAATTTATATATGGGGCGATCTAGCTTTTTCATTAGTGTTAGAGGATGATCATGAGGGGGGAATTCAGGATCAGAAATGCGGGAGGGGAGGAAAGGTGGAGTATGCAACTCAAGGCACAGACAGACCAAAAGAGAAAACTGGGACGACAAAGAAGGGACTCAGTTCCCCCCTCCCCCGTCGTCACCCAACAATTGATTAATTTTGCAGTCTCCTTATAATTTACAGTCTGCTTGACAAAGATGGACTCGCACTTCGACACTTTCCATATATGCTTAGTCTCCCGCGCGCTTCTTGCACTTTTAAGTTTGTACAGCATTATCTATTAATTTTCGTTTTCTTAACAATATATAAGATCTGAATAAGATTATTCAGTGCATGTTTTCCTTCAAACCTTGTGATAACAACTTTTTTTTTTTAAGATGTTGGCGATAACTTTGTTCGTCTTTGATACTGTCGCCTAGCAATAATTCATGAGTTCGAGTTCTGTAGAACTACAAAAGGGCCGGGAGTCTTGATCCTTACGTCTTGAAGTCCGTGCAAGACCAAAATGACTGAAAAGATCGATGTCGTGTAGTAGCTAGCACTTCAAATTGGAGTTAGTTCGGACGTACGTGGACAGAATGATTCACTACAGCTATTTTCTTTGCATTAAATTTTCTGCACAATGTAAGCTTATAAGGAGAGTCGTTGATGATCATACTCGAGGTGCGTGGAAGCTAGCTGCCTAGGAGATGGTCGGGTTCAGCTTTGTTTTTCTTTATTCTCTTGACCCAGGAAAATAGAATGAATGTGATCTATATCTATTATCTAATATATAATGACATAATCGATACTGATCTAACCGGCCGGTTCGATTTTAGACAAAATTTAGAGTTGAATGATAAATATCGATTTTGTATTTTTAAAATCTAATTACACAACGGTTATCTCCAAAATTGGTACATCCAATTTTATCAGTTCTGATCCAGTTTTTCAATTTTTCGATTTTTTTTACACCCTTATCAATCGGTATGGAGATAGGAATCAATACTTCCCGGCCTGATTCGAGCAATATCACCAAAATCAGTTGATGATATTACTCACCGTATATAGTCTTGATGGTAATTGTTAGACAGCTATATTCATAGAAACTCTATCTACTCCATACTTAAAAAAACGCTTATGTGTGATAAGTAATATAGTCATTTTAGATGCAAATAATTCGGCACAAATAATTATTTTTCTTATAATAACGTATATTGTCTCCTCCAGTGTTTTTTCTTGTTTTTATCTTATTTCAATGACCTTAGCATCCTTGTACAGAACCATTTTAGTGGCCGGCAACATGCATATTGAGCTTAATGAAGCTCTGATGCCAAATATTGGGTACATGGGCTCGCAGACCCATACAAATCCATTAATAGAGGCCCGGAAAGATTCATGATCTATCCTGATACTAAAGAACGAGATGGTGAGAGCTGTATGCACCCATAAAAACCCAGGGCCATCTTCTTAGAATGAAAGAAGTAATCTCAACTTGTAAAATGCGAGCTAAGAGTATTCTTATTGGATTATTTAAATGTAAATATAAAATTTATATAATATGATATGATTTTATATTTTTGTAAATTTTATATTTGGCTATTCTCTCAAAACTTATTCCCACATTAAATTATCCATCTATTAGTCAGAATAATAATAAAATATTATAAATTTAATAATATTTTTTTTCAAGTTTTTTCTATTAATTTTTTTTTTCTAAATTAGAGTTTATATGGAAATACATTATTATTTTTTTATTAAATAATATGGAGATATAATGTGGGAGGAAGAATGAGAATGAGAATGAGAATGAGAATGAGAAGGGAGAATAGAGGGAGAGAGTGTACAAAGATATTATTTTTTATTCATTTGGTTGTGATACAATAAGAACCAAATTTGATTGCAAACCTTAATTTTACTGTACCTAAAAGCTAAAAGTTTTGAAGTTAGATAATTCAATGTGGAGCATTTTTAATTTCTATTAGCTAAATTTTTCATTGGATTTGCATTTGCATAATTCAATGAGGATGCTCTAAGATGGTACTTAACTCACCATCTTAGACACTTACATATTTAAGTACACAATAGCTAAAAGAAACAAGGCAAAATCTTCTTGGACAGCCATTTAAATATTTGCATAGTAGGATTATTCAATATAGATCCTAACTGGTCCTTATCTACCCTCTCGAGTAGTGTAAGGTGTGGTTCCCATACTTGTGCAAGGGAGTAGTCTCTCAGATTGTTGGGTCTTGAGAGTTTTGTTTGATGGAGGAGGACGATCTCACTAAACGTTGGGAGGGCCTTAAACTCTCTAAAGAGAAGTAACAGGTCTTCCACTCGCCTATTGAGAGAGTCAAAGACTCTTTGACAACATGAAAGAATTGTCTCATTGGTTTAGTGGTGACTGAGAAAAGAATTAACAAGGAAGCATTTAGAATGAAAATGGCACAGGTTTGGAAATTGGAGGGCTGGGTTAAGTTTGGAAGTAGGGGAATATCTATTCATCATTGAATACCAATGGTCTTCTAATAAGGAAAAAGTCTTAAATGGTAGACCTTGGTTCTTTGATAGAGCACTACTAGAAATCCAGGAAGTGGAAGGAAGTATTCTACCCAATGTTATTTAGTTTTTGCATGAACCTTTATGGGTTCAGTTACACAATCTTCCTCTGGTAGCCATGTCAGAGGGAGTGGGAGAGCAATTTGGATCAGCTATTGGAAAACTGATTGCAATTGAAGTTAATAATGATGGTTGGGCATGGTGCAAATGCCTTCGAGTACAGGTAGAAGTTGACTTAAACAGGCCTTTACTGAGAGGGAAGTAGCTGAAAGTGGATGATCAACAATATTGGATCTCTTTTCAGTGAGAGCGTCTGCAAAGTTTCTACTTTATTGTGGACTTCTAAACCATAAGGGGAGAGGTTGCACTAAGCAGAGAATTAACAAACAATTGGATAAGGAGACACGGTTGTAGTATGGTCCACAGCTTCGAGCTCAACCTATGAAATCTAACATCTTTGATATTAGAAAATATGGTAGAAATTTCAACAAAGGCCACCATCAGAGGCGGCAGTAGTCAGTTCCCAATGGAGGTGATAGGGGTGAATCCAAAATAGGAAAGACAGATCATAATGAGGGATTCGAGGCTCAATCTCAGGCCTCTTTTGACGCTGGTGATATTAATTTGGCAAGTGGGGATGCTGATATTCTAGAGGATATGAGGGGTGAGATAGACAATCATAAGGGCTAAGACCCAAAATCATGGCAGTTTCCAAAATGATGAAGGTACGGTTACAAGTAAAGATATGGGGCAGGATGGGGCCTAAAAAAAGATTGCATTAATTCAGGAATGTGGTCCCTTTGAGAAGATATGGAAAGTTCCTATCACATGGAGCTTGAGTTGCTTAATTTACCACCTATGGAGATATCAACATCAAGCAAGTCCATAATCAAGAATTGGCCCTTGTATCTCTTTAGTTCCTGATAATTCACATATAAGGAATGCACATATTAATGAAACTCAAATTGTGCTGATCCCTAAGGTGAAAATCCCTAAAACAGTTTTTGATTTCAAGCCTATTTCATTATGCAATGTTCTTTATAAGCTCATTTCCAAAGTCCTAGCCAATAGACTGAAAAGTATCCTCCCTAACATCATTTCCAATGTGCTTGATAGGCTTATTTTGGATAATATTATAGTTGCTTTTGAGGCCATGCACTCAATGAATTTCAAATTTTCTGGTCTAGTAGTGTATATGGCGTTAAAACTTGATATGAGCAAGGCCTATAATCGGATGTAGTGGAATTTTTTAAGAGAGGTAATGTTGAGAATGAGTTTCAATGGAAGGTGGATCAATAGTGATGAGATGCATCAATTCAATTTCTTAGTCTATCCTCGTTAATGGATCTTCCCAATGCTCATTTAAACCTACAAGGGGAATAAGGTAATGTGACCCTTTATCATCCTATCTTTTCATCCTTTGCTCTTAAGCACTAAACTCTTTACTAAATCATGTTGAGGCATCCAAATTAATATATAGCATTCCAATTGCAAGAGGTCAGTTCTGCATTAATCACTTATTTTTTTGCAGATGATAGCTTGTTGTTTTGTAGAGAAAATTCACTTGAATGAGCCAGGTTTATTAGCATTCTTGATATTTATGAAAGGACATCAAGACAGAAGCTCAATAAAGAGAAGACCTCTATTCATTTTAGTGCAAATACCAGCAGTGTTGTAAAAGGACTCTATAATCAGTATAGTAGGGGGGGTCAGATCCTCCTCATCCTATGAAAAGTATCTTAGACTGCCAGCTCTAATTGGAAGATCAAGGCACAAAGCTTTTAAAAGCATTCTAGACAGCGTTAGGACCATGATTAGCAAGTACTGGAAGTCAAAGTTCCACTCTCATGTAGTAAAGGAAATCCTTCTCAAGGCTATGGTACAAGCACTACTTACTTATTGCATAGGGGTTTTCAAACTCCATAAATCTTTGCTCAAGGAGATTAATGAGATAATGCTTCATTTCTGGTGGGTACAGCAGAAAAATGAGATAAAAGTACATTGGGTTTCATGGAACCAAATGGGTAAGCCTGGGTCTGCTGGAGGGTTGGGGTTTTCGTGATTTGGAAATTTTCATTTAACTTTACTAGTCAAGCAAGGATGGAGAATCTTACAACAACCTGAGTCCCCGGCTACTCAAATCTTAAAACTAAAGTTCTTCACTTACACTACATTTCTTCAATCCAAGTTGGTCTAGACCTTCTTTTATATGGAGGAGCATTGTAACATCAAGGAATTTAGTGATAGAAGGCTTTATGTGGAGGATTGAGAATGGTCAAAGAACTAGAATTTGGAAGGATAGATGGCTACCTCAATCCCCAACGTACAAGGTTCAAATTAGTACAGTTAAGGTACTAGATGAAGAATATGCTACTGTGAGAGAGCTGATCAATCCTGACTCTAAACAATGGAAGCTGGAACTTGTGAAGGAAATCTTCTGAGTAATGAAGTAGAAATTATAAAAAGGATCCCAACCAATTTTGCCAATCCACCAAATAAGCTGATTTGAATGTGTGCTAATGGCCAATTCTCTATTAAAAGTATTTACCATTTACAAAAGAAGCTCAATGATCTTACAAAGGGGTAAACTTCTAATTTTGCATCTAAGAGAGAAGAATGGGCTAGCTGTTGAAAGCTCAAAGTGCCTAATGTCACTAAGATTTATGTGTGGAGAATCTGTCTAGACTCCCTACCTACAAACCTGAACTTGTCTAAGAAACAAATTTGTGGAATCTCCAATGTGTCCTATACGTTTGAGAGAGGAGGAGTTTGTTGTTTATGTGCTTTGGAAGTGTAACTCAGTAATTGATGTCTAGAGTTAGTGCTCAAAACTTATTAAAAAAAGTACTTTTAGTGCATATAGTTTTAGAGGACTCTTTGAAGCCATAGTGTAGTAGTTGAGCAGCATACTATGGAGGAGTTTGCTGTCATAGCAATGAGAATATGGTTGAGAAGAAATGAGTTTGTATTCAAAGGCTCCTTTTTACATACATCTTTGGTGGTGCAATAGTCAAAACAACTATTGGTGGATTTTAAAGAAGTGCAGTCAAATAATAGTCCTAAGATTCAGGAGTCTCTTGCACAGGTCTATAAATGGGAGTGCCCTCTAGAAGGTTCTATAAAGTGAATTGAGATGCAGCTATCAACAAGTCTAGGGGCTGGATTGGTTTTGGCATTATAGTTAGAGATCATGAGGGAAATGTCATGGCTACTAAGAAGATGCAGAGAGAAGGCTTTAGTGATCCTCTATTGGTAAAATCAATGGAAGCTTTAAATGGAGCAATTTTTTGCTTTTGAACATGGTATGAGGAAGATTATTTTGGAAGGGGATTCCTTCCAAGTTGTCAAGAGTATCACTAAAAAATCTGAGCTGTGGAATAGTGCAGGGATGATCATCTTTGATGTTAAACAACACCTCTCTACTTTTGACAGTTGGTCTGTTAATCATATTAGAAGAACTGCTAATGGGGTTGCTCACAAGTTAGCTAAGAGCTCTTTAGAGTTAGTGGAGGATGTGTTGGATACAGAAGATTACCTGGCCTTCTTGAATTCATTTTTCATTTCATGAAGGCTTTTCAATAAGATGCTATTTCCTTTAATATATATATATATATATATAGATCCTAACTTAAGCATTGGAATGTTCTTATATATACCGGACACTCCCAGCATGCAAGACTTCTTCCTTCACAGGTTTGCATGCTAACTGACGATCACCAAGGAAAAAATCGATGGTCCTGGCATTAATACAGGCCTAATAAAACAGGTAGACAACGTGAAAATTAATAGAATTAAGACAAACCCTAAAGATGGAGGAAGCTTGATTGAGAAAGAAATTAAGACTTCTGAAATGGATTTAATTTGTTAATTACAATTAACTGCTTCGTCGGCAGCCATGAATTTTCCACATGCACGATTGACCTAAATTCTTGGTTGATTAATCTTATATACAAGGTCCTATAATTTGTAGTCCAAATAACCACTAATTTGAATGATATATAAAAATGCGCTGCTTTTGAAATCTGTTTTGACCTTAGAATTAGTTGGCTACATATTAAGTACTAGGTACTTAGATTAGCCACACTAAAGTGCATGTTTTGATAGTCTTAATAATATGTTTTGACTGAACCAACATTATTGTTATTTCCTTTTGTGCTTCTGTTTTGACCACACACACACGTACACGTACAAAAGGTTGTGGTTCGGCTCATAATTAATTTGGACATGCATATAACAGTTTAAACAAAAGTGAATTCTGTTTTGTTTCAGAAAATGCGACGAGATCAAATAGATTCATTTTAATAGGAAATAATTATTTTGATAGATTCAACAAAATTTATAATACATAGCGTTATATATATACAAATATGTATATATATATATATATATATATATATGGGTTGATCAAGATTGATCTTATAAATGGATTGAAAAAGCGAGCTAGCTAGCTAGCTAGATAGATAGAGAACGGTGGTACTACCCTTGGCCATATATATGCATGATACTTGGAGAGGCTCATTTATCTTCACCATATATATGATTCTAACGATACCGAATAAGACCCATTCGGGAAGCCCAATGAATTGAAAAACCATGAGCGTACCATACGCATGCCACCGCAAAATCTCACCACTCATCAAGGGGATCCATAAGCGGTAACCGTCATCAATTAAAGATATTCCCTCTTAAGGAGACACAGATATTCGCCCGCGATATTGTAATCCATTCATTTTTCAAATATCCAAGAACGTGGTAATCAAATCTCCAAGATTTGGAAAAAGTATTGAGCTATTCTTATCATGAATAATCCACATCTATATAAAGAGCTAGTATTAGTAATCGGAGAGAACTTTTTGATCTCTCATCGTAAGGCAATATTTATATATTTCTAATTTAAGTATTGGAGGTGCACCAGGCATATTGGTCTACTATTTTTTCTTATATCAAGTTATAACAAATTAACAATAATACTAGTACTACTGCATGCATGCCAGGAAATTATATCATGGATTATTAATTATTCTGAGTTGATATATGGATCATGTAGTAGTAGTACTCTTTGAAAATGTTGCATGCATGAGGGATAATAATAGTACCCTATATGTTGGATCATGACTACAATATATATATACTCTTTGACAACGTTTACGTACAGCTAGCTCCTTTCTTTCTTTCTTATACCTAACGTGCGCCCACGTAAATTGACCTTTTGCACGCAGTTTTGCTTTCGCTTATCATGTTATATATATATATATACCCTAGCATGCTTGATTTGATGCGTGTGATCTGCATGCTTTGAAGCTAGAAAGAAAAGACGCGAGCATGCATCTACTGATTTTTAACCTCTAGATATCATATTAATTATGCAAATTAACAATGGCTCCATCTACGTATACAATTTAAGCGACAATGGATGTGTGCTTCTTTAGATGTAACGTCGACCCCAACATAAATATTCATACGTCAATGACTGATTAATGGCCGCTTATAGATTTGTTTTTCCTTTTTTTGAGAAAGTGTTATTTTTCTTTTTATTCTGAATTTTATCAGTACTCTTAGTCATAAATATTAATGGCCGCTATATGCCTCGTTTATTTATCCAAAACTAAATTATTCCATCTCATATCATCATTACAACCTTTTCAGATTCATATACAAAATATAATAAATAATTTAATTTTTTGAAATCCTAAAATAATACTAATATTAAAAAATTATATTATAACAATATTTTATTTAACTTTTAACAAAACATTCCATCTCATCTCATATAAACTATATAACCAAACGAGACTAATTGGTATATCGTATTTTGAAGCAATGTTTTTAACTACATACACGACATGATTGACTTATAAAACTGATCACCAGTACTTCAAAGATTCGACATGCAGCAGCCAATTATGTAATTTTGGACTTGAAATGATTTAGAACGAGAAATGCAGTATTACTTATATATATATATATATTAAATTGCTAAGATATAAAATAAATAATAAAATTCATCTCTTTCTATCGGTTAAAATTTTTAAGACAAGTGGTGATTTTACATAAGTTACATGATTTAATTATCATTCTCAATTAAATAGACTAATTATGTGTTTAAACTTTAACCACTTAAATGAAAACTCACTTAAAACGTTATATATAACAACTGATCATCATATGTTTAACAATATTAATAAAATTCATACGAAAAAGCATGCTAAATTTTCCAAGCTATCAGGTAACGGTCTGGAAATTCAATTCAATTAATGTTAGGTAAGGTGCACTGTGTAAATTCCATAGAATGCATGCATTCTATGAGCTAGCTAGGCCGCAGACTAATTGGACTTTTACACGTTCTTTCTTGATCTAATCTTCAAACTTAAATATGACTACCATATATTATATATATTTATATATAGTTGACTATTATCGAAACTTCGATCTAACTTTATCGGTTTTCAATTTCTTGTTTTTTCTTTTAAGTATTTTTTTTTTAAATTAAAAAGGGTTGATCTTGATGATCTTAATCTGTGCGCTCTTTTGTCCTTTCTACAATTTCTAGGGTAAATTCTTGGTTTTAATCAACTGCAGATGATCATGATTAAGGCGGCTACTAATTACGTACTAAACGTGCTATAATTATTTGTCTGATGATGGTCAATTTTGTGTTTTACACACGCAGTAATATTGTGCAGTTATCGGCCATGTACTACGTACCTAGTCACGAGTAATTCTAGGTACGGTGTACTTTTAAATGCTGGATTGAGGAGTTATATCGTATCTGAGTTTTATAAATAGTAACATGATAGTTTGTATTTAGTATTTTATGAATTTAAAAAAAAAAGATAGAAAGAATTAAATAAAAAATATTATAAAGTTAAAATATTATTAAGATATAGTTTTATAATATTATTTTTGTTTGAGATTTTTAAAAAAAATTAATTTTTTTTATTTTTATTTAAAAGTTTGAAAAAATTATAATGTTTAGTTTGGAAAAGTTATAATGATTAGTTTGAAAATTTTATATTTGAATTTTGTTTGAGAAAGAGACAAGATGAGATATGATGAAAATTTTGGGATATGATCTATGTCCAAAATTTTGGGATGAGAATTTTGGTTTGTAACTTCCCTTCATTCTCTTTAAAAAAGTGAGTTCTATTATTAAAAAGTTAATTTTTTTTTATGTACATTTTATATTTGTCTATTTTTTTTTAAAAGTAAATATATAAAACTTGCACATCTTAATACTGTACAAATCATTTTTTAGTAACTAATAGTACTGTTACTTTTTATTTTTTAATCTAGTTTAGACATGATAGAGATGAGACATATTTTCAAAATTTTCCAAAATTTTTCATAATTTCATTCCCAAACATTATTAAAACATAAAACACTTTTCAATTTCAAAATTTCATTGTTTGTTTTATCTAATCATTATTCAAATACAAATTAAAGTCAATATATACAACTTTAACATAATATAAAAATTATATTCAAATTATTTTTTGAACTTTATAACATTTTTATTCAATTTCTTTTTTATCTCCTTAATTTCCAAAACTCAATAAAAATATATTAACTTAAACTATTTCACTACTCAAAATGATGTTGTGATAATCCAAATTTCCAAATGAGCTAATGATCCAGAGTGATCTAGACCTTTAAATTCATGTCCCATTTCCATAGTTGTTCAGAAAGATTTCTTTTACTTGCAAGCTGCACATGTATAAATAAACAACTACTACTTATTGTGAGATTACGCCAATTATAAGTATAATTAGTTTATTATCTGATTGATATGGCAAAGTACTCTCACATCATGAATGTTAATTTGTAAATAAAACGTTTCTTAAAAAAATGTTGATTAATCATTAGCTAGCATAGCCTCAACGTAGAGATAAAGATAAAGAAGAAATATCCATACTATATATATATCGTTTTTGGCCCTTTAAGATGAGTACCCAATCATACAGCCTACTGACAGTGAAATTGTAACCAATTGGTTTCTTGCTTCATTGGAAGAAAGAAACTCAACAAAAAACATTCAGATTAATAATATAATATTCATGCCATTATATAATATATATCTTGCGTAGAAAACTGGCCAACAATGAATATGTATATATCATATTAGATTAAGAAATGATACTTGCAGTCATAAATGTGCAGCGTCACATAATTATTTAAAAATAAATAAATACATACAAGATTCACATTAAATAAAAATTAATCTTTTAATAATAAATTTTATTTTTTAAAAAATAACTACATGACATACTTGTAAATAGGATTACTATGTTAGATTTATATATATATTTCTCATCTGAACAACGAGATTATAAAGAAAAACGTGCCGACCAATTAATCTTGTTAAAAACGCTGAAACTAAAACATCCCATCATTAACCAGACCCAATTGCAGCTCCTAATAATTAAAACAAAAAGATTAAAATAATGTAATTAAAAAAAAAGGGGGGGGATAAGAGTGAGATTTGGTAAGATGCACACGATCCAATTTTTGTAGTTTGAATAGAGCTTTCATCTACAGATAGCATTCGCTCCAGGTATTCGTGCACGGTTTTGCATGCGTTGAAGTCTGCTGCAGCAGCTTGGAGTGCAGAGCTGGACTCCAATATCCCCTTATTTATCTGCTGACCTCTTTTAAATTAACCATTCCCACGAATTCTTCTCCTTCCAATTAAGCTAACCAAAAATCTCTGATCTCGTCTTCTTTCTCTGCAGAAACAGTAGAAGTAGCAAAAATGGAGGGTCTTATTCCCTTTGTGTACAGGGCCATAATGCAGTACAAGCATGAAAAAGAAATTCCTGGTGCTCTTGGGTCTTACTGGTTCAATGAGTCACCCTCGGCTTCCTACATGCGACTTCCCGGCGGCGATTCTGGCCGTTTTCAAACGTCTAATATAGAGCTTTTCTGTTCTTCAGATCACCAATATCGGTTCTCTGCGTCGACTTCTTCTCCATCTTCTTCATCCAGGGCTCCTTCGACTACCCAAATCATAGTGTCGTCTGGAGTTCAGTCCCCACTTCGTCGTTTGGCTCCCCGTCGAGTGGCGAGTGGTAGTCGTACATGATGAACATGATCATCGATCGATCGTCATGAAGATGGCGATGTGCCTGAAGAATAAGCTGAAGACATGTTGGAAGTACTGGTTTTTACAGTATTTTGTGCATGGATCGACTGTAATCATAAGTGTATCTAGAGGATTTGTTTGCTATTAAGTTTAATCTCTTTTTCTTTTTTAATAATCTGAACCTTTTAATGGCTTCTGGCTTGGATTTGTAATAGATAAGCGCCTGGACAAACCAAAGGGACGTCCCTACGCTTTGATTTCTTGTGTCTGTTTGAAGTATGGAAAGGAAAAGAAATTACCAATGTGTAAAATCAAAAATGTAATTATCATGGAATATTGTGATGTCTGAACAAAAGGATAAGTCATGAACAAAAGACTATATCCTTTGTTAATTGTACGTAATTTCAATGCTGCAGTTGCTTTCTTCCCTTTTTTTATTCTTTCCCTTGTTCGTTCTTCTTTCCCTTTTCCTTGGTTTCTTATTTCCTTCTTTGGTGGCTGGCCCTGTGGGATCGATGACGTTTTCTTCTTATCTTCCATTTTCCTTTATTTTCAAGCTTTTCATTTTCGTCATAAATAACTTGTTAAAAATGCTTATTTTTCTTGTAGCATGGCCTAGAAACATGTAGAAAACGACCTTTTTTTTTCTCCCATAATTTCCATCATCAAATAATATTAAAATTGTAGATAAAGTTGGCTTGGATGGAGGATCATTTGTAATTTGATTTAAACTTGCAATATTGTCCAACCATCTATTTATATAAGTACCCATAGGCCTCCGCACATGTATAATTAATTGTACGTACGGGTACAAGATTTCGCAAGATTGGAACTGGGTCTCCAAGTTAAGCCGGCTTTGGTCTGGTCCACTTCACAAGCTATTTGACAAATTAAATGATTTTGAGGAAATTAATAATATTTTGTATTTCTGAATATTGTCAAGATCACTTGTCAGTTTAAAACTTAACTTATTAATTTTGATAGTTTATGTTGCAAACTAAAATCCAAATGAAGAAGAGAAGAAATTAAGCACCATGATTTATGGGCTAGTACGTAAAACTTCATCCATGCATGAAGCCATATATAGGCTTTTTAACATGAATAATTTCTTTTTCACGACAAAGAGCATTTTATATGGTTAGAGCGGATACTTGGCTTGGGTCCTAAAAAAAAAAAATGGAGACAGCAGAATTAATTCTTAGATATACTATATATATATATATAAATGATATTTATACTTTTACAATGTGCAAATCTTGCACACCTCTTTTGAATAAAGTAAATAAATTTCAGATCTAAAAAAAAAAAAATCAATTTTTAATGGTAGACTTTAGTTTTTTTTTCAAAGAGAATTGAATGCGCATGCAAGACTTGCACATTCTATGATTACTTTTATATACCATTATACTTTTTAGTCCCCAACCATTAACTTGGGTCCACCCCTAAATTCCTAATTAGGGATAGCAAATATAGTATATATATAAATACTTTTAAATTTATCCTTTTTCATTTGAACGTCTTGTACATGTCTTTACAAATTGGTTTTAATGAAGTTCTTGTGCAATTATGAATTTCCCAAAATTGTCAATGATGAGGGCATGAAGTGGAGCTCAGAATGAGGTAAAAATACAAAAATCATCACACAAGTCAGGGGATAGATCCACGTACAAGCAATTAAGCAACTGTCCGGCGAGCCTTCTCAAAATTCCAGGCAATGCCCACGATTTGAATGCTTATCATACAGCTATTCATGAGTGTTCGAGATCTTTGCTATTCGGATTGGTGAAATACATGAACACGATGATGTGGCACGTGATTTTGTTATGGCCTCATGGAAGAGCTTATGGGATGAAATAGAGCTAGCGATCGAAGATTGAAGTCGGAGACTTGAATTCGAAGAAGGGGAACTGAAGTCAAGGGCTTTTGTCTTACAGGGTCGTTTTACAAGGCATATGAATAATAGGCAAAATGCACAGTATTAGAGAAAAGTGAAGTGCACTGTTTAATAGCACTTGGAAGTCCACCATTTTATCATTATGTTCTATGCACCGTTTTAATTTCCTTCAATGTATTACTTTCTTTGCTTTCTGTTATTTTTGTGGCTACGATATTGTGTTAGAGGTTGTTAGTAGTGAGCTGAGGGAATATAGGTGAGGGGAGGTACGTAGCATAATCTCATCATTGAATATCTTGTATTGGCTTGTCAGAACATTGGAGGCTAGGGTTCCTTGAAAACCCATCTATCCTTACAATTTATTCAGTAATATTCAGTGAAATTCAATACATCTTCTTCTATATTTCATTACAAATTCACTTCATTTTTCCTCTATACATTCTTCTACCTTTCTTTTATAATTAGAATCATAACAATTGGTATCTAGAGACACTGGTCCTAATGGTTTAGGGCACTAGATCCAAACAACAACAAGAGACAATTCAAAAGCAAGTTGAGTCACATGAGCAAGGGATATAGGAGCTGAGAGATCAGATGTGGGCTATGGTTGCTACACAGAACCAGACAAATGATATGCTACACACAATGGTAGCTAACTAGAACAGGGGGCCTCACCGAGAACTAGATGTGGAACCATAAAACTTTGACCATTAGCACCATGGAATGAGGGGGGTCAAGCTGGATTTCCCACATTTTGATGGTTCAGACCTAGAGAGGTGGATATTTAAGGTCTCTCACTACTTTGACTTTCACCAAACACCTCAAGCTCAAAGGTTACTCATGGCTTCATACCACATGGAGGGACAAGCACTAATTTGGTACCGAGATGCAGAGGACACAACGCAGTCTACGTGCTGGTCGACCTTTCTTCAAGCTCTCCAAATGCATTTTAGAACCACAACCTACAATAATCCCATGGAAGCTCTAAAAAAGCTAAAGCAAACTTCATCAGTAGTAGCTTATAAAGATGAGTTTGAAGCCCTTTCAACCAGGCTCAAAGGGCTCCTAGACGCTCACAAGCTGAGTTGCTTTATTAGTGGCCTCAAAGACGAGATCTGTCTTACACTTCGTCTGTTGAATCCGGTGAACTTAAGCACAACATTTGGCCTCTCAAGAATACAAGAAGAATATATTGTCAATATGAGTAAGGCAATAAAACCATGGAAGGAAAAGAGTTATTTATTAACAGTAGGGGTGGCCACGAGGGCTATTCTGGGGAAGGTTCAAACCAAGGCAATAAACCAGTAGTTCCTATCCAGAAGGTTTTCTCTACACAGATGGATGAAAAAAGAAAAAAAAAGGCTTATGTTATCATTATGAAGAGAAATGGCATCCCAACCATGTATGCAATGTGTATCTACTACAAGGATGTGAAGGGGTCAATGGGAGAAATGAAATGAGGTATTTTATGACTTTAAGGATTTTGAGGAATGAATAGGGTTACCTACTGTCCAAGGGGGACCCAAGATTTCTATTAATACTATTGCAGGAACTCCTATTTTAAACACTATGAGAATCCATGGTACAGTTGGGGAGAGAATTTGGTGATTTTGGTAGATTAGGGGAGCACCCACAATTTTTTTTACCACTCTATGAGCAGGAGAATCAATTTATGTGTAGAACCCACAGCAAGGCTATCAGTCAAGGTGGCCAATAGAGATACCATCCATAGTGAGAGTTTACAGGGAGGTCAACACTAAAATTCAAGGTAATTCTTTCTATCCATCTTATTACCTACTTCCCTTGGGTGGTTGTGTTGCTATTTTAGGAGTCCAGTGGTTGGTCACCTTAGGCCCTATTATTTGGGATTTCTCTAACTTGTCAATGAAGTTTACTTGGAATGAGAGATCAATTCAGTTGTTGGGTATGAAGTTAAGTAGCTACACTTTTGAGGGTGGGAAGAAGTCCTTGTTGGACAGTTTCAGTAAGGATAGGGGCTATTTTTACTGTTGATTACAACCCCAGTACCCACCAAACATCAAATAGTAGACCCAAAAATGCAACTCCTGCTTAAGGAATTTAGCTAGATTTTTGAAGAACCCACTGCTTTGCCGTTTGCATGACAACAAGACCATAAAATAGTCCTCAAGGAGGGAACCCCCCTATCTCAACCCGACCTTATCGATATCTCTATTATAAAAAATTAGAGATTGAGAAGATTGTGGCTGATTTGTTGAAAATAGGAGTAATAAGGCCAAGTTCTTGTCCATTTTCATCCTCAGTGATTTTAGTATGCAAAGCGGATGGTAGTTGGCTCGTATGCATGGATTATAGGGCCTTAATCAAGAGACGATGAATGATAAATTCCCTATACCCGTCATTGATGAGCTTGTAGATGAGTTGCATGGATCGGTAATTTTTTCAAAATTAGACCTTAGGTTTGGTAATCACCAAATCAGACTTGTGCTGGAAGATATATCCAAAACTGCTTTTTGAACTTATGAGAGCCACTATGAGTTCTTGATGATGCCCTTTGGGCTCACCAATGCCCCGTCTACATTTCAGGAGTTAATGAAGACATCGTTAAGCCATTTCTCAAGACGTTTGTATTAGTTTTTTTTTAATGATATTCTAGTCTACAATAAGGGGAGGAAGAGCATTTATGTCATCTTAAGCAGGTTATGGAGGTGCTGTTGGAAAATAGCATTATGCTAAATTATCCAAATGCAGTTTTGGGGTGAGAGAGGTCGAGTATTTGGGCCACATAGTGACCGCCGAAGGGGTAAAAGCCAGTTCAAATAAGGTAGCCTCAATGTTGGATTGGCCAATTCCAGCAAATACCAAGTCTTTAAGGGGTTTCTGGGTTTAACCAGATACTACAGAAAGTTTATTCGCAACTATGGGCTCATTGAAGCTACTTTAACGGAATTACTTTCCCTTGGAATGAAACAGTAGAAATAGCCTTCCACCAACTTAAGGCTGTTGTGACACAACCCCTAGTCCTAAGGCTTCTAGATTTTATTAAGTCTTTTATAATTGAATGCGACGCAAGTGGGAGTGGGTTAGGAGCAGTACTCATGCAAACTAGGCAGCATATTGCCTTTGTAAGCAAGACTTTGAAGGGATGGGCTCTCTTATTATCAACATATGAGAAAGAGCTACTAGCTTTGGTCATGGCGGTGCAAAAGTGGAGGCTGAATCTTCTTGGGCAATCATTTGTTGTTAAAATAGACCAACAAGCTCTAAAGTATTTGCTAGTGCAGAAAGTAGGAATTGTAGCTCAATAGAAATGGTTGACTAAGTTAATGGGCTATGATTTTAAGATTGAGCATAAAAAGGGAAGGGACAACAAGGTGGTGGACGCTCTTTCATGTAAGAATGAGGGCTTTGAATTGCAAGAGGTAGTTTTAGCTGTCATATCGTTTCCCACACCACTCTGAACTGAGGAACTCACTCGAAATGCAGGAGTTGTTGGCAAAACTGCAGGCTGGTTAGGAGGTGCCTAAGGGTTATTCTTTGCAGCATGGCCTCCTACTTAAAAATAGAAGGTTTGTCATCAACCCTAAGGCTCCCTTTAAGTAGAAAATTCTTTAATACATACATGAAAATCCCCAAGTTGGTCACTCGGGGTATCTCAAGACATATAGAAGGGTGAAGCGGGATTTTTATTGGAAATTCATGAAAAAGGGTATTAAAAGGCTAGCAAAGGAGAGTGACATTTGCCAAGTGAGTAAGTGTGAGACTAGCCATCTAGCTAGACTCTTATAGCCCATTCCAATTCCAAAATAGGCTTGGGAGGAGATATCACTTGACTTTATTGAGGGACTGCCTTTGTCCCAAGGGACGAGTGTTATATTGATGGTCATGGATTGCTTGATAAAATATGGGCATTTCATCACCCTATCACACCCTCGCATTGCTGCTGGGTTTGCTAAGGTTTATTTGGACCAGGTGTTCAAGTTGCATGGGTTTCCTAAGGCCATCTTCTCAAATCGAGACCCTTTTTTCTGAGTTCATTTTGGAACTCCTTGTTCACATTACAGGGGTTTGGCCTAAACTATAGCTCGGCCTACCATCCCTAAACTGATGGTCAGATCGAGGCACTAAATAAAACCCTAGAGTGTTATCTCTGATGCAATGCAGGGGCTAAACTGAAATGTTGAACTCTATGATTATCTATGGCAGAATGGTGGTACAATAGCTCCTACCATACATCTATAAAGGTCTCTCCTTTTGAAGCCCTAAATTGGTATACCCCTCCTAAACTCACTGCGTATATCCCAGGCACAACAAAAAATGAAGTAGTGGACCAATTTTTGCAAAACAGAGAATAGACCAAACAATTACTAAAGGAAAATCTCCACTTCACTCAACAACATATGAAATCTTATGTGGATAAAAAGATAACCGAAAGGGAGTTGTAGGTTAAAGATTGGTTTACCTCTGTCTTCAACCCTACCAGCAGAAATTAGGGGCTCCACATCACAATCTCAAGCTTTCACCAAGATTTTATGGACCATTCCAAGTGGTTCAAAGGCTGGGTGCAGTGGCTTACCATTTGGATTTACCTCCCACCGCTCGAATTCATCTGATGTTTCACATCTCCTGCCTCAAGAGGAAGCTCAACGACTAGATCCAGCCACTTTCTTCACTCTCACTAGTTAATGCGAGCGGTGAGCTTCAACCAAAACAGGAAAGCATCATGGATCGTAGAGTCAAATGCCATCGCCACCGCACAATCACAAAGGTTCTCATAAAGTGGATCGAAGCCACCATTGAAAATAACACTTGGGAACTACTATGGAAATTACTGGAAACCTACCTCTACCTTATGGGCAATGTTCTCTAACTGTAGGGGCTTGTTATGGTCTCGTGGAAGAGCAGATGGGATGAAGGAGAGTTAGGGATGGAAGAGTGAAGTCGGAGACTTGAAGTTAAAGAAGGGGAATTGAAGTCAAGGGCTTTTATCCTACAATGTCATTTTAGAAGGCAGAGGAATAATAAGCAAAACACACAACATTAGAGAAAAGTGAAGTGCACCATTTAATAGCACCTAGAAGCACACCGTTTTATCATTCTATTTTATGCACCGTTTCAATTTCTTGCAATGTATTTCTTTCTTTATTTTTTGTTATTTCTTTCTTTGCTTTCTGTTATGTTAGTGGCTACGGTATTGCGTCAGAGTTTGTTATTAGTGAGTTGAGGGAATATAGGCGAGAGGAGGTAGCAGAACCGAGCAAAATTTAGTACATCTTCTTCCATATTCCATTATAGATTCACTCCATTTTCCCTATATACATTCTTCTACCTTTCTTTTACAATCAAAATCATAACAAATTTTCTGTGAGTTGTATTTGCTAAGATTCAGTTTTCAACTCTTACAAAACTCTTTACACTTTGTCTCCCCTCACTAAGGCCTCGTTTGCATAATCATATGAGATTAGATAAAAAATATGTGAATAATAGTGAGATGGTTTGTGAATAGTAGTGAAATAGTTATGAGTTAGAATTTTTATTGAGTTTTGGAAAAGAAGAGGGAAAAAATTGAATAAAAATATTATAAAATTAAAATATTGTTATAGTATATGTTGAACCTAAGGTTTCAAGTTTTGTGTAATTATATATTTACACATGGATTTTGATGATAACAAATGAATTCAAAGAATGAAGGAGTCTCAAGCTCAATTTGTCTACACAATGGAGTCAAGCACATCAAGGAACCATGCATGAGCAAGAAGGGAACAAGTTCACATTAAAGTCATAGAGTAATGTTGTAAATCTCTTCAAAATTCGAAATTAGGATTAAGACTCAAAAATTAATATTTTATCATAAAACATTAAAATACATTTTTCACATGTGCATGAATATTTTGAAAATTAAATTTGAAAATTTTGAAAGATAATTGATTGTCATCTTTCACATGTGCATGCCATGATTAAAGGTTTGAACTTTGAAAATATTAAAGATGATTGATTGTCATCTTTCACATGTGCATGTTTTATTTGAATATTTTCAAAAGTGATTGATGCTTTTCTTGACTTATGCAAAAGGAAGATGCCTTTGTTTGAATATTTTGAAAAGTAAAGTGTGCTCCTTTTGTCATATGCAAAAAGTAAAAAATTAGGTTTGAAATTTTTGAAAAGCAAAGTGTGCTCCTTTTGTCATATGCAAAAAGTAAAAAGATTAGGTTTGAAATTTTTGAAAAATGAATGATGATGTTTTTGACATGTGAATCTTTTTAAATTTGAATATGAAGTCTCATATGCCTATAAATAGATCATTTGAGAGCTTCACATTCACAACACCAAGAGCATACAACTCTCATTCAAAGCTTTCATTCTCTCTTCTCTAAGCATTGAGCCTTAACCCTTGTTCATTTTGAGAGATATAGTTTGTGCTTGTATTGTTCTTATTTCACTCATTGAGGAGTGTTTTCTGATATCCTACCCACTATCAATTCTTGTATCAGTAAAAGGGTGTGTACAACCCTTGTGCGTGTAGAAAGTGTTCTACACAGGGAATCGTTGAATCACCACGTGTAAGGTGATTGCAAGTGTAGAGGGTGTTCTACACGGATCCTTTGTAGCGGTGTTGTTCAAAGGTGTAATAGGTTTCTATCTCCACCTGAAGGAGATTGAATAGTGAATTCGGGGATCCTCAAGGGGTAGCTTGAGGCGAGGACGTAGGCAGTGGGGCCGAACCTCGTTAACATACTGAGTTTGCTTCTCTCTTACCCTTACTCTTTATATTTATTGCTGTTTCATATTTTGTTTATATTTTATATTGTATATTTGATTTATAATTGTTATTTTTTTTAAATACAACTCAATTCACCCCCCCTCTTGTGTTAGTCATCTGGGCAACAATTGGTATCAGAGCTAAAGCTCTATTATAAGATTAACTATCTTTTGAGTTAAGATCTTATGGCTAACATTGCAGCTTCATTTGGTGAAGGTCAATCTAGCAGTCGGCCTCCACTCTTTTGTGGAGACAATTACTCATTCTGGAAAGTTAGAATGAGAATATTCCTTCAGGCTCAAGGTCGAGAAATCTGGAAATGCATTGTAAATGGACCTTATATTCCAACAAAAGTGGTTGATGGAGTAAAGGTCAAAAAGGAAGAAGAAGAGTTTAATCGTGAAGACGATAGACTTTATACTTTGAATTTAACTGCTATGAATTTATTATATAATGCTCTCAATGGTAATGAGTTTAATAGAGTAATGACTTGTGCTACGGCAAAAGAAATTTGGGATAACTTGGAAGTTACTTATGAAGGAACTTCTCAAGTTAAGGAATCAAAAATTTATATTCTTACTCATGAATATGAAATGTTTAAGATGAATGATGATGAATCTATTTCTAGCATGCACACTCGTTTTACTAACATCATAAACAGCTTGACAGCTCTTGGCAAAGTTTATTCCAAAGTGGAAATGGTAAGAAAAATTCTCAACTCTCTACCAAAACGTTGGGAATCAAAAGTGACAGCGATTCTTGAAGCTAGAGACCTCAAGAAGCTCGAAGTGAATGAACTCATCGGGTCACTTATCACCCATGAGTACACATTGAAAAGAGGAGAAGAAGAAGGAAAGCCAAAGAAGAGCTTGGCACTTAAAGCTGTTCCTCATGAAAGTGAAAGTGATGAAGATGAGGAAAATGACGATAAAGATGAAGAAGTTGCGATGATAACAAGAAGAATTCAGAGATTCTTAAAGAAAAATAAAACTCCTCCGAGGAAATCATTCAAAAAGTTTTCCAAGAAAGATTCAGGTAAAAATGATACTTTAATTTGTTATAAATGCAATAAGCCTGGTCATATCAAGCCAGATTGTCCCCTGCTAAAGAAAGATCGAAACAAAGGCAAGAAAGCAATGAAAGCTACATGGGATGATGATTCAAGTAGCTCAGATAGTGAAGCAAGCAATGAAGAATCAGCAAATCTCTGTCTTATGGCTAAAGATGATATTGAGGTAACAAATTTTGATAATATTGAAAATCCTTCATATGAAGAATTGCAAAATGTTTTAGAAGAGGTATATGAAGAATTTGAAAAATTGGGTATCAAATATACTGCTTTGAAAAAGAAAAATTCTTCTTTAACAAACGAAATTGATATTTTAAGAAAAGAAAATATTGTTTTGAAAGACGAAAATCTTGAGTTGAAGAAAAAGAAAACTGATTTAGAAAATATTGTTGAAAACTTTACGAATGGAAAAAGAAATTTTGAAAAACTTCTTGGTAGTCAAAGATGTGTTTTTGACAAGGCAGGCTTGGGATATATGCCAAAACAAAAGTTCAAACCTTATAAAAACTTCTTTGATAATCCTTCTACATCAAAGTCTAATATTCAAAATTCTTTTCATAATAAGTTTGTCAAAAAAGGATACTATTATAATCATTCAAGATTTTCATATATGTCACATGCTATTTGTAATTTTTGTAATAGAAATGGTCATAATTATCATACTTGTCCTATTAGAAGAAAACATACAATGACTATTAGGGCCATATGGGTACCTAAAAATCTTGTTTCTTCTAATACTAATAAATAAAGGACCCAAAGAACTTGGGTACCAAGAAAAATCATTTTAATTGTTTTTATAGGTATGCATGAAGTCCTCTACAAGCAAAAACAAATGGTTTTTAGATAGTGGATGTTCAAGACACATGACGGGAGACAAGACTAAGTTCTTTGATCTTAGATCTAAAGAAGAAGGACACGTGACATTTGGAGACAACTCGAAAGGGAAGATCGTGGGAATAGGTAAAATTGGTAATAAATCTTCTCTCATAATTGAAGATGTTCTACTTGTTGAAGGTCTAAAACATAATCTTTTGAGTATAAGTCAATTATGTGATAAAGGATTTACAGTTACTTTCAAAATGGATAAGTGCATTATTTTGAATGATCATGATTATAACATTTGTTTTACTGCCTTTAGAAGTAATAATGTTTATACAATCGATTTTGAAGAAATTACCTCACAAGATGCTATTTGTTTTTCAGTACAAAATGAAACTAATTGGTTATGGCATAGAAGACTAGGTCATGCCAACATGGAACTTATTTCCAAACTTTCAAAAAATGATCTTGTGAGAGGTTTACCAAAGGCAAATTTTCTTAAAGACAAAATTTGTGATGCATGCCAATTTGGTAAACAAACAAAAACTTCTTTTAAAACCAAGAAATATATTTCCACTACTAGACCACTGCAACTGATACACATGGATCTTTTTGGACCAAATAGAGTTGCAAGTCTAGGAGGAAAATATTATGCTTTTGTTATTGTTGATGATTTCTCTAGATATACTTGGGTCATCTTTCTTGCTCATAAAGATGAGGCACATAATGCTTTTACCAAGTTATGCAAGAGAATTCAAAATGAAAAGGGCTATACTATTTCAAGTATCCGAAGTGATAGGGGAAAAGAGTTTGTTAATAAAAATATTGAAACATTTTGTGATGAAAATGGTTTTGTGCATAATTTTTCTGCTCCTCGAACTCCTCAACAAAATGGGGTAGTAGAGAGGAAAAATAGATCTCTTCAAGAGATGGCAAGAACAATGCTTAATGAGAACAACTTGCCTAGTTATTTTTGGGCCGAAGCGGTAAGTACTGCATGTTATGTTATAAATAGAGTTATGTTAAGGTCTAAATTAGATAAAACCCCCTATGAGCTTTGGAATGAGAAAAAGCCCAACATTGGTTACTTTCATGTATTTGGATGCAAATGTTTTATTTTGAATGACAGGGATAATTTAGGCAAATTTGATGCAAAATCGGATGAAGGTATTTTTCTCGGGTATTCTACAAATAGTAAAGCTTATAGAGTATTCAATAAAAAGACTTTAACTGTACAAGAATCTATGCATGTAGTATTTGATGAATCTAATTCTCTACTCTCCAAGAAATCCATTGATGAAGAAACAGGAGGTATAAATAATACAGAAAGTCTCAATCTCAACAAAGAGAACACAATAGAGGAAGTCCAACATGGAGACATCAGGAAAGATCATCAAAATTTAATACGAGATGCAACCAAACAGTGGAAATTTGTGAAAGATCATCCAGTGGAACAAATTCTGGGAGAACCTTCACAAGGTGTAAGCACTCGATCATCTCTTAGAAATATTTGCAATCATACTGCTTTTTTATCTCAGATTGAACCTAAAAATATTGATGAAGCACTTCTTGATGAATCTTGGATTCTAGCTATGCAAGAAGAGCTTAATCAATTTGAAAGAAATGATGTTTGGACACTTGTTCCTAAACCCAAAAATCATACTATTATTGGAACAAAATGGGTTTTTAGAAACAAGAAAGATGAGTCCGGAGTCATTACTAGAAATAAGGCTCGACTTGTAGCCCAAGGTTACAATCAAGAAGAAGGAATTGATTATGATGAGACATATGCACCAGTCGCAAGATTAGAAGCTATTCGAATGCTACTTGCATATGCTTGTTATAAAGATTTCAAACTTTTTCAAATGGATGTTAAAAGTGCTTTCTTAAATGGTTTTATAAATGAAGAGGTATATGTTGAGCAACCTCCAGGTTTTGAAAATCATATTTCTCCAAATCATGTTTTCAAACTCACAAAAGCACTATATGGACTCAAACAAGCTCCTAGAGCGTGGTACGAGAGACTCAGTGGTTTCTTGATTAAAAAAGGTTTCTCAAGAGGAAAAATCGACACAACTCTTTTCATTAAATACGAAAATGATGATATTCTTTTGGTTCAGATTTATGTTGATGATATAATATTCGGTGCTACTAATGAAAATATGTGTCAAGTTTTTGCTAAGACTATGCAGGATGAATTTGAAATGAGCATGATGGGAGAACTTACATTCTTTCTCGGATTGCAAATTAAGCAAGTAAAAAGTGGGACATTCATCAATCAATCAAAATATATTAAGGAATTGCTGAAGAAGTTTGGGATGGAAGGTGCTAAGGAAACTGGAACACCAATGAGCCCATCTACTAAACTTGATAAAGATGAATCCGGTAAGACAGTTGACTCGAAAGTATATCGAGGTATGATTGGTAGCTTATTATATTTGACAGCCAGTAGACCAGATATTATGTTCAGTGTGTGTTTATGTGCACGTTTTCAATCATCTCCAAAAGAATCTCATTTAATTGCAGTTAAGCGCATTCTTAGATATCTTAGTGGTACAATTAACCTAGGGTTATGGTACCCTAAACACACATCTTTCGATCTAATCAGCTACACAGATGCAGATTATGCTGGTTGTAAAATAGATCGAAAAAGCACTAGTGGAGCATGTCACTTCTTAGGTCATGCATTAGTTTCCTGGTTTAGTAAAAAACAAAATTCTGTTGCACTATCTACTGCTGAGGCAGAATATGTTGCTGCGGGTAGTTGTTGTGCTCAAGTTCTTTACATGAAGCAACAACTTGAAGATTTTAAACTCATGTATAATCACATTCCAATCAAATGTGATAATACAAGTGCTATAAATCTTTCAAAAAACCCAATACAACATTCTAGAACTAAGCATATTGAAATAAGATATCATTTTCTTCGAGATCATGTGCAGAAAGGCGATATAGTACTAGAGTTCACAAACACACACGATCAGTTAGCAGATATATTCACAAAACCTTTACCAGAAGATAGATTATCTATGATTAGAAGAGAAATAGGTATGATGCATATTATGAATATCTCTTAAAAGACAGATCAAAGTTCATAAAAATAGATAGATTTTTCTTAAATACTTTTACATAAACTTGAGGTTCTTAGCCTCATGTTTGAGACGCTCATTCTCTTCATACAATATCATGTCATCCCTATTCATGGGAACTGGCAAGCGGAATGAAGAATCCAATAGAGATTTCAACTTTTTATTCTTCTGCCGAAGGATTCCTTCCCTTGTGTGAGACTCTTGAACAATTCGTTGAAGTACAACAATTTGTTCCTTAAGCTTTTCAACCTCATGGTTTTTTGCTTGAACCCGCTGGGAAAAAGCAACAATAGAGGATGAGTAGCGAGTCCCGAGACTCACCAAGTCGTAGATAGCATCGGAGTCTGACTTATTTGCCATACTATTATTTTCTTGCTGCAACATAGCACCAATGGCAGCTGCAGAAAGGACAGGAGGTTGAGATGTAGAAGAATGAGCCATTGAGAAAGGAATTGAAAACTTAAAGCGAGAATGTTGAAGGAATGCAGATGAGTTATAGAGATAAGAAGAAAACTTGATGCGGATTGGATGAACTTTAAGACTGTTTTTATAGAGATAGTATAAAGAACAAGACGAGCTATCATCCAAGTCAAAGAGCAATGTGTTTTTTCCCGATCAGTGAAAAAGACATTTTTTTTAGAAACTCGGAGCCTTCAATCTCGTTTGTCAACAACATCAGGCGATTTGTTTCTATCTTCAACCGCACTAAATTCATAGAGTTAGGCCTCGAGGCTTTGCAGGACTTGTCGGGTCACGGACGGCTCTCTTTTTCAACTATCTACAGTGTTTTTTAACGCACCGTTTTCTTCAGTCTATTTACTTGCTGTCGATCCTTTTTAATGATGCCAAAAGGGGGAGAAGTTTTAGACTAGAACATTAATATTGTTTAAATTGTTAAACTTGTTATATATGCTTGGAATTATATTTATTTTTTTTTTTTTGAAAAACTAACGCACATTCTCAGGGGGAGCTTAAGTATTAATACAGGCTTCAGGTTCTATCAAGTATTTGTCATCATCAAAAAGGGGGAGATTGTTAAACCTAAGGTTTCAAGTTTTGTGTAATTATATATTTACACATGGATTTTGATGATAACAAATGAATTCATAGAATAAAGGAGTCTCAAGCTCAAGTTATCTACACAATGGAGTCAAGCACATCAAGAAACCAAGCATGAGCAAGAAGGGAGCAAGTTCACATTAAAGTCATAGAATAATGTTGTAAATCTCTTTAAAATTCGAAATTAGGATTAAGGCTCAAAAATTAATATTTTATCATAAAGCATTAAAATACATTTTCCACATGTGCATGAATATTTTGAAAATTAAATTTGAAAATTTTGAAAGATAATTGATTGTCATCTTTCACATGTGCATGCCATGATTAAAGGGTTGAACTTTGAAAATATTAAAGATGATTGATTGTCATCTTTCACATGTGCATGTTTTATTTGAATATTTTCAAAAGTGATTGATGCTTTTCTTGACTTATGCAAAAGGAAGATGCCTTTGTTTGAAAATTTTGAAAAGTAAAGTGTGCTCCTTTTGTCATATGCAAAAAGTAAAAGATTAGGTTTGAATTTTTTGAAAAGTAAAGTGTGCTCATTTTGTCACATGCAAAAAGTAAAAAGATTAGGTTTGAAATTTTTGAAAAATGAATGATGATGTCTTTGACATGTGAATCTTTTTAAATTTGAATATGAAGTCTCATATGCCTATAAATAGATCATTTGAGAGCTTCACATTCACAACACCAAGAGCATACAACTCTCATTCAAAGCTTTCATTCTCTCTTCTCTAAGCATTGAGCCTTAATCCTTTTTCATTTTGAGAGATATAGGTTGTGCTGTATTGTTCTTATTTCACTCATTGAGGAGTGTTTTCTGATATTCTACCCACTATCAATTCTTGTATCAGTAAAAGGGTGTGTACAACCCTTGTGCGTGTAGAAAGTGTTCTACACAGGGAATCGTTGAATCACCACGTGTAAGGTGATTGCAAGTGTAGAGGGTGTTCTACACGGATCCTTTGTAGCGGTGTTGTTCAAAGGTGTAATAGGTTTTTACCTCCACCTGAAGGAGGTTGAATAGTGAATTCGGGGATCCTCAAGGGGTAGCTTGAGGCGAGGACGTAGGCAGTGGGGCCGAACCTCGTTAACATACTGAGTTTGATTCTCTCTTACCCTTACTCTTTATATTTATTGCTATTTCGTATTTTGTTTATATTTGATATTGTATATTTGATTTATAATTGTTATTTTTTTTAAATACAACTCAATTCACCCCCCCTCTTGTGTTAGTCATCTGGGCAACAGTATAATTTTTGTTTTAGGATTTTAAAAAATTAAATTATTTTTTATATTTTATATAGAAGTTTGAAAAAATTGTAATGGTTAGATAAAAAAAAATATGAAATAGAAATTAAAAAGTATTTGTGTTTGATTAGTGTTTAAATGTTAAAATGAGACCAACTGCTTATCCAAATGGGGCCTAACTCCTATGCTCCATTCCTTTCAACCATGGTATTCAAGGCCTCATAACAAGCTTAAACTCAAGTTTTAGCACCAATGGCTCAAGAACGGACAGCACATTTCGGCTCGGGGCATGAATTTCTTGTTCGGGTCTTGGTTCGAATGTAGCGCGAACGTCGTGCAGAAGACAGTGGCCGACAACCCAATTGTTGTTTACTCCAGAACTCGGGGCTCGTGGGTTCAAAACTTCAAACCCTTCAATTACCCATGCGTTTGTGTTTACTGCTATATTTCGTCTTGTGTTCTGTGTTTGGTCTGCTTTTTGGAAGTGTGAAATGGGTTTTCTTGGAATTTTTGTTCAATGTAATCGAACTTCTTATGGGATTTTTTGTTCTTTGCTTTTCTAAAATGGTCTCTCTTAAATAATATTTTATAATTTTATAAAACTTTTGAAGTTGTTTTCAATTGTCCATTTTTTTATTTTCTGGCTTTTTAAAAGTTTTTTTTTTTTTTTTTTTTGTATAATTCTTAAGAGTGATAAATGACGACATTATGGAAAAGTAAATGACTAACATGATTTTTCAGTTAAAATTTGGCTAAACATTGGTGAGTTACACGTGAATGCTCCTACAGATACCTGTGGACTTTAACAATTCTCCTTTGGTTAACCAGAAACATAAACAGACAAAAAAAAGCTACTAGAACGCCTAGAAATCGATTAAATTGAACAAATCTAGTTGATCATTTTTCCCTTTTCCTGCTAATAAAACTTGAAAACTTCTCAAAATCGAGGTTTCAAATTCAAATAATCTCGCACAATGAAACATGAGTCCTGTCCTTGTCCATGTCCAGAGTTCGGAACTCATCCAAATTTATCGACAATCCATACATTTTGCATGCTGCAAACAGATACAACTCATAGCAGGCAAAAAACCGAAAGAACGAAAAAAAGAAAGGCAAAGAAAAATAAGAGGCAAAGAACCAAGTCAGGCCTACCATATAATACAAGTGATCCCAGAAACTCAATAATATGAGTGGAAGTTGGAGCAAAGCATGCTACCAGGCCCAAGCAGAAATGCCTGATCCCAGAGGTTGAACTCTTTGAAAAGCTAGACAATGAATGGTACTTTGTACGCCTGTGGCTGGAAAGAACCTAATAGGTTTCACATCAGAACAGATATGCATACTAGGTGTGGATGTAGCTGCACATTTTAGGCCCTTGGATGATAGCTGGCACCGTCCTACATCATAGATGTCCGTTGCAACAACAGAGGAATGCAAGTCCCGAGTGTTTTCCGGATTTAACTTGTTAGACTGACTGAAATTTCTCAAAGTTGTGAAGCTTGATTATATTTGGAGGAGACTCATTGACTATTCACTTCAAAGAGGTTGAGATGAAGGTTATGCCACTAGGGTGCAAGAGACCGAAACGTGTTAAGATGGAATTTAAACTAATACTGGGATGAGAATGTGTAATTTAAACAATCAGAGGCAACTGAAGAGGATAGATCCTGAAAGTTTCACAAAAATTAAGGTGAACTAGAAAAACATGAGCATTGGAGTAAAAATTAATAATAGGTGTAATGCAAAAGTGTGATCTGCAGGGCCTGAGTCATCTAAACTGAGGCTAACAAAATCCAAAACATCACATGAGATGATATGGCGGTAAAAGCCCAGGTGATGAAAGCAAATGCTATAGACATCTGGAATTTGTCGCATGGGATATGAGGATTATGCTTGCAGATACCCAAGTCTCTTGAATAGAGAACTATAATCCCTGCTGATGAGCATGCAGCTGCAAGGGTTAAAGTAGCGGTCACCTGCAAATTTTATACAGTTGTTATGCTCATGATTACATTTTTTTTTATGGGCAAACTGAAAACGCAGAAAAGTAGCCGTTCTGATTCCTAATTGAACATGAATTCAGCAGCCAATCCAATTCATTTCAGAAACAAATTTCAAGAGGAGAGATCAGAGAGGCAATTAACATATTTCAACAGTAACATATGTGAGTGATAATGTATACACACGAAAGAAGCTATAAAGCTTTTGGTTTTTCTGTTCACCATAAATCCCATTCTTGGAAATTTCATGAAAGCTTATAAGAGGCAGAGAGCTCATGTGCAGATAAGGATAATAAACTTGTCCAGACTCAACTGTATTACATGTAACAACATTTAATAAGGTTACCAAACGTCAATGCACATGACTTCCTATTCACATTTTACTTGCTAGTAATTTGAAAGAGGATACCATAAGAAAATGTTCGAAAGAGGATATGACCATCCCTGTTGCCTTGGAGGGTATTGGATCAGCTGGCATAATTTCAGTTTAGAATTTTCTTTTTTATGTATAATGAGGAGTCAAACATGACAATCACATGAAGATTGAATCACCAATGGTCCATTAATATGCTGTCCTAAACTGAGAAGGCTAACAAAATTTGAGATGCTGTATGCAAAATTCCTCAAGCAGTGCTTCTGTGGCCCTTAAAAATGGCTAACCAGTCGATTGGGCAGCAGTGGCCACAATCAGGATGTTAAAAACACAGAAAGACAGATTAATATAACAATTAGCAACATTTGATCTATGACAATTGCCAAACACATGTACAGGAATTAGGAAGCATGTGATTTATAATGTTCATACTTGCTTTATGGGAAGAACAAATTAACAGTGGAGAAATTAAGAGACGAGTTGAATACCCAATCGCCTACAACAAACAGGCTCACTAGGACTGGATTTTGAAGATCCCTCTTTCTTGTCAAAGCATAAATATCAAGACATGCAAGTCCAAGGCTCCACAGAACTTGAAGCCCCATTGATGCAATTAAATAGCTGAATAAAAGCACAGATATCACCGTCAAAAGTTTGCAAAAGACTGGTTTCTGTAGAGAAATATCACAAAGAATTTTTTTTTTTGTTAAGTAGCATCCATGAGAATTATAATAAAAATCCTTGCATGAATTGAGAATCAAATATCACAAACTTAACAGCTTTAACAAGTCTGGACAACAGCATGACAGCATGAGACAAGTACATATTGCACTGGCCTCATTTAGTCCTGTACATTCTCATACTTCATCTAAATCTTTCTTAGCAAAAAGGTGTTATAGATCTACTCACTACTCCAATGATCCAATCATTTATGGAGTATTTTATATCCGACACGTAGTCTACCGACAGTATGATTAGAAGATGCTTCAGCATACCCCTCAGTTCCAACTGTTTACAAGATGTATAGACACGTTGTCACTTGTCAAAACCTACATGTGCAAGAATTAATAAGCTGTTACAAGAATTTGGGTAGTTATATCGTTTTAGTATATTGGAAAAATTAGGCATTGTATCAGTGTCATAACTAGCTAATACAATAACGACAAGAAGAGGATTTTTTGGCTACATGGATAGATCCACTGACTTCATTTATCAAAAATAAAAGGCATGTTCCATTAAAGTCCATGCGCCTCAATCTGCCAAACATATAGTATTATCATATTATGTCTAAAAAAGACATAAACATTCAAAGTTGGATTTGACATCACTATCTTTATGAGTCTATGGCCTCAAAGGTAGGCGTACTTACAATGGCACCGGACACATGCCAAATTAGGTATTCAAAATCATCAATGGTATCGCGATTCACAATCCCAGAAACTGCCAAACATATTAGTAGCAAGGACTCAAAATTTATGAAACAAAAAGCCACACTCCTAATATCGGTGAGCCCTAATCAGTACAATATACAAAGAGCTATCGAGAACAGAATAATAGGCGTTTGAGTTTATTCTCCCACCTTGACAGCGTACATGACCGATTGCCTTTAAAGGACGGGGAATTTTCTATGAACACAAGGTTAGGTGTCCCTTATTGGTGCTTCCCAACCATAAAAACCCAGTTGCGGTTTTCAGTAACAAATGCTAAGTTTTGCCTACAAATCATTACTGAAAGGGAAAACAACCTTTTTCACGTCCAAGCATCAACAAGCTTTTCCATTAATTTCTTCTCAATCCTTTCTTCCCAGACTACAAACCGTAGACATTAAGTTTACATATAAAATGGAATTAATTAACACATTCAAGTTTACATTTCAAATGGGATCATAGAGCGTAATCCATTATCCTTCCAGCGAGAAACAACTAAAATTGCATGAAAAAGATATGCTCACTACAGTTCTTGAGCCCAACCAGTTCCGATAGAACATGAGGCCACAGTGAATGGAGACTTTTTTCTCAAGTGATATGTATGACAAATAAAAACGATCAAAAAAAGGAAACCAGTCTTCTTCTCCCCCACCCCTACCCATTTGATAAGTGGGTTTATTAAAACCTTACCAAAAAAATAACAGAACAAAATAAATTGACTAAAAAGCAGAGGCGAAGAGAAGAGGAAATACCAGAAGGCAGTGAACCCACTAAATCCATAAGCACTAACCATCACCCCAATCGCCGCAGCAGCAAATGCACATTGCCCTAGCCTCAATACAAGCCCACTCACCGACCCCGGCCTCCCTACCAAATTCTTCATCTCCTCTCTGCGAATTGTTCCAAGCAAAAAGCTCACCCGATTACCTCCATTCTTACAAAACCAGTCGCACAAAAAAGCGTAGGCATATCCTATAGGGAAGATTGGGATTTCAATTTAAGTTTTGAGCTTTCAAGTTTCATGGGGCTTGGCATTTCAAGGATTCGCATATAATTTACAGAACCGCTACGTACAACCGACTTGCGGAACCGCCGTATAACCGGATGATGTGGTAAGTTGTCACGTCATCATTTGACAAGAAAAAAAACAAATTGAAATGAAAAAGGAGAGAAGAAGAAAGCGGACTGAACCCAACAACAGTTCCCCTAGTGACTGAAAATTAGAGTGAAAGAAACAAAAGAGACTGTTAGTGAAACGTAGAAGGAAGAAAGAAGAACGAAGAAACTGAAAAGTCCCAATTTTTGTTGGTCAAACCCATTTCTATAGAGCATTTCGAGTGTAAAAACGCCCAAACCTATTTTTACAGAGCATTTTGAGTTACTGAAAAATGTTCAAATTAGTGCTTTTGAGTGAATGAAAAACGCACAAACCAGTGCTTTCGAGTGACTGAAAATTTGAAAATGACAGGAAAATGGCACAGAAACATGTTCCAAAAAATAAAAAACAAAAAAATGTTCAAGAATGAGAAAGCGAAAGGAATTTACCAAAAGAAATGAGAAACTGAGAGGAAATTACCTACAAGCTGAGATTGAACCAAAAATGCTGGGGGTCTAGGCGTATACCCATTTAATGGAGGACTTAATTCTTATTAGGAGCTTGAGGAAAAAAAAAAAAAAAACAGAGCTATAGAATATATAACAGAGCTCGAGTTTTTTTTCTGTATTTGGAAGATTAATGGGTTGGATCTGTTGTTTATAATCTCTTTTGAGATTCTTATGCATCTTTGCATCAGTTTTAGGTGAGTCCAATGCCTCTTTCTATCGTCTTTCGCAGTTCTAGTTTTTTTTTTTTAATGGAGTTTCTTCATCTCCTGGTTCTTAATCCTGATCCAAGGTCATTGGTGTTCTTCGTTGGAAAGACGAAAGGAGCAGTTAAGAGAAGGAAAAATATGATGGAATACTGTATATGAAACGCACAGTTTAATTTTTCCACGTGGACGCGGTTACTCGGGGGTTTCTCTAACCGGTTGCAAGAAGAATTTTTCAATTAACAATATAGAATTCACGGGATTTTGTTTCGACACGGCTTTACCGTGTGAAAGGTGTGAGAGGTTTTCGTCCAAAATTGAAAATTGTTTGGATTACGAAAGCATTCCTTCTAATTCTATTATTATAATTTTTTTAAATTTTTTTATAAAATATAATAAACAGTTTCAAATCCTAATTAAACATTTTCAAATTTTAAAACAATAATATTAATATTTATTTATTTTTATCTTTCATTTAAAACCATCTCATTTTATCTCTGAATTCAAATCTGTCCTAAGTCAATTTCAATTGTACAGGTTTGAAAAATAGGATGACACACAATATTTTCATCTAATTTCATTTTATTTTATTTTTAAATATAAATCAAATATAAAATTTTCCAACTAATTATTATTACTTTTCTATACTTCCAAACAAATCATTAGGTAATTGAGAACGTAGTTTCTTACTAGTGTTATGTCTATATTTTATTGAATAAAGCTACTTTGCGGCCTAGGGGTGACCGCCCGGTTTGACCGTCAGGCAAAAAAATATATATATTTTTTATTTAGTGATTAAGAAAGTGATTTTAAGTGTATTGGTGTATTTTTTTTAATTAATGATTAAGAAAGAGATTAAAAAAATAGGAAATGAAAAATGAAAGAAAAAAAAAAACTCTGGGCAGTACACCCAGCGGTATGAGTTAGGCAGCATAGTAGCCTGACCCTATTTTATTTTTTAAAAAATGTCTATATAGATATAAAACCATTATGCATCTTTAAACAAAATAGAAAAAGAAGTTAAAATGCACTATCCTTATGCATCGGTCCTTTGAAAATTATTAATTTTGCTTGTTATGTAGTTTCAAAGAAAATCCAAGTTATCTTTAACCTAACCTTCACTGTATCTTACCTATGAATTTGCAAATATAATTTTTAATAGGTCAATATCTTTTTTTTAATAAACATACTGATTTTATTATTCAAGCAAAATCAATCACTACATAACATCTCTGCATCAAAATTAGCCATAAAATGATCTTCCTCTGTGCTTCCTGGTATTCTCTCAAACTTGCTATAGTAGTTTTAATCACTTGTGTAGGACTTTTCGAAGTTATTTTCAAAAACTACTCTATTTCTTCTATACCAAATGCTTCTTAGGATAGAAAAAGTTTCTTTTAATTTTTCAGTTTCTAAAAAGATTGAAGTCTGGTGTGCTCAGTTTTTGCATGGAAACTTTCTCATACACATCCAGTAGTGAATGTAAATTGTTCCAATTTGATTGTCTAGCTCTACAGAAGATAACAATGTCATCTGCAAAGAGCAAATAGTTTATTCTTGGACCCTTTCTTACTACATTGACCCCTCTAATAGCCCTTTCTGTTCTGTATTGTTAATAAGTAAACTTAAACCCTTTGGACATAGAATAAATATATATGAATATAGAAGATCTCCCTATTTCAGTCCACGTTTAGGAGTTATCCATTCACCAGGTTGTCCATTTATTAGTACAAGAAAACTCACTGATTTAACACAGTTCATAATAAGAGAAAAGGAAGTAGTAATTATGAGATTGTAGCAAATGTGGTAATGACGAGGTGACATTATGGACGGAGGATGAAAAGGAAGTAGTAGTGAGATGGTTGTTTTTTTTTTTTTTTTTTTTTTTAAAAATTTTAAGCAAGCGTATTATAGATATATTTAACAGTTACATGATACAATAGTTAAATGGGTGGGAGGCCCCAATATTCATTCCAAATTAACAAATATAACACAAGAAAAAAAAAGGATCTGAGGCCAATGACTTGACCCCCACCCATTTCCTACAAGGGGAAGCCACTTGAAGCGCTTTTAATATAAAACGAAAATAGTTTGAAGGACAGGGATTGGAAGTCGCAGTCAAAGTGATGTGTACTGCATTTTGCTGGTCTAGATTAACTGTCAGAGACTTCTATTACCTTTGTTCCACGATCCTTATTTAGGGAAAGCAAAAATATAGAAAGGTAGCAAACTAGAGATGCAACAAATCACTTGCGGATAACTGCCTGGGACAGTGGTGGCTCGTGGGAGCCAAGTGCCATGCTAGGAGAGTGGGAGATGGTCTAGTCCAAAGGATCTGATGTTGCTGGCTTAGGAAATGATGTATGTGGTGGCAGCAACCACCCATTGGTGAGGAGGCGAGTAGATCTCACGTGCGATTTGAGCTACATGCATGGCTCACGCGCCACTCTGTTTAGTGTTTTGTTTCTGTTGTATGAAAGATTAGTGGCTAGAGAGGCTTGCGGTGGATTTACTCTTGTCCTTGCTATAGAAGAAAAACTAGTAAAAACAGTAAAAATTAAACATAATAGGTTCTGGGCAAGCCAAAAGGGAGGAGGGAGGGAGGAGTAGAAGCTTTAAGCCCCCGTTGGGTTGAGACAGAGATGCTTGGTTTTTGTTTTTGTTTTCAGTATAGTGGAGAAACGGCTCCGGATAGAAAACACCCAATAAAAACTTGTAATAGTGAGGGAGGTTACTAATTATGGCTAATTATTGGTTTACTTCCTGTGAATTTCTAATTAAAAATATCCTATTAAAAAAATAGGACTATTAGAGAACACTTAATTTTATTTTTTTATTAAAGTAATCATGTGCATTCATTTTTTAATATGATATTTTTTAATGAATTTTTAGCATTTGAAACAATAATGTTGTCTTCTTGTGCATTCATAAGATCATAAGATTAGAGATAAATTTTACTTAATTTTAATTTTTTTTTTCATTAAAGTAATCTTATGCATTCATTTCTTAATGGTTTTTTGGCATTTGAAACAATAATGTCGTCTTGGATGATGTAGGCCAAAAGCAATCCATATTTTTTTTTTAATTTGACAAGATTGCAAGAATATTTTGGGAAAAATATACTTATTTCTCAATCTCCATTTATTTTTTAATACAACATTTCCAATGAATTTTTTAGCATTGGAAAGAATAATATAATCTCAAAATCTAAAATATTGTAGGCCAAGTCAAATGTAAAGGATGATAAAATGACTTTTTTAACATTAAAAAAACATACTATATTTTATTATTTCCTTATCATTTTCTTGTGTGGCATAAAATGATTGTAATATAAGTAAATAATGATAAATTATTACAATATTAAAATAAATTATTCGTTTTTATCTCAAATAAAATTGAATTGTATCAAAATCTTGGGAAGAGGTTGCAGCGCCTTTAGAGAGGAGAAAGTTTCTCATTCTCTCTGTATAATGTTGGGCCCAAGTACACGTTGTAGGCAATGAAAAAACTGAAAGCGACCAACAAGGAGATTCTTTGTAGCGGATGAGAAAGTCGACCAAAGACATAGTCATGAGGGGTGAAGTAAGAAGACTGAAAAACAAAAGTTGACAAAACGCACAATACAATGCCGAGAATAAAGCCGAAGAGTCATACAACGAGCTTGGGCCCAGTTAGACTAGACTTTTATATGGCAGGCATCTTGAAAATTTGTGTAATATTATAAGTTGGCGGTCAAGTTCAGACATTTGGTAGTGCAACGTTCATGATTGAAGGAGGCAGCTATTGTTGCAGCATCCAAACTCGTGAAAATTAAGGGCATATGCGGTTTCTAATCAGCAAGCAATTTATCTCTTGGTGCCGATCAATTTGTTGTACACTTCTCTAACCCTATATGACTGGCTATCTAGAATGAACTGGTCCAGTGTATTGGGAAACTATCACTAAGAAGAGATAAAAAACAAGTTTACTCAAGCACGTAAAAGGAAAAAACAACATAAGACAAGTCAACAACTCTAAATAATGGAATAGGCCTCTATAAAGGGAGGGAATATTCTCAAATTTTAGACAGAATTTTCTATGTACAAAGACTCTTGAGATCTTCTCTCTCATCTTCATCCTCCATCAAAATCTAATTTCGTTTATTATATTGAGAGATATATGAGATTATAAAAGGTTGTACAAATAATCAATTATAGTAGATTTTATCCCTAAACGATCCGTGGACATAGGTCTTTTATGACAAACTACGTAAATATCCAATCCCATCTCTTTATTTATATTTGATATGCTTTATTTGCGTCAATAGTTTGGTACCGCTTGTGAGATCGATTTATTGCTCTAAAGGCTCATGAGATTGCTTTAAAAAAAAAAAATAAGTCTCCCTTAGATCTCATTATTTTTCATCTAATTGTTTTTATTTTATTGACCAGGTCTTGAGAGAGAGAGAGAGAGGGAGAGAGAGAGAGAGAGAATTGGGTTGCATGACATTCATTATGCACGTCAACAACCCACCATGTCTCACCCGGGGAACCCATAATAGGTGGGCATGCATGCCGGTGCCCACTAAGGGACACTGAAAGGCACAGGGGCCACTATGGGGGACGACAGTACAATTGACTACGATGGTTTCTATTGTCGACAATGGAACTACAGAAGTTGGTGGGCAAATAACCCACCAGCTATACACACGTCGGTGGCATCAAAAGGAAGCCGGCGAGCACTCCCAGCCCACTGGCATTTTATGTTGCCACCATGGCATTCCACACCTACGACGAACTCGAAACCATTGCTCATCCTCACGAGGTTGACTAGCAGCCGCTCGCTGCTCCCTCCTCACAAATGGATATGGAGCTCATTTGCGATCAAACAAAGCTTTTGGTGACCACCATCTGGTCCACTGGCACTTTCTGTCACCTCCCTGGCTAGCTCGAAGCTGCCACTGTATAGAAACTTCAGTAGGCAAACATGATGCCAGCCCATTGTGCCCCAAGCGACAAGCACAGAGGCCACCGCATCAAAGGACATATACAAGGACAATGGATCCTTTCCTGCCTATCCCACTCTACCATGGGCCCATGAGACTTGACCACCACCATGAGTTCACCTGCTTGATGTTCCTTGCCACCATGACTGCCGCCTTTGTTTGTCATCTTTTGCCTAGTTGCCAATCAGCAAGAATGCCCAAAGCTTAGCCCACCTAGTGGCTTGCAACCTTGGTGTACAGACCAAGGTGTACGTGCCCATAACATGTCACTACAATGAACAGTCACAGTCGAACTCACCACGGCCGAAGAACCATGCATGTACATGTTGCCATGCACTACCTTATCATCCCGTTAGCTTGTCATGCATATATTTAAGTTGATTTCCTCCTATAAGGCTTGGAATGCAACTTACAATCACCTTTTAAGTTTTTGCTATAACCATTGTTGGAAATAGTAATTACCTAGGGCCAGTAGGGGTGCTACCCGCACCCCCAAGGTGAGTGGTCCCCCTTCCTACACCTCACCCTTGCATGGTGAAGCCCCCATAATCTGCCCCCTACACTGGGGGTGAGGCCCCCATCCTGGTGCCTAGGGGCATGGGCGGACCCCTTATGCATCCACCCCCCTTCCTTGCCCAATTTGGCCTATGGCTCATTGGGCCCATAACATATTTCTCGGCCTAAAAGATTCTCTTGTATTTTTAGATTTCTAACTTAGATAATCTAAGTTGTATATTTTCTTTTTTAAAAAATATAAGATATTACAATAATACAAATTAAATACTTAGTAACTTCTAATTGTATTTAATAATTCTAAGTTATTGCAATAATATAAATTAACTTAAAAATATTACAAATTGTCACATAATTTAAATGAATAATAATAACACAATTAAATAAATATTGTAGCAAGATTACAAATTTACAATTGACTTATGACATCATTTCGCATTGATATTGGAATTTGGGGATTGCACGGAGGTGGAAAAGTGAGTGAGCTATGCTGTGAGAGTGTGAAATTATAAAACCTGAAACATTATAGGAAAACAAATTAGAATTACAAACAAGAAACAAAAATCATAAATACAAACATTATATAGATATGTAAAAATTACAAACATTAAAATGTGCTAACCAAGATGAGATTGAGATCGAGATGAGATCATTGGGATTAGGGTTGAAAGGTGGTCAGTCTGGACCAGAGAAACCGACCGGACTGACTGTGTCCAGTCCAGACCGGACTGGACCGACCTTAAGGTTGGTCGGTCTCGGTCCAAGAAATAATGAGATTCCGGTTTTCAGTCCGGTCCCGGTCCGTGGTTTTCCTAGACCGACCGAATAGAGAAATGTGTTTTTTATAAATTTTTAAATATATTATATATATTATTTTATATAATAATTGTATAATTAATTATGTACTTTTCATGTAAACTATTACCATTAACAATATAAAATTTTAAATTTAAATTAATATTCGAGTAATTAACTAATGTATATTAATTATTATCAATTGATTCAATTCACCATTAACTAATTAGTAGGTGAATTAACTAATTAGTAATTACTAATATCTACATCTATGATCTAATTAAAGTTATTAGATAAATTTTTTTATACCTAAGTTGTTACTTGTAACTTACTAACTTGTAAGTAAATATAAACCAATTATTATTAATTTAAATTTTAAGTAACTAATATATGATATCAATTAATTAACCTATCAACAATTCACCATTCACAAATTATTAACATTTACATCTATGATCTAATTAAAATTACTAGATAAAGTATTTGTACAATATCTAAGTTGTAACTTGTAAGTAAATCTAAATCAATTATAAATATTAATGTAATTTTAATTAACTAATATATGATATCAATTAACTAACCTAACACCAATTCACCATTAACTATGTTACTATTAATTATTAACATAGACAAGACTACATCTATGATCTAATTAAAGTTACTAGATAAATTTTTTGTAAAATACCTAAGTTGTAACTTGTAAGTAAATATAAAGCAATTATAAATATTAATGTAAATTTTAATGAACTAATATATGATATCAATTAACTAACCTATCACCAATTCAACATTAACTAATTATAGTTTATTAACATCTACATCTATGAATCATGATTCATGATCATATAAAAAATTTTCTTGTAAAAGTTTAATATAGCTCATTAATACATTGACATACTATAAGTCTATGTCTCTAAGTTAGTAATAAATTAGAAATTAACATCATCAATATAAGTTTAATTAATTATTTTTTTAATGAGTTAATAAAATAATCAACATTAATTAGTTTACTTAATTTTAATTTTATTAATTTAAATATATTTTTTAATTTATATGTCAAAAAGATAAAAGAATTGGAATCATATATTAGGTAATATAGAAAACAGCGTTGTTTAGCGTGAAACGACATCGTTCCATGCAACCCAATTTATTTTTTACTGGCACCGGTTTATGAAACGGTGCCATTTAGAGTTATTTTAACCCCAAACGACGTCGTTTTAGCCCTAGTCTGAAAGGAAATCCCCCCACCCCCCATGCGCGATTCGATTCCCATAATCCCTAACCTCTCTCAAACCTCCCAACTCTCTCAAACGAAAGCAAACTGCAAACCCTAGCGCTTTCCAATCCCTCCACCGCTACCATCTCCAACCCCTCCGTTCATCCGTCACATCCTCTCCCCTCTCCAACCCCTCCGTCGCATACCTTCCTCTCTCTAGCCCATCTGTCGCAGCCCCTTCCATGAACCAGTCCCTTCTCGCACCCCTCCCACAAACCAGCCGCTTCATCGCAACTTGCAACCCCTGCCAGGCTACCTCTCTAGTCCTTGCGTCGCTTCCTTGCATCAATCTAAAGGTAATATATACCTCCGAATGTATTTTTATTTTTGGGTTAGGTATTTTACTATTTTCTTCACGTGGAATAAGTTTGATCAATTTTCCTCCAAATTTAGTTGAATAAGTTGATTAATCATGTTCTTCATTAATTTTTAACCATATATGAACTATTTTTTTTATTAATCATATTCTTATTTATAATTTTTTTTTTGGTAGTGGCACTAAATTATTAAACAGGTTGGTTTATGTTTTAGTTGTTTATGGTTTGTTTCCTTAAGTCGTGTCAATCAATTGGTTTGTTTGGAGTTGTTGTCGTGGACTCGTGCATGTTGTTGTGGAGTTTGGATGTGGGTACTGGGTGGGTCCTGGAGTCTCTAATGGGCACTGCTTGAAGTCTGTAATGGGCACTACCACACTAGTTTATTGTATTTAAGTTAAGACTATCAATGAAAACCGTATGAGAAATTCTGTATTAGATTTTGTTATTGGAGGAAAGCACCAATAATTGTTTGTGGGAAGTGTTATTTTCAATTGGCAAGTGTTCTAGTTATAGTTCTAACTATATGTGATATGTATTAGTGGTCTTGTCTACTCTTTCCCATGATTTCTTCGTCTTTACTCTTTAGGGACTTAGTTTTCAGTTCTTGCTATTCTGAATTTTTTTTTTCAAATCTAATTGTTGATTGATTATTTTTGTAGATGGATCCTATTCCAGAATTGATTCCAAATGACTCTACTACTGCTGCAGATAATGTAAACTCAACACATCAGATAGTTACACAAGGGCAACCTGGGCAAAGCCTTCCTCCACTCCCACCCCATGTAAGTAGTAATATTAAACTGAGTGTTAGTGGTAGACCTAGGTTAATGGTTTGGGATCACTTTACAAGAATACCAAAATGTGATCCAAGTAAACCTAGGGCTACATGTAATTACTGTGGTGCTTCGTATGCATGTGATACAAAGACCAGCGGTACAAAATCCATAAAATATCACATTGAGAAACAATGTAAGAAATGTCTGTTTAATAAGACGGATAAGTCTCAAACTACTTTAGGTTGGAAGGCGGATATAGAGGAAGTGGTAGTGGTAGTGGTAGTGGTAGTGGACTTGTGCCCATAGCATTTAGTGTTGAGACTTGCAGACAAACCTTAGCAGAGATGATTATTCTTAATGAGTTGCCATTTAGGTTCATTGAAATGGAGGGTTTCAAGAAGTTTATGCTTATTGTTTGTCCAAGTGGGTAGGGATTACATCCCGTGTTATGGTTTCGAAGGATTGTTTTAGTGTGTATATGAGGGGAAAAAATAAGTTGAGAAGTGCTCTTCAAGAGCAACATGTTTCTTTCACTATAGATACATAGACATCCGTGCAAAACCTTAACTATATGTGTCTCACTGCACACTTCATTAATGATGATTGGAATCTACATAAGATAATTCTTTTTTTTGGTTTGGTTGAGAATCACAAGGGTGATACACTTGGTAGAGCCATAGAGATGTGTTTGCATGATTGGGGGCGACCCAAAGTACTTGCAATCACACTTGATAATGGAAGTTCTAATAATGGAGCAGTTTCTTATTTTAAGGAAAAAACCAAAAATAGGATAGATACTACATAAGAGGTGTTGTGAAATATGTTAAGTCCTTACCTCAAAGGTGTACTACATTTATGAAATGTGTTGGGTTAGAAGAGATTGCATGCAAAAGTGGCCTATGCTTAGATGTACCAACTAGGTGGAACTCCACCTATCTTATATTGGAGAGGGCTTCAAAATTTCGAAAAACTTTTAAATGGTTGGAAGAAGAAGATTCGGGCTTCCTTAGAGCAAGTCCAAAGTTTAGCTAGAATGGTAACTTTTAGTTATAGTATCAAGTTTTATCTAGATGAGTATATATTGGACTAGCCATCTTAAATGTAAAATAATAATATAATACTATATATTTTAATAATATTGAATTTTTTTAATATTTTATAAATATACTTCATATATTAATTAATAATTTTATTAAAAAAATAAAGTTATTACTTTTTAACTATTTTTTCCTTCAACCTAATTATTCAACAAATATATTTTGCCAACCATCTACCCAACATTCACATATACAAACATTTCAACATTTCTTCTATCCAATATTTACATTTAGAATCATGGTTGAAGCCAATAAACATGCCAACAACTTATTGTACCAACCAATCACCATCTACAAATTCTTATAGACATGCACAGACAAAGACCTTGTTTGTTCGCTTGAACAATTCCATGGACACGTATATGCTGCTGGCCTAGAAGTTAGAACTTGAAATTCAACAATGTTTTGGCAACACACAAACAGAAAATGCGAGCCATGATTATGAGAGAAAACAAAAACCAATTTGTGGATTGCACCAATAAGTAGAACAACCAAATTTAGAGTACATCGTCTTTAGCAAAAAAGGATTCAGATGTCGGCTCAAACTAAGAGCAAAACTACCACTTCTCTCAAGTCTCAACCAAGCATATCACCAAAGCCCCACAATGCAGCATTCCACAAATTTATTTTTCTTTCACCTTAATTAACCTCCCATATCTCGATTCTCCAATCCAAATAGCAATAAAACAAAGAATTAAATTGGGCGAAACCAAAGAACGCTATCCTTTGTTTCTAGTCTATGGCATAACCAAACACACTAAAAGCAAGAATTCCCCTACCATTCATGTATAAATCCGGTCATGTACATGGTTTTATTTATAGTGGAAAATTCTCACCAACAACATGATTAAGATGTAATTATGACGTTCATGGGAAATGTATTAACATCACTGCACATATCTCATTTACACAAGCCACAAGCAATTATCTTTGGTTAAAAGAGAGTGACTCAAATGAAAATAGAAAATAGAAGACCTGATTGTCGCACCTTTGCAGGGATGAAATTTTCTTTCACTAATATAGAATCAGTGTAACTAGGTTTACAGAGAAAAATCAACTATGATTTATCAGACTTGTATAAGCTTCAACAACATAACAAAAAAGGTAAATGTTAGTACACCTAAGAAAAATAATATATTTATGTGGATCTTAAACAATCCTATTTTAATGCATAAAGTAGATTCCTCACCCCACCGGGACAAGATCAAGCTAGAAGCCATTTCTTGATTGCAATAGTTCCTCTCAAACTAAATTCACAAATATATTGCCCAGAGACTGAAACAAACTTATAACTGAAGGATCCCACACTTTGACATCTAGCTTAAAAGATCATACCTGTAATAGCAGTCAACACAAAGAGAAACAGGAGCACAAATGACACACCATCAAAAAACATCCACAAAACAGAAGCTTATCCAACTGTAATGAACTATATTCGTAAATACAACTCCAATTTCAATGGCTCTTGCATAAATAGATTCAATTAGAGGTTCTTACAATGAACCAAGTACATGAGACACCTCTAGGTGAAATTAATGGGATAAATAACGTCCATAATTGTCAATTTCATATTTCTGTAAATCCACCCAGAGCCAAAGATGGCATCCATTTAATTCCCAACAAAGTTTCAAAGCAGCTCATATGCGTTCATGTGTGTAGATGACACGTGTTATGAATAATCTACAATCTAAACTTCATCGAAGTACTTCACATGGACAACATCATAAATCGTAAGCTGCTGCTCTATCTAAGCAAACGCCTCGCATATCAGCATTCCTGTAAAAACATGACAAGATCTTCAATGGCAAAAATAGGGGCAGTTGCTAACAAACAAAATGCCAAAAGTTTTCATATCCAGAGCGAGAATTACCAAAAGTTTATTTTCCTATATTGTTTGGGGAAACCTCATTTGCTTTCATGACAGAGTTCTTTGTGTCTTCCTCTGCGAATTATTAATGGACGAATGAAAAGCTTTGGTTAGATGATAAAATAAAATTAGGGATTTGGAATGGGAAACAAGAGACTGAAAGTGGATCGAATCTAGTCATTTGGGTGTTGAAAGTGGTGCGAGAAATATCAAGAAGCTTCGCTCTAGCCTCTAGGTTTCCTTCAAACATCAAAGTCGAAGTTGAAGGGAGGTCATTCTCTCTGTCTTAAGGGGGTGGGGACTCAAGAAATATAAAAAACCTTGGGACGGCGGGATCCAGAAAAATCAAGGATTTAAGAAATTTCCAGGAAAACAAAGAGAAGTGGGAGAGAAGAGCGAGGGTTTCAACTTTTTAGACTTCCAGCTCGAAGAGATAAGGGAATAAGAGGGAAAGAGAGAGGGGGATCGTTGGACGGGAAATAATAAAATAATCTTTGATCCTTCTACAGTAGCTCGCCAATAATGGCTAAAAAGACTAATTCAATGTAGCACAAAGTCAAGATAGCATGAGTTTAGCTAGTCCGATGTGGGAACTTTTTGACAAATATAGTCAAATTATGGACTTGCATTGGGCAATGGCGAGGCCATTGCCAATACTCTTATGAGTATTGGAGACGATGATGACGATGATGTGGTGAATAGGAGAACATCAAAAAAGTTAGGGCCTTCCAATAATAGCAATTGGGAGAAGGTGAGGTTGTTTGTAAGGTTTTTTATTTCATGATGCAACTTTGAAATTTTCAGGGGGTCAATATGTAACTTGCAACTACTTTTTTCTAGAGTTAGTTACAATAGCCGATGCGATTAACTTTGAGTGTGAAGAAAGAAGCACCGTGGTGGGATTAATGGCCACAAATATGATAAAAAAAAGTTTGAAAAATATAGGGGCAACATGGATAATATAAATATGTTATTGTTTGTTGGAATTATTTTTTATCCTCGGTACAAGATGTAATATTTTGACTTTGCATTAAAAGGTATGTATGTCCATAATCCCACAAAAGCGGTTGATTTGAATTGGAAGGTGAAAAATGTTTTAACTTGCATGTATGAGGCATACTCTGAAAATGAAGAAGGGAGCAATTCTGGTCTACAACAATAGCACACAAGTTCCCCACGTGAAGAATTAAATACTACAGATAGTAGTAGAGCTAAGGATAGGACAACATAAAGAATGACCCGATTTAAGCTACGGTTACAATTGGAAAACTCTTTGGAAAGTAAGAGTGAGGTTGAAAGATACCTAGCTGAAAGTTGTGAGGAAGATAATGCAAGTTTTGACATTCTTATTTGGTGGAAGGTTAATTCACCTAGATATCACATGCTTTCAAAAGTCGCACACGATGTACTTGCAGTACTAGTATCTACAGTGGCATATGAATCTACATTTAGTACGACGGGTTGTGTCCTTGATCATTTCTGAAGTAGTTTATCTCCAATGATGGTTGAGGGTCTCATTTGTGCACAAAATTGGCTGCATTCTTCTTCCACTCCAGATAACCTTAAGACTTTAATGGATGAGGTGGATGATTTTGAGAGACAATTGGATGTGGGTATGTTTCTTATTTACTTCATTTTATAATTTTTATGATCTATAATACTATATGTTATGTAAATTATAATAAAAAGTTTTGTTTCTTTATCATATAGAACTTGTTCGGAAGGGTGAAAATTCTATGGATACATCAAATACAATGTCTACAACTAGTGCAGGTTAATGAGATGAATCTGTTTTAGCTTGTTAGTTTTCAATTTGTGTCTTTCTCTCAAATAGTTTTCAATTTCAATTTCTGTCCTCACCTCAATTTAATGCATTTCAGTTTTGCATTATGAATTTATAACTGTTTTAGTTTTAATACAATTATGGAACTTTGGCTCACTACATATAATTTTTTTTTTCTTCTTCTTCTTCTTCTTTTTATTTTTTTATGAATTACTTTAGTTTGCTGTTTACTTTAAGTCTTAGGTGTATCCGTGTATATATAACAATTATGGTGTTAAATTGTGTTTTATTAGAAATTAGGTGCATTCTTCACCCTTAAGTATTAATCTCTTTAACCTTACCTTGCTAGAAAAAAAAAAAAAGGTTCTTTGCTTTTTCCCCATAATTTTGTTTTACACATAGATATGTGACTTTTTATTTGTATTCTAATAATTCATTTATTTACACTTTACAGAGCATTGTCAAAATTTAAAAGTATGCCAAGCTAAAAAATGTAGGAGTTGCCAACCTGCCAGGAGGATAATTGTATAATTTGTATTGATATAATTTATCATATAAATGCTTTATGCTACAGCCTACAGGTGCCACTTGCTACTATTATTTCATAGTTGAGAGCTATGCTTTTTTTAGAGCTTTTGGTGTAAATTATTAAATGACTTCTAGTTTTCTACTCTTATTTTTTTAGACCTTATTTTAAGTTTCAGTTTTTGAGATTGTATAATTTTCAATTTTCATTATCTATGCTTGGAAAGTTAGGAATGGTTTTTTTTTTCTTTCTTTCTTTCTATTTAGAAGGCAGATTTGATTCTCTTAGATTGTTAGTATGTTGCTTAGAGTTAGTAACATATTTATTTTAGAATTAGAGTTAGTAATTACAATTTTATTTTTATTCTGTTGGCGTTGTTTGTTTTATAAGAATATTTTGCTATTTCACTTCTTGCAGTTGATTATAGAATGAATGTTTCTCTAGTGCCTAAATTGAACTTTATTACTTAAGTTTTCACTACTTTTGGGTCCATTGAGTTTTTTTATTTTATTTTATTTTATTTTAGGCATTACATCTTTTGCTGCTTCATGTTAATTGTTGTTATGGACATGTTTGTATCTATACATCTCTACTAGCTTTTGCTTATTAGTTATTGTATAAATAGATGTGCCTACTGTTCGCATGTCAATGTGCTTCATTGTTCATTCATCTCATTTTAATTTTTTGATCGATAACCTTGTTTAAATTGTTTGGATGGATATAGAAAATTTTGATTTTTTGTAGTAAAATCTTTTATTCACATTCATTGTAAATTTGTATATAGATAAATTCTTTTTTATGATTATTTTTATTTTGCTTTCAAATTCTTTTTTGGTATTTTTTGACTTAAAATTGGATAAAATCTTAATGGGCTTTTATTATTGGGCCGAAATACATAAATTGGACCATTGGCCCATATGGTACAGAGTTGGACCGACCGGACAGGACCCGAATGGGACTAGACCGAACCAGTTCTTATAGCTTTCGGTCTGGTCGAAGGTGGGAAAGCTCTGGACCGAATTGATCAGGTCCGGTCCACAAAAACCTCCTACGGACAGACCGAACTGGACTGAATTCAGCCTTAATTGGGATTTGGATTGGGCATATGACAGTGAGACTATAAAAGCTGAAAAAATACGAGAAAAATAGTTAGAATTAAAAATATTATATAGATATAAAAAATAATTAAGGGACAAATTATATAAATCAATGGTAATGGTAGATCCAATACACACGAAGTTATATTGCAGTCGATGTAGACGTAGCCTCATGTATTGCAGTTGTCCCTACGACAATTAAATTTAAAATTAATACCGGTTAAATGAATATAAATAAATTAAAATAATAACAAAAGAAAATCAATGAATTAAGAGCGATTATTGGAACCAGGCTGATCACCTCCCTCCTCTTATTCAACGTCCTCAAAGTGCCCCACATTCGAAATATGAACTAACTTCCCTTTGATCCAATTTTTAGTGCAAATCAATACCTCCATAGTAGTAGTAGACAATGAACTCTGGAATAGATCTAATATGCACCCTCTGGTACTATAGGCTGACTCTAAGGCTACGTTACTAAAAGGGATGGCCAAAATACTGTGAGCTATATCTCTAAGGACGGAATACTTGACAACATTGATTTTTCACTATGTATGACAAATGCTGGAAATGACATTGAGTATGAGGGTTAAGTACGACAAATATTTTGGAGATTTGAGTAGGATGAACATTTTCCTATATGTGGATGTTGTTCTTGACTCTCAGCACAAAATTGATGGCATGGTGTATGGCTTGGGATTGAAGGATGGGAAGGTATGGGCAGATCATATTGCGGCAAGAGAAAACTCTTAATAGATTATTTGATGAGTTTATGATGTTCAAGGGTGGTAATATTCTGACACCTACACCTACTGCACAGCCTCCTCCCAAAGTCGAGATGGGGAAATGGCATAGTATGGAGTGGGCTGAAAGGTTGAAGCAATACCCCCTATATGTCATCTTACAGAGGTCCAGTCGAAGTTGGATAGATATTTGGCATCAGATTTCCACCCATTTACACCCATTTACAAAGAACAGCCTAGTTTTGACCATGTAGAAAAGTCTCAAAACGTCTACAAAAATCCTAACTACCTCTAAATCATTATTAATAGGTTTGCCTAATACTTCATCATCATCAAAATCTTTGACATATTGGATGTCTTCGTCACCCCCACAAAGGAATTGTTAAATTCTTAAGCCGTCTCTAATGTCAAAAAGGTTGAGTTCCATCTTGTAGGAAATTCAAGACAAATGTCATTCTTACATTCAATACTCGCATCTCTCAAAACCTTGAATTTATCAAATCTAGCAAGTGAAAATCTTACAAACCTGATCACATTGCTAACCCTTGCAACCGAATCATCAATATCTTTCAAACCATCAGATGATAAGATTTAGAATATGTACAACACATTTCACATGCAAACACTCACCACCCATAGTTGACTTATTCGTCTCTCTAAGATAGTTCTTAAGATATCCCAAAGTAATATCGTTAGAAGATGTGTTCTCAACTATTACCATCACAACCCACTCCAAACCCCACTCCTTTATTGCGGTCTTCAAGATACTCTCAATAGTTTCACCCTTGGGATAAAAAATTTGATAAAACTTGATAATTTTTCTGTTTAATTTCTAATTACAACCAATAAAATGTGCTGCCAAAGACATTTAATTAAAATTTTAGACAAATGTTTATTTATCGGTAGTGAGACAAACTCTCAAGTTCATGTATCAGTGCTGTCAAAGACATATAATTAAAATATATAAAATATTCATGTTTAGACCAAGAAAATAGACCGAATTGAACCAGACCAAAAATCATGTTGGTCAGTCTCGGTCTGTAGTGTATGAAAAATTCAGTTGTAAGTTCGATCTCAAGGTGTGGTTTTTTTTTTTAATTAATTTATTTATTTTTTATAACCAGATCAAACATAAGTTTTTACATATAAATTTTTTAAATACTTTATATATATATAAAATATTATTTTATATAGTAGTTGTGTAAGTTAATTATGTAATTTTCATCTAATCTATCACCATTGATTATATAAAATGTAAAATAATATATGGTATCAATTAACTAATATATCATATGATAAATCATATGACAATATATGTTATTATATGTAGATGTATACTCTATTATTTACACTAAATTAAAGTAATTAGGTTTTTTTTTTAAGATACCTAAGTTGCAAGTAAGCATGAATAATCTATGGACAATGAAATCATTTAATATTTATTAACCATATATAAAATGTTAGAATTTTAATATAAGCCATTATGAATACTAAAATATTAAGTTAGTAACTATTAACATCATAAATATAGTTATAATTAATTATTTTTTAATAAGTTAGTTGCATTATCCACATTAAATAGCTCACTTAATTTTAGTTTTAGTAATTTAGTTAATTTGTTATATTAATTTATTTGCTAGATTAATTATTTGTTAACAATCTAATCTAGTTTATAATGGTAATTCGTTCGGTCTAGTATGGTAAAATGGGTGGACCGAAATTTTCAGTTTGTGACCTCCCCAACACCGGATCAGACCGATTACACCCATAATTTCAATAGATGAATAATCAGGAATGTACTTTACTCTTTGGTCTTAACTAGAAGTAAGTTCAAACAATCCATCTCCTAAACAAGAACCCCAAGGAGAATAAATAGAGCAAAGATGATGCACAATGGTGATTAACCTCCACCAGATAAAAAGCTTGGAAACCTTCTACCTAATCTAAAACACCAGCTATGGGGTTGCCCTTGAGTAGCACTCGGGCACCTTAACTACTTATCTTCACTAGAATAGAGGCACATGTTGAGCAACAACGCTTATCCCAAGAAACAACACTCTTCCAAGCAACGATAATACTCGCCCCAAGCAACAAAAGGACTGTTCAGCCCTCAAGCCTCATTTGGGTGCCTTGGGCCTAGCATGAGCACTACAGGAATCGAATACTTAACTAACATCACATTACTTGGCTCAGGTTTGCAAGTCTCAAACTTGTAATTTGGATTACACTAACAAATTTGGATTTTGAAAAACTTCTCAGAACAACCAAGAGTTTGGGCAAGCATCCTACTCATTTAAAAAGCCGAGTGTTAGCAATGCTCATATGATCGTGGTTAACACTCGCACCTCAGGAGCATGATCGAGCAAGCCTCCTGCCACAACAGCATGATCAAGCAAGCCATTCGGCTAATTACAAAGCCAAGTGTTAGCAACACACATGCAATCAAGGCTAACAGTCGCACCTCAACAATGCAATTGAGCAAGCCTTTTGCCCACTTACAAAGCCGAGTGTTAGCAATTATGACTACTTCTCACATCTCATACAAAGTTAAGCAAGCCTCTTCATCACTTACAAAGTGTTAGCAATGCACATGCCATCTGGGTTAACAATCGCACCTTAGCAATACGATTAAGCAAGCCTCCCCTCACAGCAGCACAATTGAGCAAGCCTTCCACCACAGCAACGGGATCAAGCAAGTCTTTTGCCCACTTTAGAAACCGAGTGTTAGCAACACACATACGATCGGGACTAACACTCGCATCTTTGCAATGCAGTGGAGCAAGCTTCTTGCCCACAGGATCGTGATCAAGCAAGCCTCTTGCCTAATTACGAAGCCAAGTGTTAGCAACACGAATCTGATCAGGGCTAACATTCGCACCTTAGCAACGTGGTCAATCAAGCCTTCCACCATAGCAACACGGTTGACCAAGTGCTTACAAAGCCGAGTATTAGCAATGCGCATGCGATTGGGGCTAACACTTGCACTTGTTGACCATGGACTAACTACACTTTTGCTTAAGTGAGTTAGGCCGTTACTTTTTCTAAGCGACGATGACTAACAATGCCTATCTCGATGAGGGGTTGAGCATCTCCCACGCTTCTTACGGGTGACAATGGCTAACAATGCCTAGCCTGATGAGCAGTCTAGCATCGCCAATACTTCTTTCAGGTGAAGACGACTAACAACGTCTAGCTTGATGAGGGGTTGAGCATTTCCAGTGCTTCTTCCTGCGACGACGACTAAAAATGCCTAGCTTGATGAGCAGTCAAGCATCTTCAAAGCTTCTTTAGGGCAAGGACAACTAACAATGCCTAGCCTGATGAGCATCTCCAACTCTTTTTCCAGTCAACAATGGCTAACAACACCTACCTTGGTGAACAGTCGAGCATCTCCCACACTTTTTATGGGCAATGACAACTAACATTGCCTAGCCTGATGGGTGATCGAGCATCTCCCCCGCTTTTTTTGGGCAATAACAGCTAACAACGCTTAGCAGGACTTAAACTCGCACCTAAGCAAAGCAGCTGAGTGTCTCTCCCCCCCAATTCGTACTTGACGATTAAAGGCTAAAGATAGGCATGACCAATGTTAGCCTCTGCCCAAACTACAGTCGAGCATTTTTCTCGAGACCTCCCAAGCCGAGTGTTAGCAATGTGGATGCAATAATGACTAACCCTCACATACATCTCTCTCACCATATGAACGCAATGAGCAAAACAAAGTCTAACCAAATGCATAAACTAGAGTGTAAAGGCAAAACAAAGTTGCCCAGGGAACCAAAGCATTGCATCATCCATACAAGAGGAAAACAAACTTCTCATAGGCCCATCCTCGAAGACCTTTACTATGGATTTCGCAAATCTCCTTGAGGTCTGCCTTCGAAGGTCGTCATTGCAGTACACGAAAATGGAAAACCAGGGACAAGTTTTCAAAATTTAGTTCTCTACAGTTTTTATGGACTATCTCTATCAAGATTAACTTGAAGATTCTCAATGCCTACTTATTGAACAAATCAACCTTAAGAATCGCGGGCATCTGTTAGACATAAAATGAACTAGATCTAGCTCATTTAAAAACTAATACCAAGAAGAGATAAGGCAAGTCAACTCAAGCACATAAAAGGAAAAAGCAACACAAGGCAAGTTAACTTACTCCAAAGAAGGGAAGGGACCTCTATAAAGGGAAGGAATCTCCTCAAGTTTTAGATATACTTCTTTACATACAAAGACCTCTAAGATCTTCTCTCTCAAGAGAGGCATCATCTTCAACCTCCATCAAACCTTAATTTTTTACATTGTATTAAGAGATATATGAGACCTTGAAAGTGTGTACAAATCACAAAACATAGTATATTTTGCCCCCAAATGACCCATGGATGTAGGTCTTTTATGCTAAATCACGTAAATCTCTATGTCTGCATATTTATTTATACAGTTCTGATTTTAGCCGGTCGAGCTGATTTTTGGGGGGTATCGGACACCAAGTAGAATTTGACACGTCAGGAATTTCATTGTAAACTAAAACAGTTGCATCACACTAGATAATTTTTGAATAACCCAGAGCTCACTTCGACACTATTGATCAAAACATCTCTCGCTGTTGTCGCCCAAGTTCTTCTCTGTCTTGCATCTCCGTCGCCGTTGCTCATCTTAGTCACTATCGTTTGTTGGGTTTGTGATGGTATATTTTTTTTTATCTCTTCCAATTTATGGGTTTGCTGGCTCGTCCCCTCCCCGCTAGGCCTGCACAATGACCCGGTCCGATCAGATTTGGGCCTGATCCGATCCGGCCCGCAGGCGAGGCAGTCTCAACTCGACCCAAACCAACCCGTGAATTTTGGGATCGGGTCGAGCCCGTTCTTCTTTCTTTCGATCATTTCACCTTTCATATTTGCAGACCCACTCTTCGCTACTCTGCCTCTCGCACAACGGCCGTCCCACCTTTTCCTCTTCCTTCTACTCCTCCCCTCCCAAACTCACCCTCCCTCTGCAGGTACACCTTGAGGGGCTCCACATAGTCCTCGAAGTCGAGAATGGTCATGGCCCACAGCAGATCGTTACCGTTGATCGATGATCTATAGGGAGACTCTTCAAGCATTTGAGGTAATCTTGGTCGATGATCTGTAGGGAGACTCTGTGAGGGATCTTGTTGGTTTGATCTGACATCGAAGCGAGTGCTTCGCATGACTGGATCTTTTTTCTCTTTGGTTCTGATTTCTGAGAAGGACCCATTTTTTGGATTTTGTATGCCTGTTCGATCTATTTCTAGCATCCAGAATATTTTTTGGTTTTACTCCATTATCATTTTTCAGAGCTTTATTTTGTCGATTTAGCTGAATTCCCCTTTAGATCAAAGTAATCAGCTTTTCCATTGGTTTAGATCTTTGGGTTCCTCGAACAGTTGAGGTTTAATTTGTATTTTTTAACAGGGTTTTCCCTTGGATCAAGCTTAATTGGTAGTTGCATCTGTTTTTACTAGAATTTCGAGTGCTTAATTCTTTGCATCTTTACTCGCTGCCTGCTACTGGTACTTCATGAATCCAGTTCATTAGTTTCTCGAGAAAATGGTTCAAGGTGGGGAACGGAGACGATGAACGGCTGTTAGGATTTGACGATAATTTCTCTGAGAGTGGGATTGATCGGGTCATCGGTTTCGACCGATAATTGTTTGTAGTTAACCGTGATTGGGAATGATCCGATGAACCCGACTTTAGTCGGGTGGGCCCATGTCGGGTATGTCGGATGGATCGGGTCCAAACTTTTTATGCACAGCCCTACTCCCCGCCATCATTTTATTCTTTTGCAAACTAAATTGCATTACTCCATCGTTTGCTTCTTTTACAAATTGAACTGCTTCTTACAACTTACTTATGGGTTTGTTGTTACATCCTCTTCCCTCAATAATAAAAGTTTTGATTTTTTGATAATCCAAAATATTTGGGAATGAAAAAGAAGAAATTTTTCCTGAAGAATTCTCAAGTGATGCAATTTGTCCCATAAACAAATTGAAATTGAATGCTTAATCATTTGTAAACACAAACTCTTGAAGGTTTTTTGTTCTTGGGTTTCAATGGTCTCACCAATCCATCCGCAAGTGATCTGTGCATATTTACTAGCCTTTAGGCTATTGGTATTATTAAGACTATAGATTTTCTTCTTGTTTCTCTTGTGAATCAACATGATACAAATCGTTTGAAATATATTTTAGTGAAACAGGGGAGTTGTATTTAGTGAAATCAAAATAAATATTTTTTTATGAGTAAAATTCAGTAGAAATCAATATAAATATATTCATATAAAATTGGGAAAGATGTTCTGTATTTAGAGTTTGTTGATTCAAGACTTTGTATTGAATCTTTTTATTTATATAGTCATGTTTATTTTTTTTTAAACATTGAGATAGAGATTTTGTATTGAATCTTTTTATTCATATAGTCACATTTTTTTTTAAACATTGAGATAGAGCTTTTGTATTGAATCGTTTTATTCATATAGTCACGTTTATTTTTATTTTTAAACATTGAGATAGAGACTTTGTATTGAATCTTTTTATTCATATAGTCATGTTTATTTTTTTTTAAACCTTGAGATAGAGACTTTGTATTGAATCTTTTTATTCATATAGTCATATTTATTTATTTTTAAACATTGAGATATTCACATTGTTTATTTTGTATTGAAGGATAAAATTCCATGCTCTGACGGTGATAAAAGTGAGACAATGATGCGTGGAAACTGTCCACATGTTGAGAATGTGGGAGTTGAGGGCATAGAAGAACAATGTGTTATGAATGCAGAATACGGAGTGAATGTCGAAGATGGAGTGGATGTCGAAGATGGAGTGAGTGTGGATGATAGAGTTAATGTGATTTTTCCATCAGGTAGTGGTCCTTTGGAGCGATTTATTGGTATGCTATTTGATAACGTTGAAAACGCTCAAGCATTTTACAAGGCATATGCAAGACGAAAATGTTTTACTATTTGGACAAACCATACTCAATTGTCCAAAGATGACAAAAAAATAATTGCAGTAGACTATGTTTGTACACGAGAAAGATTTAGGCGTGAAAGTCACAAAGGCAAAGAACGAATAATTCTTGAACTTGCGGAGACGAAGATTGGATGTAAAGCAATGATGGGAATAAAGAAAGATGGTGAGAAGTGGATAGAATTCACATTTGTGCTTGAACATAATCACATTCTACTTACACTAAGAAGTACTAGTTTGCTCCATGGACATAGGAGAGTTAATAAAGTCCAGAAGAAACTTATTATGACTTTAAATGAGTCCGGTGTATCAATGAGAAAGATAATGTCAGTGTTGAGTAAAGAGTCAGGTGGTAACTTTAATGTTGGTTGTATTGGCAAGGATGTTGAAAATTTTTTGGGAAACAAAAGTTGAAAATTATTTGAAGATGACGATGCACAAAGGTTACATGTCTACTTTCTTGATCGACAATGCAAAGAACCTGGGTTTGTATACTCCATGCAAGTTGATGAGGATGGGTGTATGGGAAGTTGTTTTTGGGCAGATGCTCGATCAAGTGCTACATACCAATATTTCAGGAATGTTGTCACATTTGATGCTACATATCTCACCAATATTTATAAGATGTCATTTGTACCATTTTCTAGAGTTAACCATCATCACCAAACCATACTGTTTGGTTGTGCTTTGTTGGTTAATGAAACAACATAATCATATACATGGTTATTAAGGATATGGCAAGAGGCAATGCTTGGATATGCTCCTTCAACTATAATTACCGATGATAATAAGGCAATGGCAAAAATCATTGTAGAGGTACTCCCAAATATGACTCATAGATTATGCTTGTTGCACATTTTACAAAAATTTTCCGAACATTTGTCTCATGTATATAACAAATTTCCTGAGTTTCAATGAGATTTTCACCACTGTATTCATGAAACAATTACAATTGATGAGTTCGAGCAGGAATGAAGTTCGATATTAGTGAAGTATGAGTTAGGAGATAACACTTGGCTGCAAAATCTTTACACCCAACGAGATAAGTTGGTTCCGGCTTACTTGCATTCAACATTCTGTGCTGGTATGTCAACGACTCAAAGGAGTGAAACCATGAACAAGTTTTTCAAGGATTATGTTCATTCAAGCACTATGATTAGTGATTTTGTGCATCAATATGAGAAAGCTATAGATGCACATTATTTTAAAGAGAAATAGAAGGATGTGCGAACAAAATCTACTCGAGTGATTCTGAAAACATGTCATAAAATTGAAGAGGAGGCTGCCATAGTTTATACAAGAAAGTCTTTTATGATCTTTCAAGATGAACTTTTCAATAGTCAGCGATACAAATCAACAAAATTTTTCAAAGAAGGTGAAAGCAAGACATATGACGTGTCACCTCATGGCAAATAAACACCACTTTATCATGTAACATTGGCGAGTGGTGAAGAAATTCCAACATGTACATGACATATGTTTGAATTTATGGAGTTTCTTTGTAGGCATATCCTTTGTGTACTTTGCAAGAAATCAAAGTTAGATAGATTGTTACAATAGTATGTCTAGAAAGATGGACTATTAATACTAAGAGTCGACCTATTCCTGACATTTCATGTAATGAAGGGCAAGTCCTGACACAAGATAAGCCTACTTTGAGAAAAAACAAATTGATGATGCAATTTTATGACATTATAGAACTTGGGTCGCCGTCAATAGAAAAACTCAACCATCTGTCTCTTGCATTAGAGAAGATCCACAAAGAGTTGTTTTTTATGAAAGATTATGTAGATATTCAAGAAACAAATTTTCCAAGTAGAGGGGAGTCAACCAATGATCCTCATATGTTAAAAAGTCAAGTTGTGTCGAACTTTTCACAAACTGTCCAAGATCCTCCACGGGTGCCAACAAAAGGACGATTAAAAACTTTGAGAGCAAAGAATTCAAAAGAAATGCAACCAATATAGAAAAGACGTTATAGCATTGGCAAAAATGAAAGACATGCTGAGAATAACTGTCCAACAATGAGGTATAGTAGCATTTCTATAATTTTTTTGGAAAAAAAATTTAAGAAAAACTTATTCTTTTTTGGATGTAATTATTGCGGTTTATGTAAGAATCTTGGGACAACTTCTGACAACGTATCATTGGGTTTGGATTCATAGTCACAAATATAATTTGCTATGGTATGTGTTATTTTTTTGGTCTTTTGTTATGTTATTGAAAGTTATTTTAACCTCTCTTAATCGTAAAGTTAATTTAACTCATCTTTATTTTGTTGTGATAGGGAATTACGCAGAAGATTGTGAGTTTTGAATGAATTGAAGAGTGTTTTGAAGAGCGAATGTTAACTACTGTTTAGGTAGTTTTGGATGTAATTATGAATGTAATTCTAGATGTTTATGTAGTTTTGGATGTAATTATGAATGTAATTATATTTCGTGTGTTTTACGGAATTATGTAATTCTGAATGTTAGTGCAAGTTTATGGAATTCTGAGTTTTTAATTTTATTTCCTGTGTAGATTATATTCACTACATGAAACCAACATCAGCCCAACCACATGTTCAAGAAGTCTGTCCAAAAAGCTTGCTAGCACATGTCCAACATTTCCATTACATTCAACACATGTTCAGTACATTCAAAACATCTCACAAATACCAATTACATTCACCACATATTCAGTACTTCACAAACATCTCACAAATTCTCACTACATTCAGCTGAAAAATTGTTTAAAAAATTACAACAAGTCACAAACATATCCAAAAGTAACTTTGTCTTCCACTCTCTTATATCATTCAAGACTAAGGGACCCCAAAAACTCTCTATCAACAAACTCCAAAAGCTTTGTCAACAAACTCCAAAGCTGGCATGCATACATAGGATAGACAAGTTGGGCAGGCAGCTACCTTTTATCACCATGCTTGTTGAATGATAGTTCTCCATCTGCACAAAAAACAACTAACTAAATCAGTTTATTGAAAGACAATTCAACTCCATGAATGGATGCTTGAGGGTCTAAACTTGAAAGTTTCGAATTTCCAAAGATAGACACATAAAGTATATATAACATTTTTTTGTGAGGCATGGTGTACTCAAATGATGCATAAGCATGAGCATTTTAATAATGATGACTTGCTGAGAAAAGTAGAAGGTCTAAAGCCAATTGTAGAAGAACTTGGCATGCCATTATCTCAACTTGTAATTGCATGGTGTGCTACGATTTTTGTACAAATATTGTACAATTTGAACATCCTAAACTTATATATAAATAGTATTATTCACAAAAAAAAAAAAAAATAATTGTAGCTATCAGAGGGGCTGTGAGAGGGCCCAAAAGTGTTATCATTCAATGTGAGATGTCTTTTATGCTTACATAAAGGCATCAAGATAGGTGAGTAATAAAACACAAATGGTATACGCAATAATGATCTTCAACCATAATACTCTCTTCAACCAGCCAATTTGTGCCCATATTCCTCCAAAACAAGTGTTCACATCCAAAGATTCTGTTCACAAACATCATTTACCCAATCATTTTTATCACAACCTCAAGTAAAACTTAATTTCTCATATCAGATTTTGGAATTTTCACACTATAAATCACATCCTAATCACTACCAAATAACAACATCCAATGCTCAAAAAGGAAATAATCTCTAAGCCATTACGTTCAAACTCTCCCAAAAATACAAAAATTTAATACCCACGTACCTCAACTGCCATAATATTTAGCCCCTAATCAACAGTTTTTACACAACTACACAAACCCACAATCAAACCAAAATCAATAGTTTTCACGCAACTACACAAACCCACAATCAAACAAAAATCAACCCACAATCAAACTATAATCCATTCAAAATCATAGTGAAACCCATCTCAAAATCGAAACTCAAATCATCAAGTATCTTTTGTTGGATTAAAAGGACATACCTTTGTGTGTTGGTGGCATTGGGTTGATGCCAAAAAGACGTCGGTAGCGGCATTGAGTAGAGAATCTCATCGGCGACATTGGGAGGGTAACGATTAGGGACTACCAGTGAGGAGAGTGGCGGATAGGGTGGCTTTCGTGAGAGCATAAGGTGAAGAGAGAGGTGATTGTGGCGGAGAGGTGGGCTCGAGTTTCTAGTGCGAAGATGGAGAGAGTGGCCGTCGTTGTGTTGTTGAGGATCGTCATCGTGGGGGTGAGGCTTCCATGGGGGAGAATCGCACTGGGAGGGGAGAGAATAGATAGAGGGAAATCAGGGGAAAATTATGTGTAATACTGTGAGGTGGGTGCACATGGTAGTAGTGGTGAGATGTCTACGTGGAAGTCACCCATTGGAAGGCTGATTTTTGAGGAAAAACAGTCAAACTGGTGTGAAATTTAACTCTTATTTATATTTCATATGCTTTTCTTTTAATTTATTTTATGGATGAGCATCCAAACACCGTATCAACACCCAAACAGTTATTTTGGATTGTTCAACCATATTGTTGATTTTGGCATGCCCAAAAATTACATCAACGGTTTTTTTTTTTTCTAATATTTTTAGATAGACATACAATATGTCATTGTGAAGATTTTTAATAGCGTAAACTGCACGAGTATTTAATAATAAATATGTTTTTCTTCAAATTGGATAAAATAGAGAATTGGAGAGCCTCTCAATACGTGCTTCTTAATTTTTTTTTAATAATTTAAAGAATAAAATAGAATAGATAAAATCTCGATTTGCTATTTCTGCTGCTGTTTTGTGAACTCAGTAAATATATAGTTATCTCGCACGTTAAGTTCGAGCTTATTATAAGCTTATCTAGTGGTCTATCCGTCATAGATGGATTTAAAAGAATAACTATTCTCATGCAATTATTTTATAGTCCACTTTATAATCATTTAATTAAACCTTTAAATCTGAATTTTAAATTTTACATCCCATCTTGGTGATTGATATATATATGGCATTTTTTTGTTTATCATTCTATTCAAATAATCGCTTATATGAATAAGAAGGAAAATGATAGGGTTACAACCCTTCTACTACGTCCATTTACTACTCTTTTCATCTTTATTTTTTTTTAAATTTTTTATTTTACTTAATGATTAAGGAAGTGATTATTAATAAAATTATATATATTTTTAATTTTTTTTCTTAATGATTAAGGATGTTAAAAAAATATGTAAAAGAAAATGATAAAAAAATCTATGTGATTATCTTTGGCTTTTTATCATGTTTAAAAAAAATCAAATACATTAATACACTTCCTTAACTATTAAATAAAAAATAAAAACTTAAAATAAAATATATAAACGGTCAAATTGAGAGGCCAAACTTATATTGCATAGTATCATTTTCCTTTTATCCTTATGTTTCTATTTTATCTCATTTCCCTTTAAGCACTACAAATGAGACTTTTGTACAGAGCACCTCACTTCCTTATCTTGTATCTCTAATTTAATTTTAATGCACTTTGATAAGTAAAAATAAAAACTCATGATTCTGATAGGGGTGGCAAATTGGCAATATATGATACAACCGGTAATCCAAAACGAATATAATACATAACTAAGTTTCAGTTTGGTATAAATAGATTTAGATCAAAATAACTTGATATAATAAGACACGATTAATATTAATCAATACTGGGTCAACTAGTAAAACTCGCAATTATTATGTATAACTTGAATAAATTCTATGCATATGTTGTTGTTGGGATATAATATTAATATTAATATTTGCATACTTAACATTTTAAACCATTAAATGTTTTTTAATTTTTTTGATAATCTGTGATTTTATTTTTGAAGATATTAATTTTTTTTTTGTGTTATAAGTTTGAATATTAATTATAAAATGTTTTATCATGGATCTAGTTATAATTATAAATTATATATATATATATATATATATAATTATGCTTACATTATAAATGAAATTATATGAATTGGGTCAAAATAAATGTACGGGTGATCTCTTTTTATTATACAAAACGAATTGAAACGGATTGGATTGTGTTCAAATTAACTTAATAATAATTGATTATTAAATGGATTATATGAATAGTATTGTGTCGCCAGTTATTTAAATGGTAGGGGTAAGTTTTTAAAACTTGATCAATTAAGCAGTTGGGTTCAAATGGGTAGGGATCGGGTAGTAAGTCTGTTATAGGAAAATGATAGAATTATTACTATTTTACTATTTATTGAGTTTTGTTATATATAAGTAAAGTCACGTACTAATCTGTGTATTAATATTGATTTTTTTATATTTAAAATTTAAATTAGTATTATTTTTAATAAAATTTATTTTTTTAAAAATTATATTAAATTAATACATAGTAGTTATGCTTGTAATTAAATTTTCCCAATAGTAAATGGCGCCAGTACCCGAGAAAATGATAGATCCTACTCGTTGATGGATCCTACTCTTTTGCCGCGAATGCCTCAAGGCTGAGCAATTTTCCAATCATTTCAATGAACGGTTTGGGCATGAACAAACAAACAATCACCTGTTGCTGCGATTTCGCTCTAAAATTTTATTCTACCTATTCGCCATTTTAGTTCTCAGATCTCTTTCTTCTGAAACGTCTGCTCAAAACAGGTATAATAGCGTCCTGTCACCGGTTGGGACGACCATGTATGCCCTTAAAAAACCAAAGAAAAAACAAAAGAATTGATTGCATTTGGAAGTAGGGGTTTCCCATATTGTTGTTGTCATTGTTTCTGTTTTCTTTATTTTTTATATTTTTCCCTTCTTAATGATACTTTATCCTGTTTCTATTTGAAGTTGGCATTGGTCTTTATCGTGATTTTGGCTATATATTTCAGCAGAAGATTATGAATCAAGAAGCTCGATATGGTCCTTTATATTTTGATCTCAATAACGGAGCTAAAGTTCCCTCTGTTGGTCTTGGAACCTGGAAAGCTCCTCCAGGTGTTGTAGGTGAAGCTGTCATTTCCGCAGTCAAGGTTTCCTTTTTCATTTGGGTTCTTGCTTCTTTGATTTCAGAACATTGTAAGAGAAAAAATCGGTATGGTTAAAATTAAATTCCTCAGAGATTGTGTTTCAATTTTATGCAGGCTGGTTATAGGCATATTGACTGTGCTAGTGTATATGACAATGAGAAAGAGGTACCCTTTATTTTCCTACTTCTATATAGGTCGTTTTATGTATGGCCCATGAAATCGTAATCGTTTTCCAACAGTTTTTCTTATATATACGTTGGTTTATATTTTATCACTGCTAATATTTATTTCTTCTCAACACTAGCTATCTCTAGTTATGAATGCAAATTTACTTGGAGGGAAAAAAAAAAAAAAAAAAAAAAAACTTCGTCAGTTCTTTTTCTATTATAACACCAAGCTATTAAAGTTTTTCGGTTTACCACTCAAAGCATATCTCTTTCTAAGATTCCCACTTTCCTTTCAGATCCAATCATTAATATCATATTATCTATTTTCATCCGTTTAAAGCACTAGATCTTAGTAAGGAATAATTTGTCATTATTATTATTTCAAATTTGGAGACAATTCTGGATAGTTTATGTCATATTATAAAAAGAGTGAGAGTTTGAGGGGATAAGTTTTTCATAAATCGTATAGAAGTCATTTGAGTTATGTTGACATGATGCAGGTTGGGGTGGCACTGAAGGAACTATTTTCCTCTGGGGTGGTGCAGCGTAGTGAGATGTTTATCACATCTAAACTTTGGTATCTATTTCATCTCATGCTGGTTTTATTTTATCTTTAACCCCTAGATTCTTTCATTTTGATATTATCGAGTAGTTCAGCTCAGTGAATTTTGTTTTGAAGCCCGTACGGCCTTTCTGTTTGTGAAAAGATTATTGGCCTTTCCCGACTAAAAATTGCAATGTTTTCAGGTGTAGTGACCATGCTCCTGAAGACGTCTCAAAGGCTTTGAGTAAGAGTTTGCAAGATCTGCAACTTGAATACATTGATCTCTATCTTGTATGTCTTTAGCACTCCATGAAAAATTTCCTCTGGTTTATGTGCGGCTTTTTGTTCTGCATATATTGAGAGCTGGATCAACTGCAATGACTGAAGGATCTGAAATGATTTTGGAATATACGATGTTGTGCTACAGATTCATTGGCCAATTAGGACAAAACCAGGCTCACGAGGCTTCGACCCTGAAGTCATGGCTCCCTTGTGCCTTCCAGAGACATGGAATGCGATGGAGGGCCTTTACTCATCCAGTCAGGCACGCGCGATTGGCGTCAGCAACTTTTCCACGAAGAAGCTGCAAGACTTGCTCAAATATGCAAAAGTTCCACCTGCAGTTAATCAAGTGGAATGCCACCCTGTCTGGCAGCAACCTGCTCTTCATAACTTGTGCAAATCAACTGGCGTTCTCCTCTCGGTATTACTTTCATTAGAACAATGATACTCTTCATCTTAAATCTTGTCATTTTAGTCACACTTGATGTGGCGCATAGATTCATATGTCAACACTTCAATGGTTGCCACTTAAAACATGCAATATGGTAAGTGTGACTAGAGATGACAAAATTAAGGATAAAAAACGACATTTCTCTGTTCATTTTGTAACTAAATTCATCACCATTAGACATTTAGCGTAATTTACAGGCTGAGACTTTGCTCTTGATGTGATATTAATGCAATTTCTCTTTCCAGGCCTATTCTCCTCTAGGATCTCCAGGGTCATGGGTAAAGGGGGAAGTCTTGAAGGAACCAATACTGATTGAAATTGCTGAAAAGCTTAACAAGTCGCCAGCACAAGTAGCTCTGCGATGGGGCATCCAGAGCGGTCACAGTGTCCTACCAAAGAGTGTAAATGACTCTAGGATCAAGGAGAATTTGAGTTTATTTGACTGGTGCATTCCTCCAGAACTCTTCTCAAAATTATCAGGAATCCACCAGGTATTATATAATTATATGCACACGTGTCCAAACAATTAATGTGTTCACAAGCTTAATTATATTTGTACACAGTATAGTTGAAGACAAACTTGTTTTACACTACTGGTGTGTGATGCAGCAAAGGCTCCTCCGAGGTGATTTTGCCATCCACGAGAGTTGCAGTCCTTACAAAAGCCTCCAAGAACTGTGGGATGGTGAAATATGAGACCATAAACCAACTCTCACTTTTATTTGGTCGAACAAATTACTCGGGAGATTCTTTTCTTTCCTTTGAAAACCAAAAATCTCATGCTGTATGTTTGGTTACTAGTACTTCAAAAGATTATAGCTTTCCTTTGGATTTTCATTTCTACGAACCTGTTTGACTTTTCTGCAAGACAATGATGCAGATACAAATCCAAAGAAGATTTGACTGAATTCAACTACTCATTTATTTGGCCTAATAAAAAGCACCTTTTCATTTATTTGGTTTTTCCAGTGGTAGAGTTTAATACAAGACCCCTCTTGCAACTATGGTTTACAGTTAAAGAGGGTAAACTTTGGATATAATCAGCAAATGCTTTTCACAAAATGACTTAGCACCTGTATGTTTATTGGTGAAGCTCCAATAATAATCTTTTGCAAATACTCTGTTCTTTGAGGATTAAGTAGCAGGGTCGTTTTGGTTTCATTTGGAGAGATTCTGAAACTTGTTATCCTGTCCCAATTATCTAAACAGTGAGTGAAAACTTGTGAGTTTATATTTCAGGCGGGCTGGGGTATGGCAAAGTAGCCTACCCTGCTAGTAGTCAATCATCTCTAGGTGGCAGTGTGCTACATGTCATGCAAAAAATGCTAAATCCCCTGTAATCTGTATTCAAATGGCTATCACTAATGCTTCAGTATTACCAAAAACCAGATAATCTCATCTCATCTTATCTAATCATTATAACTTTTTCAAATTCTCATACAAAATATAATAAATAATTCAACTTTTTCAAATTTCAATACAAAACTAATATTAAAAAATTATATTATAAATATTTTATTCATTACCATTCAAAATATCTCATCTCATCTGAACTACGTAACAAAACGGTGATATCCTTTTCCACTCATTATGGAAAATCATTCATTTAAAAAGATACTTAAATCAGTTTTACCACCAAGAATGATTCCAGTTATTAGAATCTGGAATGAGGAAAAAATATATGTTCTTCTACCATTATATTACAATACATATCTCAGGAGCATTGGGATATTATAGCTAAACCGAAAGTAAGACACGATGGCATGTCAAGGGAAACAGCTGCAAGTTCCAGTGTCCTATACAGATAAGCTAGGATTGTTTCAGAACCTTGTGCGTGTAACTAACCCCTTTATCACCATCCACCACCTGCCCGCACCCTCGCAGAATCCTGGTTTAAAATAGAGGATTAGCCATGACAAAAAGAACATAAATTAAATTTTTACAGAACATTGACATTGAATTCTGAGATCTTATGCTTGATCATATCATGACAAGTGTTACTAATGTCAGTAAATCGTAGTGTAAGTAAAAAACATGCAGAATTCTCATACCATCGTGTTGTTAGTAGTCCTTCTACTCCGACAGGACCTCGAGCATGAATCCGGCTCGTACTTATACCAACCTGCTCATAAATTAATTAGAATCAACAGATTGAAATGGAGAGAAAGCAAAGCAATTTTTTCTTAAAGCACGATGACAGTTGAAGATCCTATTACCTCTGCACCAAGTCCAAAGCGTGCTCCATCACAGAATCGTGTACTTGCATTATGGAACACTGCAGCACTGTAGATGGGAAAGCAAGATTGCAACGAGAACATAAAAGGAGTGCAAAAATGGAAAAACATTATAACCACCATCGACATAAAGATGCCCTTATCATTCTGACAATGGGTTTCTGAAGAAGAATTCCCTTATAAATATCTGTACAAAGGCATTTTTGGAGGCATCATTTTCCCTACTCCTACTACGGTGGTGAAAACAGGCTTTGAAGAGCAGATCCTACCATAAGGGAGGGAAAATAGGATAGAAGATATTGAAATTGGAAGTTAAGGTAGGGAGTTTCGAGGGTTTAAGAGATTGGCAAGACTTGAAAGACTAGATATAATCTGAAAGATGAAAACTGATGAAAAAAATACACAATCTTATGTTTTTGTGAGAAAACCTCCCTATCCCAAAGATCAACATTTCTTGGCTAGTGGAGATTATAGTACCTGTACGACCTTAATCTCTAAAGTTCATTTAAATGTCACATGCTATTCAGAGGACCTTCTAGAAAGTCCAGGAGTGAAATCATAGTCTTAATAGAATTGAAAATAATAATATGAGGAAAAAAAGCAATCATCAAATTGAAATGAAAGGTTGTAATCCAGATTCCAGACTAACTAAATTACCGAAGCTAAGCTGAGGAGTGGACCAGCTGTAAGAGACTAGAGGCCCAACAATGTTGGTAGGAGTAGTGAAAATAACAATGGTGTTGCTGCTAGTTACAGAGAAAATAGGGAAAGAGATACTTCTTGAATTGGTTTCTGAATTTCTGGACAACGTTCAAATCTGCTACTATGAAGGGTATGACGTAATATTATGAACTTAGAGAATCAAGTTTGGTGAATAAGAACTGTGTGAGCAATGATGATATCGATGGGATGGGGGCTCCTGGTGATTGCTGGGATTCCAAAATAACACCATTTCAATGCTTTTCAAGGTTTTCTTTTGGGTATTATACTGTGTGCTTACTTCTCAATTGCTATATCCTATTTATTCTCTCTTACATAAACTGATCAGTTGGCAAAATGCAAGGCTACCTGTCAACTTGGCGCAGGAAAGCTTCAGCAACTTCAATATCTTCAGTAATGATGCAATCAGTATGAGCACTACATTGAGGTAGAGAGAGAATTAGAAACACTAATTACAACCTTCACCTATTTATGTACAAACAGAAACAAAAGAAAATGAAATCTGAGGGATCCCAACTTGCCTCCCATGTTGGTTGATGTGGTCAATGGCAGCAAACACATCATCTACTATTTCAATTGTGCAAGCCATTGAGCTGTATTCATGATGCAACGAACTAGCTTCTGCTATATTCAACAAATTGCTGGCTCTCGGCCCACCGTATAGAGTAACAGCTGTGCAACAGATGAACTTGCATTAGAGGAGAATCCCTATAATTCGGTATAGCACCAAAGTCCCTTTTTCAAAGGGCTGCTGGCAATTTCAGAGACTACTACATGATCAAAACACTTGCAGGGCATGTGCCAAATAAAATCCAGACAATTCAACAGCTGGTTGGTCCAGTTCAATTTTAAAAGCATTGTTGCATTGTTCAACTCCTGTTAATGATTTTTTAACCACAAATAAAATATTTAAAATTCTCATGCAACCTAGGCTAAGCTACAAAAACCTAGGTCCATTGATGCTATCTAGAAATCAAGAAAGCTGTCAAATTAACAGAAGATTTCATGAAAATTGTTTAAACACCATGACATGTTATCTAAGCTATATAGTTTATGACATGAACTCACTTCTTAAAAAGATGGTCTTTAAATAGACAAAAGTCATACCTTCCGATTGGAGTTCAAGGAGAAGTTCATTGAGTGCACCTTCACTTAGCAAATCTTTGTGCACGAGAAGCGTTTCCTGAGAATCACATAGTACATAAATCCAAGAGAGTGTAACAAATCAAAGATGTAGTGAAGATTATTCTGTAACAGTTCTGGAAAGCAAACTGAAAATACCATTGCATTACAGGCTGCAGGATAATCCAGCTTTGCATCGTGAAGAATGTGTTTTGCCATATCTATATTAGCTGACTTATCAACATAAATATGACAAACTCCATCTGCATGGTAAATATAGCAGCTTTACTTGAAGCTCTATTTTACTAAATTAAAAATTAGTCATTCTATTTTCTTACCAGCATGACCAAGAACAGGAATTTTTGTTGAACTCTTGATTTTAGAAACGAGCTTATTACTGCCTCTAGGGATCACAAGATCTATCACATCATCTAGCTGTCACACAATAAAATAAGTTAAATAATGTCTTTTTCTATAAAGAACCATAATAGTATCGAATGTCAGTACACACCTTCAGCAGATCAGGAATCTCCTCTCTGGAAGTCACGAGTCCAATAAGTTTGCTACCTACACTACCTGGGATTGCTGAAGTAATGACCTATGGAAGCAAAGAAAAGGAATAAGAAATAGTGAAACAATAGCTTGAACAAAGGAAAAGCAAATAATGCTACACTCCAACTTGATCAAGAAGAAATTGCATGAACTTCTGGAACCAAACCTTGTGCAATGCCGCATTTGAACGCTTGGCTTCTTTTCCTCCTTTAAGCAGTAGACCATTCCCACTTCGAATTGCAAGTGAAGCTATCTATTAAATTAATATAGAAAGGAAAATGGTAACTATCAAGATAATATGGAAAACAAGTAGCAAAACCTTTGTAGACATAAGCTTAAAGCTCAACCAGTTGTCATATGACAAATGTTAGATTAGTCCTCCCAGCTCACCAACTGGACTGAACAATTATATAATAACAGTAACAACAACAATAATAGCACCACCACCACCAACAATAACAACGAAAAAAGATGATGATGATGATAACATACCAAATAGATTAGAAGTTTTCTAACAGGTGAGTATGAGTCTATGTTGCATGAGAATTGTGCATATGGCATGAGAATTGTGCATATGGCATAGAAAATCACCTCTAACAAGATCAGTGTTCATTCCAGTGTATTGATGAAATCACTGGACACAAAAACAAAGGCTTGCAAATGAAAATAAAAAAGTCATTCCAATTAGCAGTAGATTTTAGGTCTTCAAGTACCTAGGATAAAGTTTTCTGAGATTTTTGTTCATATTTATCTGTTAAGAGTTGTAGGAACGATCTAATTACTTTTAGCAAGTCAGTGTTCATTTTAGTGCATTAATAAAATCACTGGGGCCATTTGGTTCATATTATATTAAAGTATGGTCAGATTTAGTTGATCAAAATACCTTGAAAATTTCATTAAGGTTCATTCTAGTGTATTGATGAAAGAAATCGCATATTTGGTTCATTCTATATTAAAGCATGGTCAGATTTAGTTGATCTTTTAGCTTGAAGATTTCATTTAGGGTTGACACAAGAAGTTTTGCTCGGCTTATGGCCTAACTGAGACACATCATTCCCAAGACACACACCATTCCCTGCAATTCCTTTCCAAGAAAGTCCATGCCAATCATTCAATGTTTAGGGAAAGTGATGAGCAAGTTCTGCCCAATAAAACAGAATGAACCATTCAGATAAAATTTTTGTTTAACAGAGTCGTCTTCAGCATCCTTAGCAATTATGAATGCTGTAGGGTTTGATAATAAGGGATCCTGACTTTCACCTGTACCAGGGCATCGGGTCGAGACTCAAACACAACCAGGAGGACACCCAAAGGACTTGTTGTTTTCTCTAAGGTGAGCCCATCTGCAAGCTGGATGCAAAAGCAGTCATCAGAAGTGCCAATGTAAGTACCAAATGACCTAATGATACTCAAATATGCATCAAATGTTGTTGAAAGAAAAACATATGCATGATTTTCACATCTACCCAGATGATTATAGTTCAAATCCTAAACCTCCCTTGGAAGCAACATGACTCAATTTCAAAGACTTTCTAATTTATTATCATATATGGTTGAAATACTTCTGGATTGACAAATCTCTTTTTTTTTTAAAAAAAACCTTACCCATGTTTGGATCTATTTACCAAATCAACAAAGCTCTAAGAGTACTGACCTCTGTTCTACTTAAAACGCGAGCAATGGGTTCTTCCATCTCTGCAAGTTTGCGAACGGATTTTGCAAGACTAGAGATCTGAACAACACAATGACTAAATGAGACAACCTTCTAAAAATATATAGAACATCATTAGAAAATTACACGAAAGAACTGTCTAAATAGATGTTCAAATTCATCGTCAAAATTCCAATGACTGTACGCAACTAGCACTTGCCTTCCTTGGAGTCAGGGCCAAACGAGATATTAGTGACTTCTCATATCCAGCCAACAGTGCAGCAGAAACATCAGCTTCATTCTCAACCATAATCATACTTTCATTAGCCTCCAGGGCATCCGCTATGTCCAGCAGTATTTTCCTCCTTTCTTGAGGTTGTTGGGCCTGCAGTGAAGCGATCAAGAAAACATGCCAAAGCTGTCAATATAAACTACCTCCATGATATACAACAGATTTTAAGTATCCAGAATGTTCACAAGTACATAAGATGAAACTCGAACCCCCGAGCGAATTTATAGTGATATAAGACACACCAGCTGGTTTTGACACTTGAGAAAACAAGATGTTACTACCTGAAGCCGTCTAGAACATTCCCGTGCGGCAGCTGCCATGGTACGTGCACCAACTTCTCTGGCTAAAGTCCATAAATGTGCATCTTTATGAAAGAGGGTACCAAGATGCTCTCCTTGAAGAACTTTTATTACGTTGTCTGTGGCATAACCACTTGAAAGAAGTTCAAAATCAATATGGAGTGACCAAGAACATCACATAACATCCAACATTTTAACATCTAAACCATGACTTAGATAACCAAATGATGAAATAATACCTTGTGATAACAACAGGTATGCCAGCATCAGCTGCACATACAGCAGCTTCAACTTTAGCAGTCATACCTCCCCTTCCCAACCTGGACTTGTGTCCAAATGTGATTTCTCCTTGATGTTTCATTTTTATATATGTATGAATTAGCTTTGATCTTGGGTCACTCGGAGGACAACTATAGAGGCCCTCCACATCGCTCAACATTACAAGGAGGTCAGCTTTTAGTTCTGAAGCCAATAACCCTGCCAAACTGTCATTATCCCAAAATATACCAGAAGAATCCTGCATTTATTATTATGATCAGAATAAAGAGGCGTATTATAAAGTGAATAACATAAAGGATTTGAAAAATAATAGCAAAAATAGGCATATAGAATGATCATGAAGGGAGCCCACCAAGGGCATTAACATTTGTGGGCATTAGCTTGGTTTGTTTCCTTTCACTAATTTGGGCACTAGATACATGACTTCCCATAGATAGTTATGGATCAAGCCCCATGTGGCCAGCCCAGTTTAAAATGTGACTGGAGACTGCATGGAACCAAAACAGCCATAGGTGACTAGTTTCTTAGCTTTGCTTAGAAATTGACAAGATTTGGAAGCCGAAAGGCCACAGGCAATAAGTGCGGCCCTTATTTAATGATAACAAGAACTAAAAACACAAAATAATATTTTCACAGCCAAATATCCCTTACCAAAGGGGAATAACTGAAAGGAAAAAGATCACGAGCAACTTGTAGAATAAAAGTGAAATCTGAAATGCTAATTCAGATACAATAGGAGTTGCTTACCTGGTATGGAGCTTTCTTAGTACTCACTGCATCATTCTCGTTGAAAATAGGAATAACCCTCAAACCCAATAATGAGTTGACAGTATCAGAAAGTTGCTTTCTAAAACCTTCATCCCTGAAAACACTATCGGTAACAAGAAGTTGAGAAGAAGTCACATCAAGCTGCATACAGAGGAGACCCATATAAGTACAATTCAGTCCATAGAAAAAGCGAGGTAAAAAACAAAGTGTGGAGTGTGAAAATTGTTATATATTTCCTAACATGCTAATGCATGTGTGTAGTTAGGAAAATCTCGACAAACACATTTTTCTTAAGTAAATTCAGTATGACATAGATACCTGGCTGAACATGGTATCATAAAGAGCCATGAGACTACTCTGCCCAACAGCTGCACAAGCCTTTCCATCAAATTCATTTTGTGGACTTTGCAGATCAGCAAAACTGCAAAACATGAACGGATTCTTTTCAGGCAAGGCACTCTATTTGCAGTTTCTTTAATACCCACCTCCAAAAAAACTAATAATTGCAGATGGTATATGTACGTGAAATCCACCACTCTGGAGGGAGACAGAGGGACAGTGAGAAAAGAAGGATGATAACAAGAGAATAACGGGATGCTACAGTTTTTTTTGAATTGGCACTGGGTGTCCAGGAAAACAGGGTTCCCACTAATCCCGGGGTGTACAGATTAGCTATACTCCATCTTAGATTTTGTCATCCCTAATCAGATTAGCTGTGTGGCACATTTTAAGTAGTTTTATATATTAAAAACTTAAATAAAAAGCTACTTAAGATGAATCACGGCTAATGATGTGACTAAAGAGGACAAAATCTAGGATTAAGAAAAGAGCTTTTCCTTCGGAAAACATATGTCCATAATTAAAGATAACAGGACAACATTTGCTTACTTCTACTATTTCGTATGAATAGCAGTACTGGTATCCCCCTCAAATTTCAGTTCAGAAGACATTCAATTGTAATTACTTCCATTGGAAGTGGCCGATTTGAATTCTGTGTGCGCCTGTGTGTTAAAAGAAAATAGAAATAGTAAGGACCTGCTGTTGGCCACTTTTCTGTATCTAAGCCTCTGTCGTCCAACTCCAACTGCGCCTGAAGTAACCAAAATAACCTCATATCCTCGAGAGTTTAATTCTTTAAGCTGCAAGGATTTCATTGGAAAAGGTTATATAATCAGCTACACCAACTATAGTTTTTATGGGATTGCATGCATTATTAATGAGTTCTCTTTTCAGAATTCGTTGAACAGCTTGCCATGATCACACCAACAAAACTGCCTCTTCCTAGTTTATTTTTTCCATTCAATTATGTTTTCTCCTTTTTCATTCACAGCATAGACTTCCTCTCCAAAAGCACGCAAGATTCTGAAAATCCGTTCTCTAATTTTAAAAAAGGATTCATGCTAAGATCAACGTACCTGCTCACAGAGAGCTCCTAGTCTTCCTAGTGCCAGTCTTCCATCAGCTCGGGTAACCACTGCTGTTCCGACCTTCAATGATGCAGACAAAAACAACAAGAATCAGCAAATCTCATTTAAGCCATAATTAATTATCAGAAGTTTCTCTTTTTTCTTTCCCCCTTCAGTAAATCTCGGAGTTTCTTCTATATATGGAGGAAATAAAAATTGCTTCATATGATGTTTATGCATGTCAAGAAATTTATGTAATATTTGCTGCTCGGTTAAACATCTTTCAATTCATTTGTCTACCATTAAAAGTATTCATAGACCTCCAATCGTGAGTCAATCGTGCAAGGAGGTAGCTAGAATTGTATTCCAGTCTTCTCAAGCAATAATCTTTCTAATAACACATACCAAAAAAAAAAAGTAGAAGTACTTGAATCTTCTCGAGGTGTATCTGGTAGATGAAACTTGCCCTGGCAATTACAATTGGAACATCTTCGATCTATTTTTCTATTTTGTCGCATTATCTCCAACTCACAGAAAAGGCTCAACATTATAAGCAATGTTCAAAAAGCCTTGCGTCTTCATCATTACCGTCACCATTAAACTAAAGAAGAAAATATCCCAAAGATCACATGAAATAGGAGTATGAGGTTCTGCGCATGAAACCGCAGCCAATAGGAAAAGTCAAAAGGTTCATTATCATATCAAGTTAAAGGCAAATGGATTATTCCTTTTATTTAGAAAAGATTTGATCTTTAACTTGGCACATATATAATCTCGCTAGCTACCATAAATAATTTTTGGATTCAAGGTTTGACCCCCCGAATGAGAAAACGATATTAAGAACACTCTCAAGTCTGGGGAGACAAACGGAGTTGAAGTGACAATTTTCCTGCGCCATGACAATGTTCTCAATGCTCATGCAAAATCAATACATAATTGGTGCAAACTACAGAAAAGCACGAAAGGCCTACCTACAAAAGTGAAAATATTGGTGCAAACAAACATAAGAATCTGCCAAAGAAAATGCCAAGAACAGTGGAACACAGCCCCAAATATACTAAAAACAAAAGAACAGAAAGAAATAAGAAGCAAAAGTTGAGCAGTGCAGAGAATAATGAGTGTTTCCATACGTAACCTTCACGATCAGACGCTTAACATTCTTGACAAACTCCCGAGTAGGATCCATGGAGTCGACTAACGAACGACTTATGTCGAATGGGATGCAGCGAGGCGAGTCTGAAAGAGTCATGGCGAGAGAGCGATGGTTTTCTTTTCGTTCTTTGCAGAGATTAATGATTTAACATACGAATGGCTGTGAAGAAGTTGGCTTGGAGACAAACTCCTTTTCTGCACGCTACTTGAGATTCACGTGGTGTTGGTTTTGAGTCCAAAACAACAGACCCACAACAACACAAATAAAAGAAGCAAAAGTAGAGGGGTGTTGGATGATAGCAGATTTGAAATCAAAATTAGCGAGTTTATTTCTACAAATATGATGAGATATGAATCATCGAAAACCAGTTTTAACAAAATACAAAGACCTGGCGATGAATTAGCTAATTCTAGATATCATGAGATCTCGTTCACTTTGACTACTTGGGTTTTTAACTCTTAATAGGTGTGGATTACCCACTTTGAGACGTTGAGTTGTACCTAACTTCTTATACTTCAGAGATATTTTATTATCAAGCCGGGGATACAACAGTAAGATTTAAATTTTAAAATTTATTTTTCAAATGAAATTATATTATGTAAGCACATTATTAGTTATATGTACTCTACATACCGGTTTAATAATATAATTTTATCATACGTTAGTATAGTTTTTTCTATGAACTTAGTTCCATGAATTTCTTTAATCCTTAGACTCAATATTATAAAACTTATTTCTCTTACTTGTGTAAATAAAATTTAGAATTTTTTTAAAATAACCAGTTAATAACAAGAGTTATTCAATATTTACAACTCGATTTGAGTTTCAAGAAATTGTGGCATATTATATATATATATATATGTGTGTGTGTGTGTGTGTTTAAATAAAAGGATACAAATGACAAATTACATATTAATGTGTGGTATGAGAATGATGAATATTATCTCTCTCTCTCTCTCTCTCTCTATATATATATATATATATATAGACGTATGGTCTATAAATGAATATTGGAATACTGAATATCCGAGTAATGTTAGAAACAGTCTTTAGGGTGTACAAGTTTCACACATTCTTTTTTTAAAAAAGTTAATTTGCAAAAGCACACCCTCCATTTAATTAACATGACAAAACTTGATTTGTTAGAGATCATTTTAATTTGAATATTCTTTTCAAATCAAATCTTGTCATGTCAATTAAATGGAACGTCTGCTTTTATATACCAGCTTTTAAATAGAATTTTTATTAAAAAATATTTTTTTTAATGTGAATTCTAAATTTATTCATTTTAAAAATATATATATATAATATAAAATTCGTATATCTTAAAACTATAAATAATATTATTAACCATCCATCACTCTGAAATTAAGCATGAAGTTTAGGAGTATCCTACCCCATTTTCAGGGATGGACAGATGGTCGACTTAGAATGATCCTAAGCGGGTCCCTATATATTCAGCAATATCATGTGCAAGGTTACATGCATCTAAGTCGTGCACGTGAGTTTTGTTCTTTACCAAAGAGACATTCTCAAATTCTGCAAATCTCTCAGAATCGGGAGAAAGGAAAAGGCTTTTATACTTTACGTGCATGTGAAGTCTCCTAGTCCTGCCCTATTTCGTCTCATACTAATGCGGCCCGTTCCTCTCCTGATGATCTCGGCTCTTCCTTCTTCCATCTATTGTACTACAAAGTTCTCTCGATCTCTTTTTATTCATCAATGTAGAGAGCTGCATGTACACATGCATATATGTATATATGCTTTAAACCTCAACTTTCTATATATTAAAGGGACAATAATTGCTCTATGTAGTTTGACTTTTCAACCATCAAAGATTCAAAATATCTTTTCAAAAGAAAATTACTATATATACTTGTAATTTTATTAATATAAGCGATAATACGTGAGCTATTAAAAATTAAAAATTTTGAAATTTAAAAGTCGAAATTCAAAATTAAAAAAATACTGATAAAATGAAACTGTCGTTCAATATATATAATATTGTGTGTAAAATTACACTGGATAGCACTAATCCTTTCCAAATTACTTTCATGTTTTTATTTTCCAAGTTCTCGACTCTCACTGATCATCTCCTCATGATCTCTCTTCATTTCCTCTATATTTGTTCTCGTTTCTTGCACTAGCAATGAGACTTGCGCGCATCTCATGTCATGTGTAATGAGGCTTGAGTTCTTATTGATAAAAGCTTTATCATAATTTTTCATTAAAAATTAAAAAAAAAAAGCTGGCTTAATCAATTTCTTTATATTATATATCTTAAAACTTAATTTTGATAAACTGAATGAAAAGATAAGAGGATGAAAATCGATTTATTTATTTTTATTTTTTCAGATTTTTAATTATGTGAGTGAGCAATTTATTATTTTTTTAAAAAGATGTGCAATATCTGCTTCTTCTTATGTATTAATATGGTGCGTACTTGTAAAACTTGAAAAATGCCTATTTTATGCACATGTACAACAATATTATATGGGTAATGCTAACTACTTATGATCATCTTAATTCTCATTATCTGGCCTATCACTATCTCATGATATGGCATTTGATGATTGGAGACTATTTATTATATTTTACTTCTTGACCTATAATCTAATGTCATATTATAAAATGATGAAAGTTAGATGATAAGAAAATAAATGATGAATAGATTTTTTTGTATCATTTTCAACCCTTTTCACTTTCTTCAAATCATTATTTGAATTTTGTTTTAGATATTAGGAGTCATAAATTAATTTTAAAAAATATATTATAATGTTTGATGGAAAATTATAGTCGGCCCCTCAAAAGCCGCATCCTTGTTCTTCCCCAAATATTTATAGCATCCATCATGTGATTATCCTCACTCCACCTTATGCCATTTTCTATGCAAGTTACAACTCGCGATCTCACCTTCCCTTTATTACTAAAAAAGGAGTATGTATCAATTTTTTAACTACAAGTCAACAAAAACATGTATGCGTCATTCTAAGTACAATATATATATATATATATATATATATATATATATATATTTATATATATGTGAGTCTCATATGCCGCATGAGACAACGCTTTACTTCGTTCTTCCATTTCCAAGGAACAGATGATCTCACCCAATGTCACCCAACATGGAAAATGCAAACAAACGTTTGTGTCAACATATTGAATCATAAAATAAAATAAAAAGGAGGTAATGAGGGAAGGTTGACGTCAGGGCAGTGCAAATATATACACTTGTTCGTAAAATACTAACTGCCATCTACCACAAATGGTAATCTTCTAATAATAGGAAATATCTACTGAGAATTAATGAAATAATAATAAAAAAATAAGAATATATGAAATGTACAATATTAACCTTTCTCAGACTTATAACTTGATGCTAAACGACATGTGTCTATTGTGATAGTTAAACGACCTGCAACTAGAGTATTTTCATTGTGTAATAATAGTCTCACACAAGATGGAAAATAGAGATTCACTATTCCCGTCTTGGACAAATGTTGCCATAGAAGATATAAGGGCAAAGCCTTAGTAAAAATATAAGCTAGTTGGCTGTTTGAGGCAATGTGAGAAGTGGTGATGCTTCCCTCTTGAATTTTGTTCCGAATTAATGTACTTCGTTCTTTCGTGGAAAGCAGGATTGACAGCTATATGGAGAGCTGTGTTGTTGTCACAATGAAGTAATGCAGCCTGTGGATGAGGAACTTGAAGATCAATGAGTAGATAGCGGAGCCAAGTAATTTCAAAGCATGTAAAGGCCATAGAATGATACTCAGCTTCAGTTAAGGAACGAGAAACAATGGATTGTTTCTTGGATTTCTAAGAAACCAAAGAGTCCCCAAGAAACACACAATAGCCAGTAACACTTCTACGTGTGTCAGGACATGATGCCCAATCAGAGTCACAATATGCTTTGATCTGAAGCTGAGAAGAAAATGAAAGCAATATGCCTTGACCAGAAGCAGCTTTCATGTAGCGGAGAACCTTATTGGTTATGGTCAAGTGTAAGGTGGTTGGATGATCCATAAACTGACTGAGGAGCTGGACAACATAGCATATATCAGGCCCAGTAATTGTGAGGTACAACAAACGACCTATAAGTCATCTATAAGTGCTCGGGTCTGATAGGAGAACTCCAGTATCCTTGCTAAGTTTGAAATTCTGCTCAAGAGGAAGCTGAAGGGGCTTGCTACCAAGTGTATCGGAGTTCGCCAAGATGTCTAAAGCATACTTTCTTTGGCACAAGTGAATCCCTTTGGAAGATCTAGCAACTTGGTAGTTTACGTATATAAATCTCCTCATCCAAATCTCCATGGAGAAATACGTTATTAACATCAAATTGGAGGAGGAACCAGCCATGAACAACAGCAATGGACAATAAAACCCTCACAATGACAAGCTTGGCTATGGGGGAAAATGTCTTAGTATAATCTATTCCTTCTTGTTGTGTAAACCCATTCGCTATAAGCCTTGCTTTTAGCCTTTCTATAGACCCATTAGCATTGAACTTGGTCACATATTTGCAATCAATAGCCTCTTTTCCAAGAGGTAAGTCAGTGATGACCCCAAGTATGGTTTTATTCTAAAGTGAACAATTCAACTTCCATGGCTTGACACCAACTAGGGTGTTTCACAGCTTGTTTATAAGTAGTGGGATCAGAAATGGTTAAAATGGAAGTTGAAAAGGCAGTTAAAGCAGGGGAAAATTTCTGGTAAGATAAAAAATTAGCAAGAGAGCAAAGATTACTAGGTATAGAAGTGGATAGCAACTAAGAAGGAGCTGAAAGTGAGATTTGGCTACAGTGAAACTCTTACAGTGGAGCTCTTCTTACTCTAGTGGACCTGTGTAGAGGAGGGTTAGATGGGGTATTAGGCATGGGAATGAGAGGTGGAGATGTGGGGGGAGAGGGGTCAGGTATGTGTGAGGTGGAGGGAACAAGTGATGGCGAAGGAGTGGCTGTATGGAGAGGTGCGGCAGATTGAAAATGTGGAGAAGAAACGAGAAAGTCAAGTGTACCAGGTAAGGGTTGTGTGAAAACAAACGTGGGATTAGAAGAAGAAGTGGATAAGTGATTATTCATGGTGTGAAAAGGAAAAATGGACTCATGGAATAGCACATCCTGAGAGATGAAGGTTGTTCTTGACTCAAGGTCAAGAAGTTTGTAGCCTTTAGTGCCAAAAAGATACCCAAGAAAGATGCACATGTGACCTCTAGGATCAAATTTCTTCCTACCTTGATGTAGGGTGGAAGCAAAACAAAGGGAACCGAAAACTCTCAAGTGAGAGTAAGAGGGTGGAGAATTAAATAAAAGTTCAAGTGGAATTTTGTTGTTGAATAAGGGACTAGGGCTCTTATTGATGAGATATGTGGTTGTTAAGACACAATCATTCCAAAATTCAAGAGGAATGTTGGCTTGAAATTTTAAGACCCGAGCTACATTGAGTATGTGTTGATGCTTTCTATCCACAACCCCATTTTGTTGGGGTGTGGCAACACAACTAGTATGGTGAATGATGCCTTTTGTGTTGAAAAATTATTGCATTTGGAATTATTTGCCATTATCACTTCTTAGAATTTTAATTTTTATATCAAATTGAGTATCAATCAGGTTGGCAAATGATTCGATGCTTTTTCTGGTTTTTGATTTATTTGAAGGAGATAGAGCTATGTACTTTGAGTGAAGTCATCGAATATGGTGAGGAAATAAAGAGAACCATCATAAGTAGGGACAAAACTTCATCCCCAAAGGTCACAGTGCATTATCTCAAAAGGTTTTGTTGTTTTATATGTGTTATGAGGGAATGAAAGTCTATGAAATTTTGCTAATGGACAAACATAACATGGTTTTGTATTAATGGTAGAAATATGATCTCTTACAATAGCATTCGTAATCATATGTAAAACTGGAAATGAAAGGTGACTTAGGCGACAATGCCATAGGTCAGTAGCAGTATTAGAATTAGTAACAGAAGCTGTGATGGAGTTCTTGGTGGGTGGCTGAAGTGTGGTGACTAGAGTAGATGGAGAAACAGTAGTATTCAGCAAGTAATAAAGACCATTCCTCACTTCACCCTTCCCAATCATTGTCCAAGAGAGAAGGTCCTGTATGAGACAAAAGTCAAAGAAAAACACTAGACAATAGGTGAGTGTGGTAGCCAATTTCTTGACGGAAACCAAATTAAATTTAAAGGATAGAACACATAAGATTTCAGTGAGAAGAATGGAGTGGGTTAACTGGACTATGTCAGTGTGTGTGACAAGGACATTTGTCCCATTTGGTAATCTGACTGAGTGAGAAATGGTAGCTGTGATGGTGGTGCACAAAGAGGGGCAACAAACTATGTGGTCTGTTGTGCCTGTATCAATGATCCAAGGAGCATGTTGAGAGGACAAAGTGTTTTGTGTGTTGGTGGATAAGCAAAGGGATGTACCAGAAATGTGGGGAGTTGAAGTGGTAGGAAAATTTGACTGAATTTGATTAGCAGAGGGCTGATTAGCAGTGGAAAGCTCCCAAGGTTGAAGTAAAGCCATGAGTTGCTGGTATTGAGCCTTAGTGAGACCTACTTCACCATCACTGACATCCTCTAGATTAGAAACAGATTGAGTAGCAAGAGCAGAGGAACCTTGAGATTTATTGAACAATTTATGACCAGGTAGATAGCCATGAAGCTTATAGCATTTCTCCATCGTGTGTCCAGACATGTTACAATGAGAACAGACAAGTGCCTTAGCATTACCAATTTTTAAATAGGTTTCAAAAGTGTGGCCAGTGATTTTGCAATGGGTATAATAAACTTTTTCTTTTTTGGGTTTGGATTGGGGAGGAAATTTCTTGGAGTTGGGGTAGGGTTGTCTAATGGCAAACACCCTGGAGTCAGGTGAATGAGAGACAAAGACCATTTGATAGTGGCGTTCTTGTTGTTGGATGGGGGAGAATACTTTGGTGAGTGGAGGTAAGGGGTCAATGATTGAGCTGAAATATTGCATATTTTTATACATTTAGAACTAATATATTTTAATTCTTTCTTTACATTATTATTAGTTTTAAATGGAAAAATGATTAAGATGCATAAATCCGAGTTGTGATTTAAATTGATTAATAGCATGAATTTATGCTTAATTTTATAACTTGTGATTTAATTGGGCAATGTTTCTTTACATGCATAACATATTTTTGATATTCTATTCTTTATTTTTTTTATTTTATTTTATTTCAAATTCTTATTTTTAATTTTTTTATATAGGCTAATAAATAAAAATGAGACTTTGGTCTTCATGGAGTTGGACGTGGGAGACACATGCTAGTAGTTTTTTTGGTTTGACTTGGTCTTCATGGAGTTGGAAAGAGATTCATGAGTGCCACACGTCAATTGGTAGTGGTAGGAGGAATTCAAATTCCATTTGGACTTTGACCGAAGGGGAGGGCAACATCTTTTATGATATAAAGACATTTCACGCCACACAAAAAAATTTTGCTCCTTCTCATTTTTTTCAATTCACGCCGCACAAGAGAAATTTTGCTTCTTTTGAGTTTTCAATTCAAGCGCCCACCAAATTTTCTCTTGGGGATTTCCATTCAATGTCACACGGAATTATTAATTTGTAGAAAAGGAATTGCAGCGTCATTGAAGAACTCTTTGAAGGGTCCAATTGCTGCTACAGTTCAGCCTCTTCCACTGCTTTCAATCTTCATCTCCATTTAATTGGCTTGATCTTTTCATTCCCTACTTTTTATTTAATTTCAGTTTAAAGTTCATAGAATATATTTTAGATTTTTGGCTTAGAAGTTTGGGCAATTTATTTGCTGTTTATTTACTTCGTGTTATTTATTTTTCTTATTTCTTTGAAATTTCATTTAATAGTGATTACAATTGCTATGGATTAATTTTGAGAATTTGTAATTTGAATACAAGGATGAACTCTAGAATCTTGGTTTTGGGGCTTTTCAATTTTTAGTTCGTATTTTGTCAATAACTTTCTAATCTAGTTTAATTCTTAGCTTAATTTTATTAATCTCTTAGTTCTATTGTATGTTAGATTGATTAAAGTTTAATTAGGACTTAAATAATTTCGGTTTTATTGTTCAATTTTCAGATTAATTAAGATTATTCAGTTTAGTTGATTCTTTGATTGTTAATTTCAATTTGTTCGTCTTTTACATTTCATTTCGACACTCAAAAATATAAAAATATGAATCTAGTCCATGACTAGTACCCTTTTTTCATTCTTGCTGTACTCTTCCATCCATTACACATACCATCATTTTATTTTTTCTTTGTGAATATTTTCACCATTTTAAACGAGTTTGATTTTAAATAATTTTTCCTGATGAGACAATCTAGAAATTTATTCCTAATTATTACGCAACATCCTCCTGCACTTGGGATAGCCTTTGTGCTACTCATTTTTGAGTGAATCAGTCAACAAGCATAATCTGATCCTTAACAGGGGAGTAAGTGTCATTCAACCTCATCAAAAATTGGAAAACACAATCTTGTTGGTAACGATCAGATAGGATTTTCATTGAACCACAGGTGCAAACAGGAATAGAATCATAAATCAACAACTCATCCCATAGGGTTTTTAGCTTGCCGTAATAAAAACACTTACGTGTAGGATTCTTGGATGAGGCTACCTAAGGTCTTCTTGAGCTGATAAATTCAAGGTCCATTTTGATGAGAGAAGCAATCCTCAAGGTCGAGCCAGATCTCACGAGCATCATCAACAAAGGCCACGCTAGATTTGATGGAGGGGCTGATAGAGTTTTGTAGTCACAAAACCACCATATCGTTGCAGCATTCCCACAAATCGAAGAGTAGATCATTTGGGTCAGTAGGTTTAGGGATCGAGCCAGATATGAAGCCCAATTTGTTTTCCCGCGAAGTGCTCTACACATTGCACGTGACCAGGTGGAATAATTGTCATTGGTGAGTAAATTTGTGATCAAAATCACAGCGGGGTTGTTGCCGGTGTCTAGGCGAAATGGGTTGCTAGGGTCTGTAAGGTTAAAGTAAGGCGTTAGATTTATGGCACGGTTGTTATTTCATTGTTTCTTTCAATTAAAACAATGTTTCTCTCTTGTTTATCCCTTCCTTTCAATTAAAACCCTACATTATTTATCTCTTGTCCTCAGCCGACAACAACTACTCAGCCTCGCATCCTCTCTTTCTTCGAGTCTCACATCCTCTAATCTTGTCCTCAGCCAACTAAGGATAGCATGCAGCTATATTCAAAAAAGCTAAGAAGCCTATAAATATGGGAAGGCCAAGGCTGGGCTAGATGGGGTATCTCATGCATGCACCCAGCCACCCCAGCTTATATATTCTATTAATCTACATAGATCATATATAATTAAATCTTTTTTAACTTTCAAATCATTTTATATCATCTAATCAAATTAAATTTGATTGATTTTATCTCGAAGCGGGAAAGAAGAAGAGAGATAATGTGATGGGGATGCTATTTCTAAGTCGAGCATTTTGTTTTGTTTCTTTTAGGAGATGTATTTGAGGTCATATATTACTACTATTTATAGGCTTCTCAAATTTTCTGAATATAGAAGTTAGGTAGTCTACATATTTTTACGGACTAAAAGAGCAGTTTAATAAAATAAAATAAAAAGAAAAACAATAAAGTGTATGGATATTCTGAAGAATTTTACAGAATAGATATGTGGCTTTTTTAGTGGAATTTTGGATTCATCCTGTTAATGACGTATTTCGTATGCTTTTGAGCTAGACTACTCGGGAGCTCGGGTCTTCACTTACTTGTACACACAAAGCCATTCCCAACTCCAGCAGTCCAGTGGGTCGTCGGATGGAATCTCCGATACTTAAGTCAATTTCGTTTAGAGAGAAAATCTTAGAGTATGAGAGTATCGTTTAACTTACCTTCTTTTGGTGCTTGAGGGGGACACTTATACTTGTCCCCAAGGTAACTCCATCCTCTGCCCCCCCTCTCGAATGGCCTTTTCCAGAGCCCCATAAATGAAACTTGGCCTAAGGGGGGGAGACGTCAAATTGTACTGTCTCATCAAGATGGCGTGCTGCTCCTTCCCTGACGATAGAGGCGCTGAGCGCCTCTCGAGTCCTGGCCCACTCGGCCTGTTGGCTTGACCCAAGTCTTCCTGAGCTGGGGAGTGCCTGTAATTATGTGACTTGGAGTTGGATGGGCCTAGGCTTGGCCTTGGGCCGGACAGCATCCCCACTTGACTTGGGCCGAACTCCTAGGGGAAATTTTTCCCCAACACGTCCAATACGGTTTGTTATATTTTAAAGGAGACAAATTAAGAGGAAATCTGCTATATCGGTTCATTTGAAACTTAGTATAGTGTATAGTGCTTGAATCTCCTTAGTAATTTTTATTTGGATGCTGTTACTCGGCCCCATGATTTTGTCTCCTCAAAGTTACAACTAGTGCAATTGCATTTTTTTTTCTTTTTCTTTCAAACATTTTTAAACATCTTTAATATTTTAAAAAAAAAAAAACGTAGTATCGCTAATAGTTACTTCCTTAACTATTAAGTAATAAAATAAAATACTTGAATGGTGACTTTGAGAGGACAAAATGATGGAGCTAAGTATAATTTTCTTCTTCTGTTTTTTTTTTTTAAATTTTATTACGGTGTATTTTATATATATCCTCGATTTCCAATGACGAGTTTTATTTTATTTTATTTGAAGGAAGGAGAGCTAGGATCAATATATCGTTGTAATTTATCCATAATTTCTTCTTTGATGAATCCATGCGAACAGACATTTTTCATGCGCGTGTGTGTGTGTGTGTATATATATATATATAGAGAGAGAGAGAGAGAGAGCCGAACCATAGCATCAATTTTTTTTTAAAGAGCCGAAGGTCACATATCTAATTATGACCTCGTCCCAATTTTATTAATAAGCCCTCACTTATGGTGGAAGAAGACCGTGGTTACAACTGGAGACCTGTGGTTACAAATATTAAAATAAGACTAAAAGCAGGCCTAAAAAAAACCATAGAAACTCAACAACAAGACAAAATCTATAAAGAAACCAAGACCAAAACACAAAGCAGCAACCTACAAGAAAAGAGCCTGCACGAACATATAGTGAATAAGAACATAAAACAAGGGCAAGGAAGACATACCTGGAGAGAAGCCCCCTAGTCGTCTCTACGAACTTTCCGAATATTGGGAAAACAGCCTTTGTCAAGCCTAATGTTACCTCTAATGAAAGAAGGTAACTCAGATAACGAAGACCAAGTGCCAGTTAGGCCTTTAGCACCCATTTTAGCAAACCCATCAGCAACCGAGTTACTTTCTTTATAGTTGTGAATAAAAGAAATATGAAGACCAGCTAGTCGACTTTGTATTTCTTCCCAATAATCTTCCATATACCACAGGCCACATCTTTGAGATCTCAACCAGTTAAGCACTAACATGGAATCCATTTCAATCTCCATAAATAAAAGACCCAACTGACCAATGTGCCAAAACCCATGAAGTAAACCCATCAACTCAACACAGTTGTTAGAATTTTGTCATGTCACAGCAGCAAACCCGCAAACCAAGTCCACTTTATGATCCCTAATAATTCCACCCGCATCCAAAGGATCAAGATTACCAAGAGAACAACCATCCACGTTCAGCTTAATCCAACCTTGCTTAGGATGTTTCCACGTAACCAGAATGACAATCTCCTTCTTCAGAGCATTTGAAGGCAGATTGAAGCAATGTAAAATACCTTTATCATACCGAGTGAGCACATTTACACATTTACTTCCTTAAGTTTTAAAGCATCCTTAACCATTGGGTTGAATCAAGGTTTAATGAAAGTATAGGTATAAACAGGCCTTCTAGGAGTTTAGTTTTGAAAACCTAAAGAGCACTCCATTAATCTCTTTGTATAACTTTGTGATGTTTTTTAAATAAAAAGTTTAAAAGTAAGTAATATAAAGAAAGATTCGGAAAAAGCTGAAAGAGATAATAAAAAATGTTTACATAGATGAATAATATATGCTAAATCAACAAAGCACTTTAAGTACTCAGATATATGTATTTTATTTTATTATATCATTTCTTTATTTATTTGTACTCATCAAATTTTTTTTTTACTTATTTTACGTTGATTTTACATAATCAAATGGAAACCTTATTTTGACACATTGTTAATTATTTTACAAAACATTGTAAAATAGAGAAGCCTGCTTTTAACAAATGGACATGCTCTTCTGATAAAGACGAAGGAACAAGATCCAAGTATATTATGGTTTAGATGGGTGCATGCATGCACGTGTTTCTTCGTCTCAAATAATGGTTTATGATATGACAAGTACATGTATGGGTTTGGAATTTCTAACATTTGATGGAGTTACCATTATATAATCAGAATTAATTTGGCAAGGTGGATGTTGACGTACGGTCGGTCCAATAGAGTCCAAGGAATATGATATTGATGCAACAGATGGTTTACAAAAAAGACAGACACGTCCGTTGAAAATGTGAGTGGTTTGAACTCGGCTTCTAAATACACGTCCACAGATAGAGACTTTTAAGTGTGGTACGTGTATGACTTATATTACTTTTAAGGGAAATGCTAAATTTACTTAAAAGAAAAATTTATAAAAATTTACATCATGATATTTAAAATTCAAGATTTAAATTTAAAAAAAAAAACTGACAAAATGAGTCTAGTAAGTATAATAAGTAAAATTATAAATATATATAACATTACTCTACTTTTAAGTATACATGGCCCACCTTATTTCTTACGCTCTTATGGTCTGTTTGGAAACACAAATGTTTTAAAATATTTTCAGACTACTTTACTATTATTCACAAACAGTTCACTACTATTCATAAGTTATTCACTACTGTTCAGAAATTATTTCACTACTATTCACAGATAATTTGAAATACTCTTAACATTCAAATAGAGCCTCACTATTAATAAAGTAAGATCTCAAAACATAGAAAATGTTATTTATATTTTTATTCAATATATATAATGTTATGCATAAAATTGTAAATACATATATAGGACTACTCAAAATCTTTAATAAATGGGTAGAGATTGTAAAGATGGTCTTATAACACTCTTTTTCTTACCAGATACTAGGGTGGGGATTGATAAAAGTTTTTCATGTCGAAAGCATGAAGATATGCTTTACACACTGACTTCCAGCACGAGAACTTGGGGGTTGAACACTTGTTCTCCCGCGCTTTGACATACGGCCCAAGTGTTTTCCGCATCATATAACATATTGATTTGATGCATCTCATCTCTTCTCTATTTAAGATCCTAAAATGAAGCCCAAAGTCCAACAACAGATGGGCCGGACCCTCCACGTTTCCTCCTGACCGAATCATCCAAATTTCCGCCAACCGAACACTGTTGATAGTTGATTGCTTGCAACTCAGTTCGCCTCTGAAGAGAAAATGGAAGCGATGGCTTCGTGCACGTCCGGTGCGCCGTGTTTTTCGTTCGCATGTCGCCCGAAGACCCATGCTCGTGTTCCTTTTGTATTTATTCCCTCTTATTCTTCTTCTTCCCCCAGTCTCAAAGCGGTATTGTTATGTATAGTGAAGAATTTCAATTCTCTAAAACCCTGGTCGTTACACTTATCTGTAATAAAAGCCATTCCTCCAATTCCCACAGATATCATATTCCAATGCTCGCCGTCGTAATATTCTTGCTGCGAGGGCTCACATGGTTACCGAGGAGAAATCCACATCGCAGGACCGAATGCTGGTCAGTTCACCCTTACTTTTCTCCTCTGTTTGGTTGCCTCCAAAAATATGTTGAAAATATTTAAATTGGATGATATTTATTACACGCAACCGGCATTTGGCTAATATTTGAATGGTGTCTTTGGAAAATGTTGTCGAACTATGTGCTAACTTCCAAATGACACAGCATTATATAACTTTGGTTGGTCGTATTGCTCGTTGTAGGATTGGTGCGACTAACTGACAAGTAAACCAAAATTTTGAATTTCAGGTCTTTGTGCCTCCGCATCCATTGATCAAGCATTGGGTTTCAGTTCTAAGGAATGTACAGACTCCTTGTCCAATATTTAGTAAGTACCAGTTGGAATGTGTGTGTTTATAAAGACTAATTGATGATCCATCCGCTAAACACTTTGGACGTCTACTTTGATTTCCACTGGAACCCTTTACTGCACAAGTTACTCATAACCATTGGTTATATTAGGCTGTTATGTACATTATTTTTATGGCCATTAGTTCCTAGGGAAGGGCCAAAAGATCTTGGTCATTTAGTCGTCAATACCCACAAATCCTGTTCTGCGCAATGAATCTAATGGGATTCCTTGTTCACTAATACATATATAGCAATAGGTAATAATTCTTATCTCACAGCATTTATTTAAAATTTGATGCTGCCCGGAAATTCACCCGGGCAGCACTACATATAAAGGCTATAGGACTTATTCTATGTGTTTACCTGTTTCCCACTCTAGGCATTATAATTCAAGCAAGAACTTAGGGAATCTGGATCCTTACAAAATGATATGTATTTGGAGATGAAATCTCAATCTTATAAGTCTCTTCTGATTCTTAAATAGCTTCCAAGAGAGATCAAAGGTTGTTTGGTGGTTGATAGATCTGGGTTACCATACTTGATATGCAACTGACCTGTGTTGGATAGGTAGTGGGTGTAATGATGTCTCATTTTTGGTTGAAATCTGTACTATGGTGTCTACTCCAACCTAAATGCGAGTAATGATAGTTCCTGCTTGATCCAAAAAACAAAAAATGACTAGCATAATTAGAACATGACTTGGATTTTCATTATTAGGATGAAATCTTCAATACTTGTAGACATTGTTTCCCCTAGCACATATCACAACGTCCTCTTATTTTCAGTATTTTTAGAGTTATTTATTGTCCTTATTTATTGGTCCTCTTTTCTGCTCTTGATTCTGAGTTGGGTTTGAGGTTTTAAACTTTAAATGTTGTAGGGAATGCAATGGCTGAGTTGGGGAGGCTACTTTTGTATGAAGCTTCGAGGGATTGGTTGGTTAGTCAATACATTGTGCATGAAAATTTGTTGAAAATGATAATTCTAGAGATGTGTCTTTTGCTTATTTGGTTTCTAGATGTTTTCGTGATACTGATTTAATTCTAATATGGATGCCATCTGTAGTAATTTATGTTTTGTAAAACATACAAGTCCTAGGTGCCCTTATGTATTTCTTAATGTTGAAAGCCTAGGAGATTGTGTGGTATAGGGTGTCCAGGTTTCAGTTAGATTTGGAGCAGACATAGTAAGTACATGGCAACTGTCATCTGTCGTTGACGGCACAAGGGATACAAAAAACCCAGAGCTCTTTCAGCTTTCAATGCAATTAACATAATTTTTTATTGTGCTTAGCCATTCTTGTTATTATGGGACATCTCCTAAAAAAAAGAAGAAGAAGTTATTATGGGATCTCTCTCTCTCTCTCTCTCTCTCTCGCTCACCCCACTGGCAGAAAATTTGGAATATATCACTGCGTATTAAAGTAGACAAAGCTGTCTGTCATACGGGAACAAATCAAAAGCAAACACAAACATGTGTATGTTTGGGTAGTACGATGTATTTTTAGCTAACTCATAAAAATTTCCATTCTTCTGCATTTCACCTAGTTTTCACTTGATATGCTGTGTTCTCTGTCCATTTTTAGCTAAAACTATTGTTTGTTTTTTGAGTTTATTTTTTATTTTATTTATTTTTTTCCCTGATTAGATTGTGGAAAATATACCAATGATCATACTATTTCAGGGAAAACTTCTTTGTGTTCGCATTTTCTTCTTATGTGTTTTCACTGATATTTTAGTTCTGCATTCCTGTGGTTTTGCCGCTATCAGCCTACTGTCAATGGGGAAATTCAATCACCAATGGGTGTTGCCTCAGTTGAGTTCATAGATCCAAGGGAGCCAATGGTGGTGAGTTTGTGGTAGAAATCTCACTTTTATATGCATGTCTGTCTCTTCCCCTTTCTTTGTTGCTCTTGGAGTCATTGTAAGTTGTGGAATCAGTTCTAGGTCTGATGATTGTATTTTTTTTGACAATGTTTTCCAAACCATAGTTGTTAGGAGTGGCATCAGGCCTGGATTTTATAATATTGCTGGTTAGTGCGACACAATATTGTGAGGTCTTTTATGGTCAAATGATGTCTGGCTGCACCTTCAACTTATATTGTCTTTTACTTTTGCAGGTAGTTCCAATCCTAAGAGCTGGTCTAACTCTTTCAGAACACGCATCTTCTATCTTGCCAGCAACAAAAACATACCATCTGGGTGAGGAACAGTTCATGCATGTAGCTATAGTAGAATGGGATAGTCAAGGATGAGGATGTTTATAAATTTTGTTAAGCTTAGTGCATCTCAACCATTCACTGATACATTGATGATGCTTTAATGACTTAATTCAACCACATTATCAATTGTTCATTTAGACTTCAATTCTCGCTTCTTCAGGTTTGCAATGTGATTGATTACTTTGGTGGTTTTCTTTCCTTTTTGCAAATTAAGGGTTAAGCAGAGATGAAGAGACACTTCAGCCTTCAGTATATCTGAACAAGTAAGAAAGCCTTGCATGGAAATGAGAACATGTTTTTTTTCTTTGTTACATATCTAAATGGCTCAGGCAAAGGTCATGAGAAACTTTTCACATTTGCTTCTATTTGAGATATTATAGCGAAATTGAGCACTTTTTTGAACTTCTATTCTTGTTCATGGCTTTGCTTTTGTTTCATATTTTTTTCTTTGTTTCTTTGAGTCATTTTAATCTTTGCATACTGATTAAAGTCTTTCCTTTATTTATGTATTTATACTTTTTCATGCCAGTGCCTCCAATTTATTCATTTCATGACCCTTCTATTAGTCCCACTAATGGACCCACCACCTCAGTACAATTAAAACATCAGCACCAATGGGATGTTGACACACATGAACTAAAAGTAAAGAATACTTGAAAGGAAAAAACTATTTCTTTGAACTTGAAAAATATCACTTAAAAAATAAAATAGGAAGCAAGTAGCCATGCAGCTACCCTCGAATCTGAAGGGGGTGCTGCAAGCCTGCACCACCCCTGGATCTGAAGGGTGGCCAATCCCTTTTTGTTTAAGTATAAAAAGTTTTAAGGTTGAAAGAAATTGAAGCTAAGATGTTTATTATTTTTAAGTTGACATGTGTCAACATCCCATTGGTCTTGATGTGGTATTTGTGTTACATGGCATGAGATCCTAGTGTGATTGATGGAGAAGTGCAAGGATGATCAAAATCGTCAAAGTTGAAAGGAAAAGGAGGGCGGTGGATCTTATTCTATGCTAGTGTTGAAGAAACTTTTCTTACACTTCTTATCATCACTTTTCATAGGTTACCTGACAAATTTCCTGAAGGGTCTCGAGTATTTGTAGTTGATCCCATGCTGGCAACAGGTACAGTACTAATGGCTGGAGCTCCTAGTTCTGTGTTCAGTCCTTTTAAGGGTTTCTTTCTCCCCTGTAAAATGGTTCATAACATTGCTGGATCAAGTTTTGTCTTCATTTATTTTGCATTCCGTGCCCTGGAAGGGGGAGGGGTTTTGGGAGAGGGGGGGGGTCTTGCTTTACTGATCACTTCAAATTCTCTATGCTGTCTTACTACTAGTTCATACTCTCACGTTTATAGTATCACTAACTCATATTGTTACAGTTTGCAACTTATTGTCCTTCGTATGGTTGGAATTATACTTGGCCAGAAATTGAGCTAGATTTTTCTTTATACTGTTCTTGATAATCAATACCAGGTGGCACGATTGTAGCAGCACTCAACCACTTAAAGGAGCGTGGGATTGATAACAACCAAATTAAAGTGGTAAACATTTTGTTTTGATACGTAAACTTTTTAATGTGATATCGGATACATTTCTGTTCAGCAAACCCAATCCCAATATAATCAAGATTGTCTTATTGACTATCCTCTGTACATCTATTGAAGTTTATATGCTGCTAATTACCAAGCATAGATGCATGGGCTAAGTGGATGGATTGATATGTAATCAAGTATCATTTACCATCCTTATCTATCAATAAAAAAGTATCATTGACTATCCTCTGTGTGTCTATTGAAGTTTATGCTGCTAATACCAAACAGAGATGCGTGGGCTTAGTGGATGGATCAATATGTAATTAAGTATCACTGACTGTTAAATAGTTCTTTCTTACTTGTAAAAAACAAGTATCATTGACTATCCTCTGTATATCTATTGAAGTTTATATGCAGCTAATATTAAACTGAGATGCGTGAGCTAAATGGATTGATCAATATGCCTGTAGTAGCAGTGGGTTTTATCCCAAAATTTTAGGGAAAGAAAAAAGGAATCTTGTAGACAGAGCTGTGTTGTTGTTGTCTTGCCTAGGTTGTGATGGATGTATTATATGGCTTACATTGTCATAAGATTTGCTTTATATGAATTCCAGTATGTTTTGTGAATATTTATCCTGTTAATGGTGATATAAAGTGAGGAGAAGGTGTGCAATGCTTTGTCTCTATGCAAAATTTATTCGCCCACCGCCTACATGAGTGTGCACACATTCACAGAGGGTCATTTGCATTGCATTCATTGACTAGCACACTACTAAAGGGACTGATACGATGCAGATTTCTGCTGTTACTGCCCCTCCAGCTCTTCAAAAGCTCAGTGAGAACTTCCCTGGATAATAATATTACCAATCAGATCTCACAACTAAAAATGAAGTCGGCATTCCTCAAGTTCTCTGTTTTTATAATTTTGCAGGCTTCATGTATACACTGGAATCATTGATCCCACAGTCGATGACAAAGGGTAAGCACCTCCCCATGTTTTTTAATAACACTCCATAGTTAGCTTGGATGGATGAAATTGCGAATAATATGTTTTAACTCTTTTATTTTGACTGGACTTTCCTAGGTTCATAATTCCGGGACTTGGAGATGTTGGAGGCCGTAGCTTCGGTACTTGAATACACCAAAATGTCTATCCAGCCAAGTCTTGTCACCTCGTGCAATTTTGACATATTGGACAATTACTAAAATCTTGCTGAGCTTTTATGTTTGATCAGCGAACTTTACAAATTTAATTAATTCTTGTGCAAATTAATGAATCCCCGAGAGAAGTAAAATGTAGTAATATTTCTGCATTTCGCAAAAGAGTTTGCATTCTACAAGGTATATGTTACGAGTGCAAATATGGAAATGAAGATACGAATGAGGCAGGAGCTGTCAAGTATATATTGGGAATAAGGATAGCAAAGTGTGCTGTGGTTGCATGGGAATAAGCTTGCTGCCTGGGCAATTTAAGCTAGAAATTACCGGTGCACAGTAACCTTTAAAAGTCCTCAAGTGAAATTGTAAGTACGGATGTCACGCATGCATTACAATTGTCACAGAAGTTGAAGGTATTGGCTAACACATGGAACCAAACCGCTGTGCATTTTTGAATGCAAAGATTAATTGCTTACATCTTTGAGGTTAAGTATTATGATCTTGAAGCTAGCAACTTGCAGATAAATATATATTCTAAAAAATGGGAAATTGTAAGTACGGATGTCACGCATGCATTACAATTGTCACAGAAGTTGAAGGGATTGGCTAACACATGGAACCAAACCGCTGTGCATTTTTGAATGCAAAGATTAATTGCTTACATCTTTGAGGTTAAGTATTATGATCTTGAAGCTAGCAACTTGCAGATAAATATATATTCTAAAAAATTTACTAGTATGCCTAGTTAGCGGGGGTATTAAAATCTGAATGTGTAAGAGTGTTAAGGACTTTATTGAGTGACACATTCATTTTTAGAGGTTTTCTGGTGCACCTCTATGTGATATTAGCAATGGTAATCTTGTTCAAGTTTTTCCATTTTTTTTTCCCTCGTGATTGTAACTAGGTCCCTATAGATATATGAACATTCGAGCACTCATTGAGAATAATTTAATACCAAGCACCTTGGAAGTTTGCATGTTAACTATAGCAAAGTCTAAGTAATTTGGTCGATTTAATTAAGCTTAAAAATCGTGCTAGTGGTTGCATTGATGCATGATAGATTTTAGGTTAAGATAATTTCTTGCAAAGCTCTCTCTCTCTCTCTCTCTCTCTCTCTCTCTCTCCCTCCCCCATAGTGGATTGAAGAATATGAAAAATATTGAATGAGCAAGAAATATGAATATCGCTACTTAACTGCTAAAACATTCTAAGCTGTATTTATTGCATAACGCGATGTTTTTGTGCTTTTAATGCGATATTGGTAAAGTCTATACCTAATTTGATTTAAGACTCAATGAATATAGTGGTGTTAGTAAGAATTTCTAAAGATCTAGAAGTTAGATGATCACTCATTGACTCAATTATATTGTTTCAAAGGGGGAGATATGATATACTAAAATGTGCCGTTGAGGCATATGATGATGGGTGTGAAGCTTGAGAAATTGAAGATTTTCTCGTTAATACGATCTCTCTCCTTTATTTAGTAAAGTCAACAAGAAAAGATAATATGAGCATTTTTTATGTTAAAAGTTCCTATACATGCACACTAAGGACATGAAATAAGAAATCTTTTCTCATCATATAAATGTGATTCCAAAGTTTTTTTTAATAAAAGGAAAACATATTTTTCAGATAAAATCTTTTCTAAATTGGAATTATATGAGTTATATGATGAGAGCAATTATCTTGCGGTGTTATGACTTGCTGAGAATGAATAAGTGAATTTTGGTGCAAAGCAATTGTTACATCACACTTGGGTTGAAGTAATATGGGGTTGTAGCCTTAATTCTATTATGTCGTCATTAGATCGAGTTCATTGACCTTTTATTAAGGCTGAGTGATTGTGTGAATATTTTGTGCAAACCTGAATTCAATTAAAATGGAAATACGGATGATCTAAGCTTAAATATTTTTTGATTAAGTCAAGAAAATTACTCATATTTTTGGCAATGGAGGGCTATTGTGGATTTTATTAAGATTTTTTTTTTTTGAAAAGAATGTTTTGAAATGACGTTTTATTTCACATTATCTTAATATTAATATTTTCAACTTACTTTTATAAAAGATTGATGAAAATAATGGGAGTAATTTACCAATTAGTGGGATATAACTTTGAAAAAGGTGTATCACCAGTGATAATGACTTCTAAAATTTACTATAATATAAAGATACTCATAAATAACATGGTAGCTATATATTAGTATTTCTCCTCGTTTAAAATTAAAATTTTATTTTATATTAATTTTATATTATAAATTAAAATTTTATATGTTGTATTAAAAATTATAAGATTAATTTTATTTTATATCACATGTTATATTAATTTTATGTTATAAGATTAATAGACTTTAATACTAAGATTATAATTTCATGTTATATTAATTAGTAATTTAACATATAATATATATAATATAATGTAAAAAGATTATAAATATATATACCAGTCCGTTCGTGTTTAAACCGGTTTTCAAATATGAAAATTGTTACCGCATCAGTTTAGGACCAGTTTTGGTTCTTAAGAACTGATACCGCACCAAACTGCTTACAAACCGGATAGAACCCATTGGTTCGGCCTGGTCCAACTAGTTTTCCGTTTTTTGTTTTACACCCTAGCCTAATGATTTGAGATGAACAACACCCGATCTATTATTTGCTACTCGAGGTAAACATTTTTGCTATATACTTTGTTCTAGTTTTTCTAACACTACCACCAAATTTCCAAAGGGACCAAACAGGCGACCACCAACGGAGAAGAAAGAGAAGAGTGACTGGTTTCACTTCGACAACAGGGACAAATTTGTATTAAAAAAAAAACATTGCAAAACAGACACAGGAGGAATATGTAATTTTGTCCATCAAACAAAAATGCATTGCCAAAGTTGACAAAAATGTAATTAGTCAATCAAATAAAACGCCACCATTCATTTCTGGATAGCCGCTTTTATGTATAACTATAAAGATATAATTGCGTAACGATACGTACGGCAACTACAACATTAAAACAATCACTTCTTAAGACGACAAAGCCAATTAGAGAGAGAGCAAAAGCTCCATACATACGTACTGTAAGTGATCAACATGCACTACTGTGGCTGCCACCACAGCCTCCGCCTTCTCCTCCTCCTTCTCCAAAATGGTCGCCACCCATACTCATTCCTATGCCTGCTCCGTGACTAGTGGCCGCAGTTTTGTGATGACCACCATTAATGCTAAATTCGCTTGCTGATGATCTTATGTGTTCTCCACTGAAAAATCTCAACAAGATAGCAAAAACTAACATTACAGCAAAGACAATAGGAATAATTATAACAACTTTCTGCATCTTTTTGTACTATTCGTGCGCACGCTACACAAGGAAATAAGCTTGACATGCATTTCCTTTTTATAGCTTAGATCTCAACGAGATCATGTTCCTTAATTTCAAACGCAAGAATTCAATTGAAGTTGAAGTTTCCAGTCTATAAATTCGGGAAACTTCCGACGAATGGTCCATATAGCAAATGAGCCATGTGACTCGTGCAGGAGGCCAGGTACAAGCCGTTGCTAGGAAGGTTACGTGGGCATATCCAATGCTGCATCCTCTAGATATTTTTAAATTAGGGGTCAAGAAAAGGTTGTTAAATAGACCTTTTGAGCAAATGAGTTAGCTGTCTGGTATAAGAAAAATGTCATATCTCTTCTCATCCTCGAAGAAACTTGGCAAATGGGAATAAAGACAGTTTTAGAATTGTCGTATATTAAGCGATCTTCAAACCTTTGGGGATACGGCATGCATTAGCCCCTACGTCACTAATTTTGCTTCCTAGTATATATGGAATATGAAGGTGAAATGTAATTAATCATAGGTATAAAATACGTACAATTTCATTCTCTTAGCATATTTTCATTAAGTGAAACTCAAATGACGTCAGATAGAATAAAGGCTTTGTTTTGACAGTAAGATGATGAAATGAGATGACCTGTAAGTAGAAGTGAAATGATTTGTGAATAATAGTGAAATAGATAATATATGTTTTATGGGTTTTTTTTTTTAAGAAATGAGAAAAAGTTGAAAAAATATTATAAAGTTAAAAAATATTATTATAATATAATTTTTTAATAATTTTCTTTTATTTTGGGATGCGAAAAAGTTAAATTATTTTTTATATTTTGTTTAGAAGTTTGGGAAAGTTATAATGACTACATAATAATTAGATAAAAAAATTAAAAATTAAAAATTAAAAAAAATGTTTATATTTGTGGTGTTTATCGGCCTAGATTTTTTCATGCCTGGAACCGATTATCTAGGTTTCAGATTGGACTGAAAAAAACCTAACCTGAATGCACAACCCTAACTAATTGTAAAAATATAATATATCGAAGAACATAAATTAATCAAAGTAATAGACTAACTAAATTAATACAAGTTGTGCAGAAAGGACCAATTTAATACATTAACTAAAATAATTTATGCAGCAAGAAAAGTAAAAAAAATAATGAGGGACTTGGCATAAAATACATGCATGCGGACACCAACAGGACATTAGGTAACCTAATTACAGACAAGCCAAACATAGATCACAAAAGTTGATCATCAAATTGATCTTAGCAGCCATGCACCCACCAATACAAACTGATCCTCAATAACCCCCACAATCTCCTCCGCCACCATCACCGACGTCACCTCCTCCACCATCATTGCTAGTGGCGTCAACACTGATTGTACATGGTAATAGTTTTCCAAAGAGCAAGTTCAAAAGAAATACAACAATCCAGAGCAAAATATTATGAGAAAGATCTTCAGGCCTTCATCCATCCTGCATTTTGCTATCCCACAACTTACGAATGTGAACAATTAAGTTTTCAATGGATTTAATTCATTTTATACACAGTTTAGACTAAATTAATGAACTCATGTATTACACACTGAGCATGAACAAGCTGCTATAAGTCGTTCCACAACAGCTACAAGTTGTTCTGGAAAAGGATAAAATTCCTTTTTTTTCTATTTTACATATATTTTTGTCTTATTCATTTTTATTCTTAGTAAATATTCTATTGGCTTATTCTATTTTGGGATATACGGTTATGTTAGCTTGTTAGAGCAGAGTGCCTATATGAGGATTCCTTTTTGTATCGTGACATTCATTCAGAAATACAGTACCGAATTTTTCAAGCCTTCATGTATCATGCTCTTTGTAGTCTAACCTTCCACTTCTTCTCCTTTTTTGCTTCCTTACATGGTATCAAGAGCCTGAGAGTAATTTTTCATGGAGGACCCCTTTTAAAGAATACTTTAAAGGTAGAATCCTATGGGACAAGCAAATCTAAAAAAGTCAATTTTAGTATTTGAGAATCAAGTACAAGTAAGTTTCAACTACAAAACTTTTGTCAATTGACTCTTTTACTTGACACGACAAATACTCATTTGTCTCTACCACAGTAGTAGCCAGAACCTCTATCGATTTTCAAATATTGACTTCTCTAATGGAACTTGAGTGGCTGAAAATGATCACGCTATCTCAATCTTGGATCAATTATCACACTCTTTGAGAGAAATAATATAAAAAATCTCCAAGAAATTTTCTTACCAAAATATGCACTGGAAAGTGCTCTAGAAAATATTCAGAACCAAATCTCTCTGAATCCTAACTAATATGATCTCTTAAATAAAAAATTTGAAAACAGTTTAAATTGTAGTAGGATTTTGCTGACAGAGTGTCTCTATCGTGACGAACTCTATAGATGGAATGTTGATACCTATCACTTTATCTTTTCAGCCGTAGCAGTTTGTATACAAATTCTTCTCTGGATAATACTCTTAGAACTCGATTTTTATACTCTTGACTTATCTAAAACACTTCCTAACAACTTCTAGATAACATCAAAATAGTTATAGATAAAGTCAAAGTGTTTTACATTCATTAAAATTACAAAATCAAAAATAAGATGAAGTATATTATCTTAGCCTCTTAGTCCTATCCAAACTTTTGCATCTACAAAAAACAACCCATGTTTTCTTTGAAAAAAAAAATGTAGATCTTGGAAAATCATGTTGAAATGCTCAAAGGAAGAGAGAGAAAGGCTTACCGAAATGCTGGCAGTGAGAGAAACGGCTACATAAACTTGAGAGAGAGACACAGAGAGAGAGAGAGAGAGCAAACAAAGGAGAGAGAGGAGTAGAGACTAGAGAGAAAGAAATTGATCACGTCAAGAGGGGGGTTATGGTTGTGATCTTACTCGTGAGGGTAATGAAATTATTCGTGAGGCTAGTAAATGTAGTCATGATGTCAAAACCACATCCGGGTCCTATAGATCCGGGTTTGACGATGCGGGTTTTGAATTAGATTTCACTGGGACTAGAAACAGTAATTGGAATCTGATTATCCAGGTTCCCGACCAACCTGGCTGAACAGGCCCATGGAAAAGTTAGCTAAATCTATAGCTAGCGAAAGTGAAGGAAGTGATCATTTATGCGAAGAATATCTTAATTTTAATGTTGATAATGGAGGTAAGCCAAGAGGTGAAAAGTCTCAAATTGCATTTACTTTTAAGATGATGTTAATTATCTTGTTCGTTCTATGAATTTGTTGACTAATTGCATACGATTGCTACTGTCAACAATACGGCTGATCGATGCATGGTCAATATCCTAGAGAGTACGTAACTTCAATAGAATGAGTACAATCTGCCAAATCACCACTTTTTCAAAAATTTAAACTGATAAAATGATATAGATTTAATTATTTATATTATATTTTTAATAGTTCCATTCACACGTAAGTTAGACTAATTTATATCAATTAGTAGGTCCAATATATGGAATATTTAACTAAATTTAATAATGTAAAATTAAGATTTAAACTCAATAAATCTACTATAATATTATGTGAAATAATTGTCCTAAAGACTTAAATTGATAAAGAGAAATATATTTAATTATTAATATTATATTTTTAATCCAACTAGCTAAGAAGATGATGTTATCATGATAAAAGATCTTTTAACTCTTCCAACATCCTTTCAGAATTAGTACCGAATGCAGAACAAGCCAATAGGTTTTATCAATTGATTTCAATTTAGGCTGAATGATGAAATCGTGGATCTTATCTCAACGAAGTTTCAAAGAAATTAAAATTAGTTCTTTTTTTTTTCAGGAGACCGACTCTATATAATATATATGGCTATACAGAAGGGTAAGGACGCGCGTCACGTCGTCACGCTAAGCATAAAATTAATTATAATAAGAAGCTGCATGCATGCGTCTCAGCTTTGACCTCGCGAGCAAATGATCACGTGGCTACTCATAAATTTGTTTTGCTACTCACGTGGCTTTCATTAACTTGTTTTGCTACTCATAAATTTTATACATTATATATTTCATTTTTTTTTATTTTTTAAAATTAAAAATTTTTTTTAGATTTATTTTTTTAAAAATAATTTAATTTTTCTATTCATTATTCATATACCAAACATTTGGTAAAAGAAAAAAATTAAAAAAATAGATAGTGTGCGATATATGGACTTATGTTTAAAATTTTTCTTCATGAATAAGAGTCACGATTGGCTTTCTGACATTAACATGAGTACGTATGGCTAGCTGGTTATGGATATGATCATTTCCCTAATCAATTGAAAAAATCGTGACGATTAAGTATTTTTTTTCTCTGTTTGGAATTTAATTAAATATAATGCTAGATACAATTTCGAATATAAAACTTTGGTATATATATACCCTTTAAAAAAATAAAGCAAAACTACAAAATTATCTTATATATAATTACTTTTTCATTAACAAGAATTTGATTTATGATTATATAACGACAAAATATATTTATAATCGTAAATTATGTAACTAACGCATAATCGTTTTGAAAAAAAATTGAATAAGACATGGAATCTACATGAAAAAAATTAATATTTTAATAATTGACTTTACTCTTTTTCATTAAAGAAATTAAGTGATATTTACGCATTTTATGGTTGTACGTAGAATTACTCTCATTTAATTCCGAGTATTAATTACCAAATACTTTAGTTAGTTTTGACGATGTGCAAATTAATTGTGAGTTGAAACTCATAAGTTTCTCAATGGTCAAATTACCAGTTAATTAATTAACGGATTCAAGAAATGTACTGCTCTAGTTAATAGTCTTACCTCATTCGATACGCATGGTAATACGGTAAGTTTCTTTTTATATTTTACAACTTTCTAAACATATATATGTTTGGTCTTGTTGTTTTGGATTGTGCCAATATCCCAAAACTCAGACATTAGTTGTTTCTCTTTTTGTTTTTATTTTTAGATTTCTGATTACTCTAATTATTTCCACTTAATTTTTAGGAGTATAGTTTGGAGATTTTGGAAAGTAAGCCCCAATTTCCTTATTGTATAAGATATTCCTCTGCAAGAAATTATGAGAGTTTTTAATAAAATTGAGGTATTGTAGTCTAACTTCTTTAAAACAAACAAATAAATAATTCATTTGATGGTATATTTTTTCGCTTATATAATATATATATATGAAGGTTGTCAAAAGTGCTACTTGAATTGTTCAAAAGATTTATCTGTTACATTTTGCTTTTCAGGGGCTCGATCTTGAATTGTTCATGCAATAAGCCATAGCCACACAAAGATCAAACTATCACCTTGCTAGCCAGCTAGTTACCATTCAGGATTTCGAATGTTAATTTGATCATGAAGTGGAAATTAATACTGGAAAATCAAATTCAGTATTTTGAAAAATAAAGCAAGCAAAATCTTTCAAATTGCCCTTGGGACAATAAATAAATCTTATAAAACTACAATCAAAGAATGCTGGCATTTTTGCGGGAAAAGAACATAGAAAAGAAAATAAAAGTAAAAACAATAAGAACAAAGAGATATAATTACATGGGCTGAACTTCTAATGGTCTCCAGACCCAGAAGGCAGAAACAGAAGGTCTTTTACAAATGACCCATAATGGTAGTAGTTTTATAATCACTATGGGCCTATGGCCAAGAATCTGAAACATCTTTTGTGTGATCAACAGCCACCACCTGTTCCTCCTCCCCCTCCACCACCGCCGCCGCCAGAATCTCCTCCGCCGCCAAAACCTCCCCCTCCTCCCCCTCCACCACCTCCAAAATCCCCTCCGCCGCCAAAACCTCCCCCTCCTCCTCCTCCGCCACCTCCAAAATCCCCTCCACAACCTCCAACTCCACCAACATCTCCTCCTGATCCCAAGCCAGCTTCAAGCGCCCCTATGTCTTGTCCGCCTCCACCAACAAAACCACCACCTCCAAAATGACCATTACCATACTCCGTTCTCCCAGAACCTGCACGTCCTCTACACAAGAAACTCAGAATCATAAATATCAAGATCATCGACCCAAAAACGGCTGGGATAATTATAAAGAGCTTATCCATCTTCTAGCAAATTAAATCAATGTCAAGGATATAAATTCCTCGTAGCTAGCCTTCCTTTTATATGTACTGAAGGGAGGAATCGTGGTCTGACTTTCGAAATAGAAGTTTATTATTGACGGCTTCAAACATTCTCTCTGTGGAAATATTTGACCAACGCTTAAAGAGAGGGTGCTGTTCGGAGACATGAAAAGCTGGTCTGCTTAATTTGAATTTTTCAGCGTTCATTTTATGAAGCAAGAATTTTCTTTTTGCAGATGTTCAAATAAAAACATCGACTGGTTTACGTGCAAGTGCTGGTATTCTCATTTCTCACGATACGCGCAAATGGACTTTTAATCGGCACCAAGTCGTGCTAGAAAACTAAACTCGTTCTTTCTTTCTTTCTTAGGATGAAAATATCGTACTAAATTTCTAATAGATATAGCAAACTGTTGCTGAGAAAAACTATGAAAATTCAACCGGGAATCTCACGAGTGCACAACAAAGCCGCGTGGCCAGCTCGATCCGATCCAAAATAAGCAACCCGATTAAAAAAATTTTAAAAGTCGGAAAATTTTCGATTATATTTTGAATTAATTAAAGTATGTGTTAAACAACGTCGTTAAAATTTGATTGAAAATAAAAATAAATACAGAAGTAAAATCGGAAGCAGGTCGGGATGGAAATTCGGCCGGACAATTACAGTTTGGAAAATAATTATTTTCGACCAAAAATAAACAAGAGTCAGGTCGGAACTAAGTAAAATTTTCGATATTCAATTATCCAGCACCATTATCCGAATTAATCGAAATATGTGTTCAACGATCTCATTAAACTTTGACTAAAATAAATTCGGGCCGGATCGAAAAAGTAAACTTTTTGGCCCATTTGGGTCGATTGGTGAGTGAACTCACCTGATACTTTGAGATAAAACAAATGGGACTTCAATATCATGAAAAGGACATATCCACAAAACTAAAAAAAGTAGCTTACAAATTAACCATTTAACACTAGTACATACATAAGCGAGTCCTAGGTTTAGATCCACCTTATTTTCCAATTACTAGAAGACCCAAACGGTGAAAACCGTTATGGTACTGTTCTATCAGAGCCAAACTCAGCACACATTTAGTGAAAATTAACGAAGTTGAGCTCCAATTCTAAAGAACAAACATCTAGTACTCTAAGAAATAATTAATAAGATGGTTACCCTCCCAGCCCCCTGGGCTTGTATGCATTGGGTGTTCCTGTTGCTATATATAGAGAATATTCTTCACAACAAATAGATGAAAGGAGGATCGATGAAATGAAAATGTTAGGAACCATAAGAGAAAAAGTACAACAAAAATTAAAATCATTCACAGACAACATATTATTTACGTAGTTCGACAACGTGTTTAACTCTACAGAAGTATAGAGAATTTTATTTAAATAATAATAAAAAATAGTGAGATGGTCGTACAAAGATTTATTACAATATATAATAAATCCTAATTAGCAGACCGGGTTGAATTAAGAGTAGAAATAGTCATTTTAGTTATAAAATTTTAGTCACAAAAATTCATTTTTCTTATAATGAGCCAAAAGTAATTAGTGAAAATCTACTAAAAAATTGCATTGGATCATTATTGGGTTAGGTCATTAAGCCGGGCCACAACAAACATGATAACTAGGCACACAGAAGCCCAACAGAAAATGATTTGAGAGGCTTTATATTAGGAGGAAGTGGAAAGATTCATGAAGTGGGAATCACATAATTAAAAAATAGTTTGGTTGAGTTTTGTTCAAGATGTTGAGCCATCAAATAAAAGATGACACCGGAATGACGAGTGCTGCACAACATTACTATGAAGGTATCATGGCTGGGAGAGTTCTTATACAAAGGAGTAATGCATCTTTGGGGAACTAGCTGCTAGCATGCATCGCGATCCTAGTTTTAGCCAATCGTAGAAATATAGTCTATCGAAGAACAAAAATCAAAGTAATAGACTAACTAAATTAATACAAGCAGTTCTGATAACAATAACCATTATATCAAAGCAGTACATAAAAGACCAATTTAATACATTAACTACAATAATTTATGCAGCACGAGAAGATATATATATCTTCTATATATAAAAAGTGTGTATGAAACGGAAAATTTTGTTTTAACGGTTTTTCTTGTTTTTTCGTTAAAATTAACACCGTTTGTTTAAATACGTGTGAATGTAATCGGCATATAAAATGAAGACATAAATGTTGAGAGAGATAGCATTCAATGTTATTATATGATTTATTAATCACAATAATTACAATACTTAATAGTTTATATAATAATAAGTAATTAAAGATTTTAATTATTATATTTTTCTCTTTCTCCTTAACATATATACGTGTATTAGGTGCATAAGACGTGAATCCATAAGTATAATACATGTGTGTTATACATTTCTTTAACTTAGATTATTGAGTATTCCAAATTTAAAAATCTCATATAATATATAATACAAGTGTTTTTAATCAAAGTGTTTTTTTTTCCCATGGTAGTAGAACGTAGTTTCCGCTAAGTCATATTCCACATGTGAGCTTGCTATGATGGGCACGTGACAAAAGCCGTAATCCTTGAGTTAATCAAGAAAGAGTAAATTCGGCCAACAATTTCAAAATATATTTTAGGATTTATATATATGGTATATATAGAAAACATTATACCACAAATTTTATAAAAAGATTATGTTTGAACTTTATGTTGTCCTTGATCGACTCAACCAACAGCAAAATAAGAATTTCAATATTGTCTCTATTGATCGTCTACATGATGACATAAATTGATGAATTATAATACAAATATCAAACGACACTTATTTTGAACTACCGTTTGTATTAGACTTTTATTAAATTTTTCGCATACATCTTTGCTAAAATTATGGATGTTATAAACATGTATTGGATTATATGATATTTTGAACTAATTTTTTTATCTTCTCCAATATGCCTTAAATTATTAAGTGACATCAATAATTTTTATAATATATATATTATTTTTTACAAATAATCATTTCATAAAATTAGACAAACGTGCTTTACACGTTGCTCTCACCTAGTATATATTTAAAGAGTTAGTCTTTGTACAGTTCCTATTTAAAAACTTCTCACGTAAATTCATATATTTATCTTTAAAAACTTTTTAAAATTATAATAATATGCTTTTCAAAATGATTTTTTTCCCTTTTGTCCCAATACAGCAATGGTCTGCACATGCAGTCCTTCACTTGGGACTGTAAATAGAATTTCTCATATATAAAAAAGACAATGCTAGCGCGCTATGGTGCACACCAAATGAGCACCCCAAATATGCACGTACACCAATGCAAATGGCTTTTTCTTTTTTCTTTTTTATCTTTCTTTTAAGCAATTTTTAAACATACTTAATCATTAAGAAAAAAAATATAATTTCACTAATATTTACTTTCTTAATCATAAAAAAAAAAATTAAAAATTAAAATATATGAATTGACATATTTGATGAGCATATTTGAGAGTACTCATACCATCATTTTCCATATATATATATATATATATATATATATAACAAGGGACGTGACATAAACTACATGCACGACACCAATAGACATTAGGTAACCTAATTACAGAAAGAGTAATGACACTCATCATCTTAATACTCATCATCCTCTCATCATCTCAAGATGTGACATTAGATGATTGAAAATTATTTATTATATTTTACTTGTGAACCTATCATTTAATGCTACATCATGAGATGATAAAAAGATAATAAGAAAAGAGATGATGAATAAATGTTTACTTGCAGAAAAGCTAAACATAGATTACAAAAACTGACCATCAATTGATCTTAGCAGCGTCGTCAGCATCAATTGTACATGGTAATAGTTTTCCAAAGAGCAAGTTCAAAAGAATGGATTGATACAGCAATCCCGGAGGAAAATAGTATGAGAAAGATCTTCAAGCCTTCATTCATCCTCCATTTTGGTATCCCACAGTGTGCGAATGCAAACAATTAGCTAGGTTGTCATTGGATTTAATTCATTTTAGAGACTATTTGGATGACTAAATGAAATCATGTCTTATCTCAAAAGAAGTTTGAAACATTATATCCACATGGTATTTTATATTCGAGGGCTGCTAGAAACACAAACGAATTCCACAAAGAGATCTCACACACTGTGTGATAAATGTGTCAACTATTTTATATTCAACCTGTTACTAACTCATCTTCATGCAGAAATTAATACACGTGATAAGCAGCAGCACTTATATGATTAATGAAGTAATGAGGACTTGCAGTGCATTAAACGACATCCCAGAAGTATACTAAACGGCATCCTATGCAGTGCATCAAACGGTGCCATCTTACTTAAAGGATGGGATGAAGGACAGCCGTCCGATTGATCTTTACCTCATGTATATATATGTGCTTTTCGGTTTAGGGTTGAAGGGATTCATTTTGTACAGTGGCCGTCTGAGAGTTTGGGGGAATCCGAGTGAAAGAGAGAACTAGGGTTTGTTGAGGGAAAAGGGAAAGCCAAATCTTGTGGCTCTTCTTGGCTCGATTGTAGTTCTATCTTGTACAATGGGGTTTTGGCCTTGCAGATTTATCAATAAAATGATCTCTGAGACTGTTCCTGTCGTGGATGTAGGCCATTAGGGCCGAACCACGTAATCTCTGTTTGTATCTTCTTCTTTCCTATTTCCGTGCATATTTCTTGTTCTTTTACAGATTTATTTATCTTGTCATCTTGTTATCTTGTTATCATTATCTTATCATTTGTAATTCTCAACTGAGTTTCGGCTTTGATCAGTATCTTATCATATTTAGATTCTTGATTTCGTTTCTGTGTTGGGATCCTTGAGATTATTGTATATTCGGATTTGAATCATAACAAGTGGTATCACGAGCTCAGGTTCTATGGGAACCACGAAATTTGATGTTGAGAAATTTACTGGGGAAAATGACTTTGGGTTGTGGAGAATTAAGATGAGGGCTCTGCTAGTCCAGTAGGGCTTGCAGGATGCCCTCACCTGTGATAAAAGGCCTCTTCCTCGAAAGAGGAAGGAAAAATGGAGGTCCAGAGGGACATTCTCCAAAAGGCCCATAGTGCTCTGATCCTTTCTCTAGGAGATAAGCTATTAAGGGAAGTAGCTAGTGAAGAAACTGCTGCTGGTATCTGGCTAAAACTTGAACACCTCTATATGACAAAATCTTTGGCTAATAGACTCTATAAGAAAACTAGGCTATATACTCTTAAGATGGTTTCTGGAACTTCGATAGGAGAACATCTAGACACTTTTAATAAGATTATATTAGACCTAGCTAATATAGATATCAAGTTGGAGGATGAGGATCAAGCAATCCTCTTACTGAGTTCATTGGATTCCTCATACCAGAACCTTAAGGAGACCATGATGTATGGTATAGATACAATATCTCTAGATGAAGTACAATCTATACTTCATGCTAGGGAATTACAAAATAAAGAAAATACCAAACAAGAACATGGTGAGGGACTGTCTGTTAGGGGAAGATCAGAAAAAAGAGGCAAGAAAAGTAAAACAGATAGCAAGAAAGGTAGGTCTAAGTCTAAAGGAAAACAATTAAAGTGTTTCCTATGTCATAAAGAATGACATTTCAAGAGAGATTGTCCTAATAGGAAAACTCAAGTAGGAAATAAAAAGAAAGAGGATGGGGATGTAGCAATGGTGTTAGATGGGTATGATAGTACTGAAGTACTAAATATATCTGACATTGGCCATGAAAAAGAGTAGATTTTAGATTCAGGTTGTTCCTTTCATATGTGTCCCAATAGGGACTGGTATGAAACATTTTCTGAATTGGATGGTGGGCATGTAATCCTAGGGAATAATAAATCCTGTAAGATCATGGGAATTGGGTGTATAAGACTAAAATTACATGATGGGATGGAAAGACTTTTGAGGGAGGTCAGATTTATACCTGACCTAAAGAGAAATTTGATTTCTCTTGGTATGCTTGATAATTCAGGTTATTCTTTTAAGTCTGAATTAGGGGTCCTTAGAGTTACTAAAGGTTCACTTACTATTATGAAAGGGGTGATAAAGAATGGCCTTTATACCTTAATTGGCAAAACCATTGTAGGGGAATCATCCCCTGTACAGAATGCAATTGAGAAAAAATATGTGCTCTGGCACAGGAGGTTAGGGCATGTTAGTCAAAAGGGTCTTTTAGAACTACAAAAACAGAGTTTGTTGAAAGATGCAGACCTGGAAAATTTACCTTTCTGTGAAGATTGTGTCTATGGAAAGGCTAAAAGGGTTAGTTTTAAAAGGGCCACTCATATGACTACTCTGACCCTAGATTATGTACATGCTGACCTTTGGGGGCCTTCTAGAGTAACTTCTCATGGTGGAGGGAATTATTTCCTCTCCATTATTGATGATTACTCTAGGAAGGTATGGATTTACATTCTTAAACATAAGAGTGACACCTTTGAAAGGTTTAAAGAATGGAAATCCTTAGTTGAAAAACAAGTAGACAGAAAATTGAAAACCTTAAGAACTGATAATGGGTTAGAATTTTTGTCAACATAATTTAATAATTTCTGTCAAAAGGAAGGGATTCTAAGACACAAAACTGTTAGAGAAACCCCTCAACAGAATGGTCTAGTTGAAAGGATGAATAGGACCATTCTAGAGAGGGTAAGATGCATGTTGTCAAATGCTGGGTTACCTAAGACTTTTTGGGCTAAAGCTGTTTCTACAGCTGTCCATTTAATTAATAGGTGTCCATCTTCTACCATAGACTTTAAAACACCACAAGAAATGTGGACTGGGAAACCTCCCAATTATGATTACCTTAGAATTTTTGGGTGCACAGCTTATGCACACTCAAAAACTGATAAGTTAGACCCTAGGGCACTAAAGTGCATTTTTGTGGGATACCCTGAGGGAGTCAAGGGGTATAAACTATGGATAGACAAACCTGGCAGAAATAAATGTATAATTAGCAGGGATGTGATCTTTAATGAATCCCAAATGGCTCGTGTACAAGATACAGAGGTTGAAAAAGGACCTGTTGATGACTTGCAAAATTTTGTATTGCAGATTTACAAAGATCGCTCGAGCGGAGGCTTTTGACCGCTCGAACGAACTCAGGCAGATTCAAACGCTCGACTACCGCTCGACAGTGAGCTCGAGCGGGTTGCAGGAAAACAAATATCGCTCGAGCGAAGGCTTTTGGCCGCTCGAGCGAAATCAGGCAGAGTTGAGCGCTCGAGGTGCGCTCGACAAGTCGCTCGAGCAAAGTTAGGCAGAGTCGACCGCTCGATGTTCGCTCGACACCCCGCTCGAGCGAACATCGTATTTTGACAGATCTAGGATTTTCCGCCGTCACACCATATAAAAGTGATTTTTCACTTTATGGCCGTACCTTTTGACTGGAGAACACCTTTTGGGACAGAAAAACACAGCTAGAAGGATTGAAATCATCTGTTTTGGAGAGGGAATTCCACATATTGCACATACGTTGGAATCATACACGAGCACAAACGGGAGAAAAGCCTTGAATCATTTCCTTGAGTTTTTGAAAACGAGTTGCGGCTGCGAGGAGTATTTGTCAGCGTTTATTTTCTTCCAATATTCTCAAAACAATTATGGTGAATTCGTTTATGTTGAATACAATTTCTAGTATGAGCTAAATTTTATTTATTCTAGGAAAACGATGTAACCTAGTTCCGAACTATGCTTGATTGTCTATGCTAATTTAAGGCAATTCTCTCTTTGTTTATATAATTTATTCTGAGTTTATTGCTTCTAATTAACTGGCCATTGATTAGATGATATTTAATCTTGTGATTTGCTATCGAAAGAGGGAATCATAGGGTAGATCTTGAATATTTCAGCATAGGTAAGTATAGAGATCGAAAGACTTGTATGAACCTATGTAGTAATTAAATCATTGGTCTTATTGCTTTCTTGATTATTTAATTTGCATATTCTTGTGTGAATTGATAAACAAGAATAATTTCCAATTGACTATCGAAAGAGGCTTTTGGATGAATTAGAGATTTGCTAATAGACAAAAAGAATTAAATTAAATCAGTTGGATGAGAAAAGCATAGTGAAGAATTAGGTGAAATCGATTTCCTAGAAGTTTTCTTTCCCATAATTTGATCTTCGAATGTCAGTTTTATTTCCATTGCGTATTTCTCTTTGAGTTGATTTTAGTTTAATTTGCAACTACAAAAATCTTAGTGATTCCTCTAGATAAAATCGAGATTAATATAATTTTGGTATTTGGCAAAAGTAAGATACCAATCCCTGAAGACGATACTCTTCTTATCACTTTATTATAAAACTACGATAATGTGCACTTGCAGTTTTGCACCGATCACCTGTAAGCACAGAGGGTAACGTACAGGTTGAGGTGGAGAGAAGAAACACCTCAACAGAGATGAACACTGGGGAAGTCAGCAACTCTGATGATCAAATTTCAGAGGACTTAGATAAACCAGGTTCTGACTCTTACATTTTAGTAAGAGATAGGAAGAAAAGAATTATAAAACCACCTGTTAGGTATGGTCATGCAGAACTTACAGCTTTTGCTTTGACCATTGCTGATGAGGTTGTTTATCAAGAACCAAGGACATATAAAGAAGCCATTACAAGCAAGGATGCCACTAAGTGGATACTTGCTATGCAAGAAGAAATGGAATCTTTAAATAAAAATAAAACTTGGGATTTAGTTACAAAGCCTGCTGGGGTTAAGTTGGTTGGATCCAAGTGGATCTTTAAAAGAAAAGAAGGCATACCAGGGGTAGAAGGAACTAGGTTTAAGGCAAGATTAGTGGCTAAAGGTTTCACTCAAAGAGAGGGAATAGATTTTAATGAGATATTCTCTCCTGTGGTTAAACATAGTTCCATTAGATTGCTTTTATCCTTTATTGCATATCATGATTTGCACTTAGAACAATTGGATGTAAAAACTGCTTTTTTACATGGAGAATTGGAAGAGGTAATTTACATGCAACCCCCTGAGGGGTTTACAAAAGATATTAACTCTGATCAAGTATGTTTGCTTAAAAAATCTCTATATGGTTTAAAACAATCACCTAGACAATGGTATAAGAGATTTGATACTTACATGCTTGAAAATGATTTTAAAAGAAGCTGTTATGACAGCTGTGTTTATTATAAGGATGTTAATGGAATATTAATATATTTGTTGCTGTATGTAGACGATATGTTGGTAGCATGTAAAGATCCTGATTTGATTAAACAGTCTAAGTGCATGTTAAAATCTGAGTTTGATATGAAGGAACTAGGACCAGCTAGTAGAATTTTAGGAATGGATATTATAAGAAATAGACCAGAGAGATGTCTGTTTCTATCTCAAAGAAATTATCTATCTAAAATTCTTAAAAGATTTGGTATGGACCAAGTTAAACCTGTAAGCACACCTCTAGGTCAACATTTCAAGCTATCCACTACTCGAGCCCCACAAACTGAATCTGAAATGGAGTTTATGCACCAAATACCTTATGCTAGTATGGTAGGAAGTGTGATGTATGCAATGGTCTGTACAAGACCTGATCTTACCTATGCTGTCAGTGTTGTTAGTAGGTTTATGAGTAACCCTGGTAAGGCACAATGGCAGGCTATTAAGTGGCTATTAAGATACATTTCAAGAACCACTGTTTTGAGTTTGAAATATGGGAATAATGTTAAAGAGGGTTGTGAATTGGAAGGGTTTGTAGATGCTGATTATGCTGGTAGTGTGGATACTAGAAAATCTTTAACAGAATATGTTTTTACTGCTTTTGGGGGGGCTATTAGTTGGAAGTCAAATTTGCAATCTGTTATAGCCTTGTCTACAACAGAGGCTGAGTATATAGCTATGACAGAAGCAATAAAGGAAGCCATATGGTTGAATGGTATATCACATGAATTAGGTATTTTTAAGGGAAATATAATTGTATATTGTGATAACCAGAGTTCAATATACTTGGCTAAAAATCAAGTATATCATGAAAGGTCTAAGTATATAGATGTTAGGCTTCATTTTGTAAGGGATGTAATTGAGTCTAAAGAAGTTGGGAGTGGAGAAAATTCCAACTGAGGAAAATCCCTCAGATATGATGACTAAGTCCTTGCCATTAGCAAAGTTCAGACACTGTCTGAACTTAATTAATGTGAAAACTGTTGGGGTCCCTTAGTAAAGGGACAAAGCAGGAACAGCCAATATGAGAGTAGAATAGGAATGATAAATAAAATATTGTCAAGGTGGAGAATTGTGATAAATGTGTCAACTATTTTATATTCAACCTGTTACTAACTCATCTTCATGCAGAAATTAATACACGTGATAAGCAGCAGCACTTATATGATTAATGAAGTAATGAGGACTTGCAGTGCATTAAACGACATCCCAACAGTATACTAAACGGCATCCTATGCAGTGCATCAAACGGTGCCGTCTTACTTAAAGGATGGGATGAAGGACAGCCGTCCGATTGATCTTTACCTCATGTATATATATGTGCTTTTCAGTTTAGGGTTGAGGGGATTCATTTTGTACAGTGGCCGTCTGAAAGTTTGGGGGAATCCGAGTGAAAGAGAGAACTAGGGTTTGTTGAGGGAAAAGGGAAAGCCAAATCTTGTGGCTCTTCTTGGCTCGATTGTAGTTCTATCTTGTACAATGGCGTTTTGGCCTTGCAGATTTATCAATAAAATGATCTCTGAGGCTGTTCCTGCCATGGATGTAGGCCATTAGGGCCGAACCACGTAATCTTTGTTTGTATCTTCTTCTTTCCTATTTCTGTGCATATTTCTTGTTCTTTTACAGATTTATTTATCTTGTCATCTTGTTATCATTATCTTATCATTTGTAATTCTCAACTGAGTTTCGACTTTGATCAATATCTTATCATATTGAGATTCTTGATTTCGTTTCTGTGTTGGGATCCTTGAGATTATTGTATATTCGGATTTGAATCATAACACACTGATATGGTACACTATCAGTGTGGCACGTGTCATCATTTTTTATTTTTTTTTTCTTTTTTTTTTTCTTTGTGTGTTTCTGTGACACCCCCAACTCCCACATACGAAAATGCGGGAATCGAGGCATTGGGATGATGACAACATAGGTCATGCATCCCAACGACAAGTGCTAAGTGTGTGCACATGCAACACATGTAAAACAAAAAATGCAGCGGATAAGTTAAGTCAATCAACTAAGTACTAAAATTTTTTAAATACAAATTTGCTTAAATAAAAGTATTTCAAATGTATTACAGTTATCTGAAGAAAAGTAATAGAACCACAATACAAGAACCAAAAGCGAGAAAACAAATCCTGATATACGAGCAAGTGACACCAAATCACTCATCCGACGGAACCGCATCCTCAGGTTCAGCCTTCCTATCATCTGCATCAAAATCTACGGTCCCAAAAAATGGTACCGCAGGTAAGTAATAATCCAAATAGCCCATGAGATGGAAATACATTTATGCCACAACAAATATGCATGCACGTGATGATCGATGCATGAAACCCAAAAATCATTCTTTCCTAAAAAATGAATATTTTCCAACACACGCAAAAATTCCATTTTGGCTCAAAACATTCCATTAAAACATTTCCCACAATTTTTCCAGAAAATGGCCTAACATAAAATTCACTATTAATCAAATATTGCCATTTTTTTTTTCCAGAAAATGACCCACATATATCCATTAATCAAATCCTATCATTTTTTTAGAAAATAGCCCACATATTCAATTTTAACCGTAAGCACCATGATCTCCCCTAGGAACCATCCGCACACTCTACCTCCCTTCGTCATACTACAGGTAACGACCGTGTGTGTGACTTTGTAACAATCGATGCCCAGTTCCGCACCCAACGCTTTCGTTGCCAAGCATCCTCTAGCCCCCTCCAGCAAAGGAGCCACGGAGTCAGTATGAGATTTTTACCATCCCGTCCGATCCCATTTTCGCCAAGAAACAACCCAGGAAATGTCACTTAGTATATTCCGCTCCCTAATGACCAGAAGAGCTCCACCAAGATAATACCTCATCTCAACTTGGGATCGTGATACACATGCACCTAAAAAGCACACATGAAAACCCATTTTTCATTTCCAACACGTGTGCATGCATGCAATTATGCGAAAACTCAGTTTTCAGTTACAAACATGAACATGTGTGCACTTATGCAATGTATGACACGAAACAAATATTCAACAACTAACAAATCCCAACAGTAACCAATCACACAAACAACTTCATTCTACAATCCAACTGACCCCCAAACTCCTTGGACTCAGTCCGGCACAACCAACCAGATCACAAAGATTTGTTAATGCAAAATATATTTAAATCTCAAAAGGTTATTCATAAAAATACTTACAACGCTAAAATGCAATTTCTGAAAGATCAAGCACCCAGTTAAAGTCAAAAGCGAGCTCGAAATGAAATCCCCAAAAAGCACGATTTTAGTGACTGAAAATGGGCTCGAAAACAATAAGATTTGAAGGGGAATTTATGGGAAAAAGAATTGATTTACAAGAGGTAAAATGGAGGGCACGATGGCTGAAAATTGGGATTCCCGGCAAAGCAAAAATAACCACACACTAAGATGAAGCTCATGGCTTGGACCAAAAATAGGGCACAGCAAGGCCAAAAATAGAGTAAGGAAAAGCACCAAATAAAGTGAAAATGCAAGGGAATAANGATAATACATCATCTCAACTTGGGGTCGTAATACACATACACCTAAAAAGCACACATGAAAACCCAGTTTTCATTTCCAACACGTGTGCATGCATGCAATTATGCGAAAACTCAGTTTTCAGTTACAAACATGAACATGTGTGCACTTATGCAATGTATGACACGAAACAAATATTCAACAACTAACAAATCCCAACAGTAACCAATCACACAAACAACTTCATTCTACAATCCAACTGACCCCCAAACTCCTTGGACTCAGTCCGGCACAACCAACCAGATCACAAAGATTTGTTAATGCAAAATATATTTAAATCTCATAAGGTTATTCATAAAAATACTTACAACGCTAAAATGCAATTTCTGAAAGATCAAGCACCCAGTTAAAGTCAAAAGCGAGCTCGAAATGAAATCCCCAAAAAGCACGATTTTAGTGACTGAAAATGGGCTCGAAAACAATAAGATTTGAAGGGGAATTTATGGGAAAAAGAATTGATTTACAAGAGGTAAAATGGAGGGCACGATGGCTGAAAATTGGGATTCCCGGCAAAGCAAAAATAACCACACAACTAAGATGAAGCTCATGGCTTGGACCAAAAATAGGGCACAACAAGGCCAAAAATAGAGCAAGAAAAAGCACCAAATAAAGTGAAAATGCAAGGGAATAAATCACAAGTATGAACCGCGAAATTACTAAGGAAAAACTAAAGAAAGAAACAACATCGAGGCTCACGGCTAAGGGAGAAAATAGGGCACAGGTTGGATTGACCAGGGAAAAAGAAAAAAAAAGGTAATATTGAGTATTTTTTTCCTTTGAAAATATGCTAGATGTATCAGAGGTATTTTATGGAACTAAAGAGATTGCAAATTGGGTCATGGGAAACAAATTCAATAAACAAAAATGGCTTTTGGTAAATGTTTGGAAAAGGAATACCCAAGTCTCGGGTCACTCTCTCGTAGTAGGTGTTTCAGGAAGTTTTTACAATCCATAGTCTCCTTCAAATGTGATACCGGTCAAGGTTAAAACACTTAGATGATGTATATAATACGTGCAAAAGCAAAACAGTGTCTGAATAACTTCAATAAATTTCATTTCAACCTAATGTTCAAAATGCAATTTAGGAATAAGGTTCTACACTCCTTAAGCATCCTCTGTGCTTTCAATCAACAAATGATCAAAAGGAATCAATAAACCCTAACCTTGGCTTCAAATCAGAAATGATAGAAACTTAAACAAGTATGAGTTTAAAACCAACAGAAATCCAAACCCCTAGAATATAAGATGTGGTGTAGAGCAAGCCCTGCCCTTGTTTCCCCTGCAGGGCGGTGAGGAGCAGAGCCCTACTGCCCAACCCTACCAAAAGGTGCGCTTTAACGTTATGTACGTATGCACACACATATACACATTCATATATAAAAACCCATCCCACTCCATATAAGGAAGGGTTTTTTTACGCTCGCTCAGAAATAATGAGTAAAAATTATGCATGATACCTCTTTTTTGGGCTTGGCAGATTTGTAGGAGGCCTACCAAATGAAATAAGTTGTTATTAAGGCCCATGTATAAAAGTTTGTGACTGTATCTATCCATCTTTGCTTGCGAAGAGTTAAAAAGAAAGATCTCTCAAACGTTGTGGTGAAGAAAGGTAGGTTGTTTTTCTCTTTGAGAAATGTTACAAGGAACTTTTAGAAATGTTAACTCTTAGATCATACGCTTCCATCTAATCATTATATGATTTGTTATTTTTATCATTCTATTTAAACACGTACATATTTAAACATTAAGATAAAATGACAAATTACATATTCATTGTAAGCCTTCCATGTAGCTCTTTCTCTTTTCCTTGATGAGTTATCAACAGAAGACGAAGAGAAATAGGTAGTTAAAGATATATATCAGCTAAAATAAGCAATAAATCAAACAAATAACATAATGATATCCCATATATATAATTACAATAAATTAAGACCGATTAATTTTATATGCTTGATCAAATAAATTCATGTAGCAACTAGCAAATTGGCTTAGCCAATATTGAAATAAAACAAAAACAAAAAAAGACCAAAGTTTTCCAAGAAGGAAGTTAGAGATCATGGCCAATATCATCATTGAACTCAAGCATGGCCACCATCACAACTGCAACCGTCGGTTCCACTGCTTAGACTGGCGAGTTGGCGAGGTTTGGTGCTGAGACAACAACACACGAGAAGCAACAGCAACATGAAGCCCACCGCGGAGGCTAAAGCTTGTGCCCACTTCCCGAAGTAATATTGCTCCATCTTTATTTATACTTTCACTAGAGAGAGCTTGACCTAACTGTGAATGAAGCATATTTTTTTTTTTGACAGCCAGGCCTCCCCACATCTCAAGGCACCAAGCAACAAGGTTTACTTCTTTTTCTTCTTCTGGTCATATTGCAGGGCCGAGGCCGAATCATCTATCCTGGAATTAATTAATGGTATCTCCTCTTTTAGGAGAAAAAAGAGGAGAACGATCAATGCGATCCTCCTGTGGAGAGAGAGAGAGAGAGAGAGAGAGGGTACACTTGAGTTGAGCTTGAAAGATAACGAAACAACATAGGTCAGCCTTTGAATTTCTTAGATGTTGTATAATGTATACAGAAATGTCCAACTGGAGTAATGTTATATACAGTCACTTTTGCGTACTCTCTGTACACTCCACTTATGTGATTGGTTGCATCAATTTTTTTTAAATACACAACCAACGACATCAATAAAATATACAAAAGAGTATGCAAAAATAACTGTTGATAGAACTTTTAATATAACGAATCACGTATTTTTTTTAATAATAATTTTCTCATTATTTTAAGTGATAAGATAATATTCTTTAATTTGATATTATCTCCAATATTAATAACATTCAGTTATTATTTGAATACACCCTACAAGATTCCAAATAAAAATTTATAAAGACGATGAAAAGAGAGAGACGATATGTGAGTCGTATTGAACCCACCATCTGTATGTACGCATGAGTTTGATAAGTAGTACGAGTGATTGCAGGACCAATGGATCCCGCATTCCGGCTGACACCGATCGAGATTGGATCAATGGACCGCACGCGTGTTGCTCCATCCTAATTGACGAGGTCGAGATGCAATTGCCCTTTTGTGTTCAATCCACCACCTCGTGATTTTCCAGTAAGGCAGATTTCCGACCAAGATTGGAAAATCTTTCTTATCACTTCATACAAGTCAAAATCGAAGGAAAATGTCAATGGATTTTATGGGGATGGCGGGGAAGGTTTTGATTGAGCCGTGAGTATAATCAATCAATAACGAGGGCAGGGCAATTGTGGGAAAGATTTGAATCATAATCGATGCAAACGCAAAAGGGAAAAGAAAATTTGACTCGTTGAGTCAACTTCAACTTCTCCATACATGGAAAGGGTTCGCAAAACCGCTAGTAAACCAGATGAGTGACAGGTTCTACGCAAGCCTTTTTGCATTCATTGAAAAGCTATTTCATGAGATCACTACGCGTAAAGAGAATTCATCCATCCATTCCTTACGTCAACGAAATCTCGAAACCTATGCAATGAGAGAGAAATCCACAAAAGCTTCTAGGGATATTATCTTTTATTCCAGTTCCTTCTTTCCAATCAATACAATAATTAAAAAAGCCACACAACCTCCACACACCACATTTTAACAATGATAGCAAGCCCCTCCCAACTTAAAATAAATACTCGATGCCCTTCAACAGGAGTTTTATCCAAACTCGATAAAAACTGAAAGGTTAGAAATCGAGGCAAGTATAGATATGGCTCTCTTTTCCTGGGTATTGCCTCTCGATTTCAATCTCACTAAAACCTTTACTTCCCTCCCATGCACAAGCTCCAATGATAGTGTCCATATGACACCTTTTTTCTGGATTGATTAAATTCTTCATAATAAAATGGAAACAGCATCTATCGACGGTATAAACCAATTAACAAAATGATCAAGGAAAACTGAAAACAGAAAAACCTCACCATTCCCATACAGGCAACTTTTACTACTAATTTCTATTAACCAAAGATCAAATTAACTAGGGTGGGCATTTACCACGTGCCCAGGTATCCCAAGAACATCTGCGCTCTCTCCATTCTAATGCTCCATGGTTTCTTCTACATACCGAGTAAGAAATTGAAACAGTCTGCTACAGAAATTTTAGTTCCAGTTAATATACAACTCGGTGATCTGTATATATCAGCAGTTTTCGCCTAAGAACCCCAGTCCAGCGAAGTGATATTATTTTATACCCAGAGTGGCAGTAGCTGATCCCAAATAAAAAATGACAACTTGAATGACCTTCAGAATCAAAACAATCCCCTGAATAGAAAAGCAATGAATTGTGAAAACTCACGCTTTCGTAATACTGATGCCAGAAAGCAAGTTTACGCATGACCCATTTATCAGTGCAAGCATTAACCTACATTGGGATTGTATTCAAACCTCCCATCGCCAACACTAGCATGTCAAACTATTGACGAGGTTAAATACAAAACCTGGCGCTGTAACATAGTAATTGCAATATAAACACATGATATCACAAGCCCAAATAATTGATGTCACATCCAATCAGCTGTAAGACCACGTGCTAAAGGGATACAATTATATCCAATTTCACACCTCAGGTGTTTTACATGAAAGCAAATGAATGCCAGAACAGCATCGAAGCAAGACCTTTCTTTTTATTTTTTTATTTTATTTGGATGACAGATAGACAAGCATTTGACAATAATACAAGAATCACCCCTAATTTCACTTATGCGTGCATAGTGCCTCAGAAAATATTGGGCCCTGACACATTTTAAGCTACACATCAATTCCTCATAACTTGTAAATGAAAATATTATCTTGGATTCAATTAAATCCAAACATTTTAAATTAGAAAACCTCTGCTGAAAACTAGAAAGGCTTAACTGGAATTAAGGACATGAAAATCATCATAGAAATAACGGTATATGGTAAGAATTGAACCATAAATAAAGGTCAGCAAATGCTTACCAACATTCTACAAACTCCATGTAAGCTACAGCTCACTATAATTGCGCCAAACCGCACGAAATTCCTCACGGAATGTGTTCAAACGTGCTTTCAAATTAGGTGTTCTAAAACTTGCATGCAGGATGGTGGCTGAGAGAGAGAGAGAGAGAGTTAACCACATACATACACCATGAAGGAAAAAGCCAGGTGAGATCTAGCACATAACATACCAAGAAGTCCAATGGCAAGAGCCCATAGGACCATTAAGAGACCACAGGAAACAAACCAGAGGAAGAAACTCACTACAAAAATAGAAAAGGAGATTAAGTAAACATTTATATAAGTTATAAAGAAGGCGAATCAAGTCACATTAATACTCCTCTCAAGCTATACAGGAAAAAAAATTATTTTCAGAATTAAAATACCAGTAGAGAATATCAAAACAAACACCCAACGAGGCCGACCACAAATATATATTGCTCTTTTAGCTGATGGACGTCCACGAATAACAGGCCTGCCAACAACAAAGAATTATTAAAGCAACATTTCTGAAAAACTTGCAAGCACATAATAAGCTAACACACTTACGTAAGAGCAGGCCTCATCTTTGCAGCTAAGTGTGGCGAGAATTGCCTTACTGTTCTTGTTACCTTCTCACTAAAAGTACCTGCAAAGCTGCAGAAATAAACCTTAGCATACATAAATGGGAAAACTAACATGATTATTACCAATGGATAATGATAGGCTTACTACTTCCTACCACTCCTTTACTATCTTTATTTTTTTTTTAGTTTTTTTTATTATTTTCTTTTACTTAATGGTTAAGGAACTGACTATTAGTAAAGTTGTATATTTTTAAAAAAAAATTTCTTAATGATTAAGGTTGTTAAAAAATTACTTAAAATAAAATAATAGTAAAATAAAAATTTCAAATACACTATGAAGTAGTAAAAGGGTGGTAGAAAGTAGAAAGCCTATCATTATCCATTCAATAAGGAATTATATAATCACAACAGTACCAACATATAAAGAAAAAAATCCCAAGCATGACTATCTGTGCTTTATAAAATGGCCATCTTATTTTACTGTCATTGGGACCAATATAAAAATAAAATATGATATACCCTCCCCTCATCCATGGAGAGTACGGCAGAAAATAAATTGAAAAAATAGATTAGGATCAATCAAGAATCATCTTGACAATATAGGCAACCAAGTCATGCTACTTTCTCATGTGACATTCTTTTTTATTTAGGAAGGTACTTTCTTGTGTGGCATTATGAAGTACATAGAAAGAAAAGTTGATCAATATGGATCAATTACTTCTTTTTAAGATCTGTTCAGATCTTTACAAAAACCACTTTCTCCAACCATACATACATCAGCAAACACTATAGAAACTTCTCACTGGATTAATTGAAACTCTACCAAAATCCATATGGTAATTGCTTTATGAAATTTCAAGCCCAGACTTTCTGGGTGAGCATGCATGAGTGTCCAAATATGCATGGTTGTAATATCTACTAACGTAAAATAATAATGATTGGAAGTTTTACTTATTATAGGCACAGAAGCATACTCCCAGTACCTCCAAGATCAAGAGGAACATATGACAGATAGTACACCCACTTCTTACTACTGAGTGTCTTTGATCTATATGGACTCAAGCAGCAGTAGCTCACTGCAACCTAAATTATTTAAAATCTAGCTAATGTTACTTATAACCTAAAACTTCAAAATGTTAAAAGGCTTTTACAAACGGATGAAACTTTTTTTTTTTATTGGCACTGGGTGTCCATGAACAGTGTCCCAACTAATTCTTGGGTGCACAAGCCCTCGACAAGGAGTTTCTCGCAAGTGCACCTCGGGTAATTCAAGAGGAAAATCCCCCAGTCCAATGGCCCATAGCGATTGTTTGTACCCAAAAGGATTCAAACCTTAAACCTGGGGGGAGCACACACTCAAGCCCAAGACCTTTACCACTTGAGCCAACCCATAGGGGTTTACAAACGGATGAACATGGGTAATGATAATATAAAAGAAAGAACTCAGATTGTGAAATATATGCTTACAACACCTCAAGAGGGTGGAAAATGACTATTCAAAGTATTCTTAATGAAAAAATCAATTCCAACTACGAAAACCCCATTGCCAATTGAGACAAGTGCAACTCACACACCCACCCACAAACACTTATGTTCAATGGCTTACCTATCATTCAGAAAAGCAATGCTAAGTGCTGTCAGACAAGCAGCTACAAGAGCAAGTGGCCTCCGAAGAAAACCCAATCCTAAAATTCATAGGTAAGATATTAATAAAAGAAACACAGTTCACATATTTATACCACAGGAAGAAGACAACAAAGTCCTGTTCACTTACCAAGAATGAATATTATCATAATGAAGTAGTTGGTTCGATAGCTGCAAACATATTTTTCGTTTGAAGATAACAAATTAATATATTGAAGATTAAAATTAGTAAAACAAATACACATCATTACATTATTTGTAATCTATCATAACCGAAGCCATACACTGAGCCGGACATACCAACAAAGCCATACACATCCTTGTATCTTTTGAGCCTACGTAGTAGGAGTTCCATTGTACTGAACATGGCTTTTGCCTATTCTTTTCATTAATATACTTGAATTTATTTATAAAAAAAAAAAGTGCATAGTTCAAACACTTTTACAATCGCAGGACTGCAAAAGAAAGCGCTAGCAGCTCCTATTTCCTTAATAGCATATTCTATCTTCAATGAATCTAGAAATGATGAGAGATAATAATACCCTTTACGGGCGTTATACTACTATTTGCCCTAATTCAGTTATGTATTATTTTTCAGGAACCAAAACACGGGAACAAACAGGATACGATAAAATTTTCAATTCATACTCAGCGACCATAGAAGATGGCTATTAAAATCCAAGCGGGTTCAATTGACAAGCAAATTTCGCAAAATAAATCAGTACAACGGGATAGCTCAGGCAAGAAAGAATACGATAATAGCAGGGAGAAAAGGAACCGTACTAGTAGAGATTGCATTTGAGGCGGCTATTCCATTTGGCGTAAGATCGGGGGAAGGTGAATCTGGAGAAGAATTCGGAGAGAGGGCGTGGTGGAGCCGACCAGTCGACCTCGCGGAGGGCGTCGACCAAATCCTCCGCTGTAACGTTGCCCCAATCCATGGCTGTCTCGGGGATTCTGCTGCGAAGCCCTAAAAAGAAAAACCTTACAAATACGAGGTAAAGAGAAATGCCAGAGTGAGAAGGAATCGAGGTTGGATGATGGTGATACGAAGCAGTAATTTGAGCGTTGAAGGATCGAAAATGGATACGAGGGGCTTTATGTGGGGTCAAGTAAAAGATAGTTGAAGATAAAAACGTTAGGAGTGTCTGAGCCCGGGTTCGAACCGGGGACCTATAGTGTGTGAGACTAGCGTGATAACCAACTACACCACCCAGACTTGTTGGAGTAAAGTTTTTAAAATAATAAATAACACTTGTGACAAAAATATATACAAAAAATATTTTTGAGTGAAATAAAGTTTTCATCCTTAAATCATTAGAAGTTCTATATTTTTCATTTCAAACAATTAAAGTTAATATAATACACCTTCAAAATACAAGGAACTAACAAATATGACAAGAGAATGCTTATAGACCGTTTGGATTCAGAAAGTGTCTCATTTAATCTCATCTCATCATTACAATTTTTTCAAATTTCATTACAAAATATAATAAACAATTCAATTATTTTAAATCTCAATTCAAATTTTTCAAATTCTAAAACAATAATAATATTAAAAAATAATATTCTAACAATATTTCCTTCAACTTTCATCTAAAACTATTTCAGCTCATATCACTATCCAAACGAACATTAATTATAAGCAAGTTTTACACAAAAAAAAGTTTACACAGGGGGTTTAATATGATCTATTAGATAGTAAAAATCTTTTTTATTTTAAATTAAATCTAAATTATTTCATTAAGTCACATCTATACATAAACTTTCTTAGTATAAAATTTATGCATGTTTAAACCTAAACTTCCCATATGACAATACATCCAAGTCTAACCTATAATAAGATGATAAACAGTACGACATTTATACATGAATATTAACTGTTGAGTATGATAGAGAGTACCATTTGACAATCAACAATAGTTATAGTCTTATAGAATACAATGTGTCAATATAATAATTTAGAATACACTGACTTGCAAGTAGAAGTATTCAAAATGCATTTATCTAAGATTTTTTAAACCCACGAGCCTTCCTCTCTTGCTTCCCTCAAATTGGAGTGACCCACTGACCAAATCAAAGGCTTTTGTTATGTTCCTTTTTGTTTCATGCCAATCTTTTTTTCATGCAACGTCAAAGTATGCATAATGCAAAGGTGACTTCACTCTTTTCATTAGTCAAGTATACATGAATTAGTTCATGTTCTTCACATTAACATTGAACTGAATAAGCAGGCAAATCTCTGGAGTGTTGGTGCGATTTTCTATCAGCTTGTTTCCAGAAAAAAACCCAATTTACAAAACAATCAAATATAGGTATGGCCTGCTTTGCTTTTTCCCGCAACTAAGGTGGTTTCACACGGTGCATAACATTAATTCCTACGTTGGATGCTTTTAGTTTTCTATAATAATTGTCAACCTGTGTCAAACTAGTCTTCAAATATGTCTTGACCTAATTGAGTTACTTCAACATTATGTGCTTTGTAGTTGCTCCAAATCATTCTTTAAATCAACTGAATTGCAATTCCCGCTAGATATGTGTTGGAAATTTTGACCTTCCAAATTCACCCCCACAGGATCTACCTTTGCAGGAATAAAAGAAAAATAGAGAAATAATAACAACACAAGAAATTTACGTGGAAACTCCAAAACAGGAGAAAAACCACCAGACCCAGAGAAGAAAATTACTATGTGAAAAATTGTTACAATCACACAATTTTTCTCCTCACCACACCTACAAAGCTACCCCACTAGTAAAACTTTAACTTTACACCTCTTCCCTTTTTACAAAAGGCTAATAGAGGAATTTAACTAAAGTCAAAAGTTACTAGATAAGCTTTCAACTGGTGCACTTAACCATGAGGCTAAACCTCATTTTTATAGACTTGAGGACTTGCTCTTCCTTTACTTCCCACCCATGTGGGACTTAAGTAAAAGGAGCAAATAAGTCAACAATATGGATTTGAGTTCGATCTGATTGCAAAGATTTGTGCCAAACATTGTTGCATCGCCATCCATATGATAAAATCCACTTTCTTACGGTGGACTTCACTTTTTTTTAAAAGGGATTGATTGCGTAAGTTTTACACAACCTAAAATTATAACTAGCTAGTATTACTCCATAATAAAATATGTAGAAAAAGTCTGACCACCGTTATAATTACATAGCATGTTGTGTAGGATTGTTAAGGATAGTTCCTCTGATTTGTACACATGCATTCAGTAAGTCACGTAAGAATCTTCAAGTCAATGCAGAAAGTAGGGGTGTAAGCTGGTCTGTCCAAAATGACAAAATCGACGTGATCGGACCAAACTTTGAATTGGCCGTGGACCGAGACCATTCAGTCTAGTCTCGAGGCTTATAAATTTTGAACCGGACCTAATCAAATGGACCGAACTCCTATATATTTTTTAAAAATATTTTTAATAATTTAATATGTTATTTTTATATAATAAATATATAAGTTAATAATGTAATTTTCATCTAATTTATTATCATTGACTATATAAAATACTTTTTTATGAGTTAGTTACATAATCTACATTAATAATTCACTTAATTTTAATTTAGTAATTTAAATAATTTTTTTTATTAATTTATTTGAAAAAAAAAGAAGAAAAATAAATTTAAAAATAATAATAATTGGGTCTGACTGATAGCTACCAATCCGGTCCGGGAAAAATGATCACCCCCAAGCCAGACCAATTTAACCCCTGGCAACAAGGCTGATAAAGTAGGACCTCAACAATATTGTATATGCCTGTTTGGTTCTTTTAGAATCTTTTGTCATGTAAACTCTTGATTGTAATATGTACAACATAATATATATATATATAGTGCACAAACCCTACAACCAATGTACTCTTAAGAGAATTTCATCTCTTGTCTCGTTACTTTTCTACAAACACTAAGGTTTGCAAATCTTCTCATAGTATCATAGAATACCTAGGATTCACATCCACTTCTTTTTCTTTTCTCCTCATGGATTCCCAGCCTTCCTTCACTCACTTGCCCTTTAACATGATGTTCATATGCTAACCATCAAACTCAGCTCCACCAATTATTTGCTTTGGAAGAGTCAATTTCTTCATCTTCTCGCCCGTCAAAATTTACTAGTGCTTGTTGATGGTTCTCTTCTTGCTCCATCGTCCACTGTTCTTGATGGCAATAATAAATCCATCCCAAATCCTTAGTATCTTCTTTGGCATCAAACTGATCAACTTATCCTTAGCTTATTTTTTCATATCTTACGAAAGAAGCCATGATTGAAGTCTTAGGCTTAACCTCTACATTTGATGCCTAGCAAATGCTTGAAGCCTTCTTCTCTCATAAGTCCAAAACTTAAGAGATTTAATTAAAGGATAAACTCCAAATATGAAGAAGGGCACTCGCAATGTCGGTGAATACTTCCTTGTCAACTTTGTCATTGGAGCTACAATACTTGAGAATCCTCTTACAAATCTCCTATAGTAACCGACATGGCCTAAGAAACTCCGTACTTCATTAACATTACTAAGCTTGGCCCATTTCACCACTACCCAACCTTTGTCAGGTCTACTTAAATTTCTTTTGCTGACACAACGTGTCCTAAAAAATGATCTCCTGTAACCAAAATTCACACTTCCTGAATTTTGTATACAACTTTTCTCCCAATGTTGTAAGGGCAATCCTCAAGTGGTCATCATGTTCTTTATGACTCCGAGAGTAAATAAGAATATCATCAATAAAAACTATCATGAATTTGTCCAGATAATCCTTAAAAACTCTATTCATGAGATCCATAAAAATAGCAGGAGTATTGATTAAACTAATGGGCATAACAAGAAACTCGTAATGCCCATACCTTGTTTGGAAAGCTATTTTCTAAATATCTATCTCCCTGACCTTTAGTTGATGATACCTCGATCTCACATCTATCTTAGAAAAGACTTGTACTCCCTGCAGCTAATCAAGTATGTCATCAATCTGTGGAAGAGAGTAATGATTCTTAATGGTCATTTTGTTCAATTCCTTGTAGTTTTTTATACATAACCGCATGGACTCATCTTTTTTCTTTGTAAAAAGTACTAGAGCACCCCATGGGGACACACTGGGGCATATAAAACCTTTCTCCAATAATTTTTGTAACTTGTCCTTGAGCTCCTTTAACTCAATTGGAGCCATGCAATATGGTGCCTTGGATATAGGCGCAGTTCCAGGGGTGAGGTCTATCATGAATTCCACTTCTCTATTGGGAAATAACCCTAGAAGGTCTTCCGAAAATACATCTTCGAACTCTTTGAATACTTCTATATTCTCTACCTTGAGTTCATCTGGTGGTGGTGAAAACAAACTCACTATAAATCATGTGCAACCTTGTCTCAACCATAGGGTGGCCTGCATCGCTAAGATAACTAGTGGAGGGGATACCTTTTATGATGCCTGAAATTTGAACTCATCCCCATCTATGGATTTGAAGACCACTCTCTTATTAAAACAATCTACTAATGCATGATTATGGGATAACCAATCCATTTCTAGAATTACGTCAAATCCGAACATATTGAATATGATTAAGTCCATCGGAAAAGTCCTTCCGTGAATCACTATTGGACATCCCACTAGCACAAAATTACAAATGATATGCCCCCCCGAGGTCATAGCAACAAACGTACTAGGTTCTAGAGGCTCAGGTGTCTTCTCGATCAAATGTGCAAAGTGATTTGAAATAAGTGAATGCGTAGCACCAAAATAAAATAGAATAGAGGCATGATGTGAAAATAACAACAATTTACCTATATGAATGTCATAATGACTTAAACTGTAAAAACCAAAACAATGTTTGGTCGTGTCATCTATACACATCAAATATCGAAGAAAGGAAAGTTGTTAGGGACTCAATCTAGTCCATAAACACTATGTTTCTCTCGCCTTGTTTCTCCTTATGATGACTGAATATGCTAGTCCTCTTGCTTGGCTTTGAACAAAACGTGGCAATGATGGGTCCCTAGGTTAGTGAAGGTTTGGTGTTTAGTGATGGAATAGCGTATGATGATGAAAATGGTGATCTAAGTGATGAACTTGTAAACTTGGATCTATGAGGCACAGCTTGTTGTTTGTTCTTGGAGTTGGCACCACCTGAGTTGGAATTAGGGTTTGGATGCAAAGTGAGGCTAGGTTTGGACAGTTGAAGAGGGTTTCCTAAATTGTAGGAGGCAATTTAGGAGTGGTAGGTTTCGGCTAGGTAAAAGGATGGTGATTAAATTATTGATAGAATGTGTTGCCCAGATGACTAATACAAGAGGGGGGTGAATTGGGTTATATTTACAAAATTAACAATTATAAATCAAATACACAATATAAAATACAAATAAAATACGAAGCAGCAATAAATATAAAGAATAAGGGTAAGAGAGAAGCAAACTCAGTATGTTAACGAGATTCGGCCCCACTGCCTACGTTCTCGCCTCAAGCTACCCCTTGAGGATCTCCCAATTCACTATTCAACCTCCTTCACGTGGAGATAGAAACCTATTACACTTTTAAACAACACTACTACAAAGGATCCATATAGAACACCCTCTACACTTACAATCACCTTACATATGGTGATTCAACTATCCCCTGTATAGAATACTTTCTACACGCACAAGGGTTATATACACTCTTTTACTGATACAAGAGTTGATAGTGGGTAGGTTATCAGAAAACATTCATCAATGAGTGAAATAAGAACAATACAACGTAAACTATATATCTCTCAAAATGAACAATGTTTAAGGCTCAATGTTTAGAGAATAGAGAATGAAAGGTTTGAATGAATGTTGCATGCTCTTGGTGTTGTGAATTTGAAACTCTCAAATGATCTATTTATAGGCATATGAGACTTCATTTTCAAATTTAAAAAGATTCACATGTCAAAGACAATATCATTCACTTTTCAAAAATAAAAGTTTCTTCCTTTTCATTTGTCAAAGACAACATCATTCACTTTTCAAAAATTTCAAACCTAATCTTTTTACTTTTCGCATATGACAAAACGAGTACACTTTATTTTTCAAATTTTTCAAACAAAATCATTTACCTTTTGCATAAATCAAAAAGAGCATCAATCACTTTTAAAAATATTCAAATAAAACATGCACATGTGAAAGATGACAATCAATAATCTTTCAAAATTTTCAAATTTAATTTTCAAAATATTCATACATATGTGGAAAATGTATTTTAATGCTTTATGATAAAATATTAATTTTAAACCTTAATCCTAATTTCAAATTTTTAAGAGATTTACAACATTACTCTATGAGTTTTAATGTGAACTTGTTCCCTTCTTCCTCATGCTTGGTTCCTTGATGTACTTGATTTCATTGTGTAGACAACTTGAGTTTGAGACTCATTCATTCTTTGAATTCATTTGTTATCATTAAAATCAATGTGTAGATATATAATTACACGAAACTTGAAACCTTGGGTTCAACAGAATGATTTTAGGAGGATTCCTAGAATGTAGGAATTATATATGGAAGGTATAACCAATTGGCAAAAGGGATAAGGGATGTGGTTTTGGAAGGGAATTAGGATTCCTAAAATTTAGGAATCCTTATATGGCAAGTCGGGTTTTCAGCTATGGTCAATAGGGGATTGGAACAAGCCAATTTATAGTAATGCCAATTATGGAAAGTATGGGATGACAATGTGGTAGGTGTGTAATGTGTTTGGAAGATGGGATTATGCAAGAAAATAGATGAACACAATGGAAAATTGATGAACACTCAAGAATTGTGAATGAACACAATGATAAACAACTAAACACCACTTCACGAATTGCACAATGTTGAAAGGAAACTTCTCATATATTGGATAAAATAAATCACACATATTCACATATTTCAAGGTGGTGATCCTCTCATTGGGGTTCACGGATTGCACCCAAGTAGCCCAATTACATAAGTACCAAAATGATCTCAAGAACAATGTAGCCATCCTCTAAGAAAACTGTCAAAGAATGTAAAAGAAATGACTATGGGTCCTATATATAGAGATTAAAAAGTGGAAACTCTCAAAAGATCCTTTGAAAAATACTTAAAGAAAATAAATGGAAAAAATAAAATAAGTCTAGTCTTGCATGAGTCAAGGTGGCCCGAGATGTGCAATGGCCCACAGCTGGGCATGGTCAGTTAATGGCCCAGGCATATGGCCTGGGCATTGCTAATGGTTGGCACGACTGGTGGTGTGCATCGGCTTTTCATGGCCCAGGTAGGTGGCCTAGGCGTTGTTGCTGATGACCATGCCTGCATGGCTGCTAATAGGCATGTTTGGTGCCGTGCACTGCGCTGCATGGCCCAGGCATGCGGCCTGGGCATTAGCCTGCATGGCCCAAGCATGTGGCCGTAGCGGTGATCCGCATGGCACGGGCTGGTGTCGTAAGCTAGATGGCATGCCTGCTGAGGCATGCCACTAACCTTGCTAGGCTGCTGCTGTGGACGCTGGGGCATGTCCTGACATGGCACTGGCGTGTTGATGGCCAAGCCATGGGCTGTTGAAAGCATGTCATGGCTAGGGTCATGGCATGCCTCCTAGGCGCTGGGGGCTGTCACGAGTGTATTAATGGGGCTATCCTGGCATGTCAGCGACAGTGTCAAAGGGTTGCCTTGGTATGTCACTAACAGTGTCAATGGACTGTTCTAGCATGTTAATGACAGTGTCAGGGGGTTGTCTTGGCATGTCAAGGGCAATGTTGAGGTGTGGCTCATGGCCACTTTCCTTGGGGTTTTGACAAAAGTACCTATAATGACTTCATTTGACGTTGCAACATTTTCGAGGGTAAGAGAAAATACTCTAGTTGGAGCCAACATCTTGTGTTCCCCGCTCCTTCCTGGCATCACAAGTTTCTTTATGGGGTAGTCGCGAGCTAAATGATTCGGCTTCCCACACTTGAAGCATGAGTTCTAACCATACAAGCATTTCCCTAAATGTCTTTTCTCACATGTTTGACAGATAGGGTAAGTTTGTTATTTGGATGTTGATCCTTGGCGGTTCTCATGGTGAGCCTTTTTGTTCCTATTTAGGGCATATTGGAGTTGTTGCGACTATTGCTAGCGTCTCCTCTAATTGTTATATTCAATACTTTCCTGAATATCTTCTTCAACAATGGTAGCTTGGTTAATCGGTTCATAGAATTTACAAATCCTGAAAGCATTTATACGCTCTTTAATCCTACGATCCAGCCCACACTCAAACTTTTCCACTTTCTTTTCCTCATCTAGAATTAAGTAACTGGCAAAACGGGACAACTCCATGAATTTGGTGGCATGTTGATCTACTGTCATTGTTCCCTGTATAAGATCCATAAACTAGCAAGCTCTAGATTCCCGAAGAGTCTACGGAAAGAAGCTATCCATAAAGACCTCTTTAAAGTGATCCCAAGTGATGGGGTCTCCTTCCTCTAGCTCCATTTGTAGAAGAGCACGTGTTGACTTCCACCCTTTGCCAATCTATTAAGTTATGAGTTTTATAAATCACCTTTTGTTTGTCTGTGCAGAAAAGTGCCTCAAAGATCTGTTCCAAACATTCATCTACATCCATAGCATATATCCTACCATCTAAGGTAAGGGATGCTAACGAAAGAACTATTTCAAAGTACACCCAACTTGTGGGGCTCTAAGTGAAGTAAACTGATCGCTAGCCATAGATTAGAAAAATCGGGTCACTGCTACGATAAGAGCCTCAGGGTTATCATTCTGGCTAGATCCAGAATTGTTTCTATTGCCAATCACGTTACGAGGTACAATATTATAATAAGCATAACCTAGTATTTCGATAAAGACAATAATAATAACAATAATTATGAGAACAATAACAACATCATAGTGCTATCAATTGTGAGCTAAAAAGCATCCTATCTTAATCTGAAATACCTCAATAACCCTCGAGTGGGCCAAGAGCATCCTAGGTGACCTTTTCTTAGAATTAATAAAATACTGTTGCTTTCTCAAAAGTTCGCAAAATCTCTCGACCTAGCTCTGATACCATTATGTAACACCCCATTCTCTAAGGTTAATGATGTCACGTGCTTTCGTACATATAGCTAGATAAGAAACTTGCATAATTTACTGAGACGTTGTTCATCACTTAAAAGAGTTTATAAAATAAACTGTTTAGCAAAACATAACCAAAATTCTCAAATTGATTGAAATGAAAATATCACAATAAAGAAACAATAAACATCTCATCTCATCTCAACATCCAAACATCATTAAAAAAAAATATTTTTCAATTTCAAGTATTTAATTTTTTCATCTAATCATTATAAATTTCCTAAACTTCCAAACAAAACACAAAAATAATTCAATTTTTTTAAATCATAAAACAAAAATTATATTAAAAATTATATTCTAACCATTTTTTAACTTTATAATTTTTTTATTCAACTTTTTCTCTTTCATTTCTCAAAACTTTATAAAAAATCTTAATTCAAACTATTTCACGACTATTCACAAATTATTTCTCTATTATATATAGATCTTTTTATCTCATCTATCTAATCAAACGAGACCTAAGTACTTATTTTTTCCTGGTAATTGGAACTTGATCCTTTTATTTAAAAATTACATTTAAAATGAGTGATCGTAACTTTTAAAATATTTAAATAAAACAATAAATATGACTCATAGGTTTTAAAAATATAATTATTAAATATAATAACAAAAGATAATAAAATACTATTTTAATAATTTAGCAAATTAAGGCATAAGAGTGTATCAGCCAAAATGATATCTTAGTCAAGTTTTAACTTCAAGAAGCAAATGGCAATGCCCTTACTCCAAACAAGAGATCAATAATTTTGATGTAGCAGTCCGAAGTCATGGAAGTACTGTAATTTGCAAAGTCGAAAATAGAACTCAAATTTTTGTCCACACAACATTTCTTCATAGCACAAATTCAAATATTGGGGAAGCTACTGCAGCACCTACTACCATTCTAGAAGCCAAAGAAAGGAGCATGGGGAAAATCCTTCTACAAGGGTACTCAAAGTAGGTGATAATGGCCATAACAAAAGCAAAGCATCATGCAGACTGGAGAATGACTTCCATCATCAACTACATAAACTATCTGCTTTGCAGCTTTAAAGATTGACAAGTAAAAAAATTTATAAATTTTAAAATCGATTTACGCATAATATTACATAACGAACTGCTTCCAATAATCTATTTAGAAGCATTCCCTTATTAAGTTTCAAAAATTCTATGTGTATTCATTTTTGTATATACTTTTGTGCATTTCAGTAATATGATTTGTTGTATATTAAAAAAAATTAATCCAACTAATTATATCAGTAGAGTGCATAAAGAGTACGTAAAAATGACTGTATGTAATATTACTAAGTTAGTTCCTCTCTATTTTTGTTAGATTTTCACGTGGAAATGTCTCACCCTCTAGCTCTGTAATTTTTAACTAAACAATATATTTATGTCTCTCTTCAAGAGAAATACTGCTGTGCCGCCTCATGTATATTGCTATAGTATATCGTTGTCTTTTTTTTTTAGAAATTAAAAAAGTAATTTTAAGTGTATTTGTTTATTTTTTTTATTTAATGATTAAAAAATTATGATTAAAAAAAATGAAAAAAAAAAACCACTGAACGGTCAGCGGTATGGTGGAGGCGTCCCTTCTCTTCAATGAAAGTATGAAACATGCTTAAGGAAAAAAAAACAAAAGAGTCAATAATTGACCGTAAACAATCCAAGGACAAGGTCATTGAATGTGACATCTCTAATTTGGGGAAATACAACATACACACCCCAAGCCCGCTGGTTTAGCCGTTACTGCCTAGTCTCCCGCTTTCTTTTCCCCCAAAGTCTCAGCCGCCACCACCCTCACCAACCAACCGACCAAAGATCTTCATTTTCCTCTCAACTTTCTGCGTACCCAAACAAGGTGCACACTTTCTTGCTCTCCCCCTCGTCTTCTCTCATTTTCCCGGCGTTTTCCTATACTGTATAGCGTTCTTCTTATAATCAGTTCGCTGCGGCATTATTTGTTCTGTTGGAGTGCGGAAATAATTTGTCGACTTTTCTCCGAGTTTATCGTCGAGGGAGATATGGCGAGTTGTTTACTGAGCTTCGGATTGTCAAATGTCGTGAGTCCATTGAACGCGGTGGTTCTGCGTAAGATGTGGAGTCAGAGTATGTTTGTACAGAGCTTTGGCTTTAGGAGTGTGGTAAAGGAGGTTGCTTTGCCAATGTTAGTTCGAAATGATAGGAGTAGACATCAGGGGCTCGTGGTTGAGGTGAAAATGTCAGAACACCGTGGCGAATCGCAATCTGGTGTGGCCGTTTCGAAAGAGGGAGTCAATATCGATAGTGCCAGTGGTGTAGGTAAGGGTGTTGGGATCTTGGAGAGTGGGAACGAAGCGAGAACTTATAGCGGCGGGAGTGATGGGGATGTGCTTAGTGGCAGTGGTGGAAATGGAAGATTATTTAACGGCGGAGGTAGAGGCGGAGGTGGAGGCGGACGCGGAGGTGGCGGTGATGAAAATGGAAATGACAAAGAAGAAGAGGAGTTTGGGCCAGTTTTGAAGTTTGAGGAGGTGATGAAGGAGACGGAGGCTCGGGGGGCGAGTCTTCCTTCGGATATGTTAGAGGCTGCGAAGAGCGTCGGGCTCCGTAAAGTTCTTCTCCTTAGATATTTGGATTTTCAGGTACAACTAATTCTACGTTTGAGTGTCAGCTTAATCTTGCTGTTTTAGTTTTTGCGATTTGTAGGTCATTTCTCCGAAAGTTGTTCAACATTGTATTTCGTCTTCCTCTTTTGCTGCTAATTTTAATATTTGAACTGTAGGGGTCAGTCTGGCCTCTGGGCTTTCTAATGAAGTCATGCTCTATGCTTCGAAATCGAATGTTGGCTGATCCATCCTTTCTCTTTAAAGTTGGAACAGAGGTTTGTTAGTCTTCATTTTCTTCTAATTTGTATGCAAGTGTATATGTAACTGAATGGTAGACATACTTCTGCGCCATTTCTACTACTAATCAACTCTTGTGTCTGGAAAATATAAATAGATAACTCATGCATTAAGTTGGACGATGCCATTAAATAAATTACCCATTATTGTATGTAACTGCAAGGTATAGAAGTACTTAATAAGGCATTTATGCAGCAGGTAACTTGAATAAAATATTGACATGAGATGAGATGAAAGTTTAAAGTTGAATAAAATATTGTTAGAATATTATTTTTGTTTTGGGATTTGAAAAAGTTGAATTGGTTATTGTATTTTGTTTGGAAATTTGAGAAAGTTGTAATGATTAGATGAGTTAAGATCAACTCATTATCCAAACTAGGCCTTAGACTGCCAAGTATCCATCCTGTTCTTTTGAGTCTGAAGGCACTTTCAAAGTTGTGGCCAACTTCCTGTTTTACTCTTAACTGGTCATACTTGGGGGCCCCCAGTTGTGTAATAGGTTATGGCATTTTTAATGTGGTTTTTTCATTTCCAGATAGTGGTATAAGAAACATATCATCAATGGTTTAGTGTGATGCAGATTGTCATTGATTTTTGTTGTGCCACTTTTGCGGAAGTTCAAAAGAGAGGCAAAGACTTTTGGGCAGAATTTGAGTTGTATGTTGCAGATCTCACGGTTGGGTTGGTGGTTTGTGTTGCTTTGGTTGGTATGATGGCACCTTATGTTCGTATTGGGGGACCAACTATATCTAAGGGCTTTCTTGGGCGAATGCAGCATGCTTATGGAGCTCTTCCTAGCAGGTTTCCTTGATAAATAGCTATTACAAATTTACAATGAACTGTATTAAATTGTTTTCCTCATTAAGAAACACTTTAACCTTTTTTGATCTGGATGTATCCTTTATCTTGCATTCTGATATCATATTCATACTTGTTGTATCTTAATTGCATATTCAGCTTTACAATGTAAGGAGATTTCATTAAGTCTTTTAAGTGATATTCTTAATCAGTGTATTTGAAGCTGAAAGGCCAGGATGTAGATTTACCTTAGAACAGAGAATTGCTGCATACTTTTATAAGGTATGTATATTCGTCTGTTATAAATCATAGTGGAATTATTGATCTTCCGCATACTGTTGATTATGAACTCTGTTTTTCAGAGTGTCTTGTATGGATCGGTTGGGTTTGGTTGTGGCATTATTGGCCAAGGCATTGCAAATTTGATCATGAATGTCAAGCGGTATGCTTCCTACATAGTGCACTCGATACCTCTTTCTTGCTGCTTTCATTCTGTAGTTGGTATTATGCAGTCATTTTGAATGGCATCCATAATAAGTATTCCTCTCTCTCTCTCTCTCTCTCTCTCTCTCTCTCTCTTGACGGGGTGAGGTTGATTTTCCTCATCAATAATTTGAGAATCCTTGTAATTTCAAGGTTCTTTTGGGAATTTTCCAGATTTTGGTATGTTCACTACTGATACTATCATCCATGTGGCTTCACTTGTCAGGAAAATATTGTTTTTTGTAATGGTAGGCCATCCCATCCTGTATTCCACTAAAAGGGAAATGGATGACTGATTTTGGTTGCGCCTATGATTTCTCTAATCTATGTGTAATGTGAAGGGGGTCTTTGAGAAGCTACAATTTGACTTTGCGCTTTATCTTATTTTATCATGTTAAGTGACTATAACTGTATAATAAACCTGTTGGTGATTTTGATGTAGAGATTTTTCTTTTTGGTACAAGTTAAGTGCATTTGAAAGTATTTAACCCCTAGGGGGTTAGCTCATGTGGTAAGGGCCTTGGTTTGATGATATGCTCACTACAAGTCTAAGGTTTGAACCTTGGATGCAAACAATTTCTAAAGGCCATCAGACTAGAGAATTTCCTTTTCAATTACTCGAGGTGCACTTGCGAAAAACTCTTTGCCGAGTGCCTATGCACCCCTAGGATTAGTCAGGATTTTGTTCTTGAACACCCGCTGAAAGAAAAAAAACCCTAGGATTAGTCAGGACTTTGTTCTTGAACACCCGGTGAAAAAAAAAATGCATTTGAAAGTACGACACCTTTATTTGTTGGTAATTGTAAAAAAAAATAAAAATAAATAAATAAATTGACGTTCACTTTATAGGTATACAAATGTTTGGATTGGATTGCTGCATAAATAATATTAAAATTATATACATAGATAGTATCCACAACTGTCCTGTGTTATGAATAGTATATCTAAAGAATACATTTGACATGCTGTATATAAAGGTTTGGATTGGATTGGAAGTAAATATACTATCCAATGTTCGGAACAAACTTGGATTTGATTAAATGTTAGGGAATATTTTATTGCTGGCTGATTGTCAGCAGCAGAAAATGATCAACGGTGTAATTTGTTTGCGTTGATCCTTGCCAACAAACTTAAGTGGGACGGTAGTTGGCCTTTGACCACTTGAGCTGCTGGTGATAAGGTTGAAATGCTGGTGGCAATCTTGACATCATCAGCAGTGACCTCAAGGTGATTGATTGTAAATTTTGGGCAAACTGATTAGGCACTGTTATATATTTCCTAACATTAGTGTCAACTGTCCTGTTATATTAGGCACTCTAGAATATTAACAAATCCAAGGAATTTTTTATTTCTTCCAAATGCCAGGCTAAATATTAGGCACAAACAACTTTATACAATCAAGTCTCTCTATGGCATGCCAAATGTGCTTAAGGAACAATATATTTTACAGGATTGAGCTGAATCATAGTGTTTCTTTTTTTAAGAATGAATTGAAGCTGAACTTTTTCAGTATATGTTTGCCTTTTCTTCTAGTGGATCATTTCTCAAAATATTTGATTTATATATCAGGAGCATAAAGAAATCAGAAGAAGACATTCCCGTGCCACCACTTTTGAAGAGTGCAGTTCTTTGGGGTATGTCTTAGATAGCTGTTTAGATTTGCGATTTTAGTGTCCATGAGCTGGTGCAAATTTTACTGCTCTTGCTAGTTCCTTGCTAGTTTTGGGGATATCTAGAATTCTTTTGTTTAACATCATCATTGATGTTTTACTGCTCTTGCTAGTTTCTTGATTTGATGCTTATTTTATATACTGAACAAGATCTGAGTTGATATGGTCTCCATGTTCTGCATCTTTAAGCTGATTAATTCCGAATTTTTATTCTTTGCATCTAATGTATTGACTGTGAGGTCAAAGGTGTCAGTTTTGGTCTCAATACCCTTTCTCTCGGATTTCTTTCATTTATATAGAAATTATATTTACATAGGATGCTCACATAGGAAGGTACGTATGTCTACTATTTTCAGCAGTCGGCAACTAATTCTATCTAATTTACAACTAATTCTACCTAATTTACAACTGTGTCTTCCAGCCTAATGTTACAAAACTAATCCCATAAAATCCTCTCCGTAATTCTCTCGTAACACCCCCCCTCAAATTGATGCTTGTTGATCTACCAGCATCAATTTGTCAACCAAGATCTGATGTCGGTGCCAAAAAAGGGCTTTCGTAAATATGTTTGCAGTTTGATGTTCGGTGGAGATGTGAGGAAGAGTAATCACATGTTTGTCAAATGATTCACAGATGGAATGACAATTGACTTCAATATGTTTCGTACGTTCATGAAATATAGGATTAGCAGCAATTTGAATAGCACTGATATTATTAGCATAAAGAGGAGTGGAATGCAGTTGAGGAAAACCAAGTTCTCCTAATAACCCATAAAGCCAAGTGATCTCCGAGCATGCTAAAGACATAGCACGATACTCTGACTCAATAGGGGACTTGGAAACTCTGTCTTATTTCTTACTCTTCCAAGAAATAAGTGTATTACCTAATAACATGCACCAGCTAGTAACAGAGCGACGACCATCCGCACAGCCAGCCTAATCAGCATCACTATACCCTACTAACTGTAAGGGAGAGTCTTTAGGAAAGAACAACCCGCGTGTAGAGGTGCCCTTCAGATAGCAGATAATATGGCGGACAACAGCTAAATGTAGATGTCGTGGAGCCTACATAAATTGACTAACTTGCTGCATAGCAAAAGAAATGTCAGGACGAGTAATCGTCAAGTAGTTCAAACTCCCAATAAGCTGTTGATACGAGGATGGATCTGATAAGAGCTGGCATTCCTCCTGACGAAACTTAAGATTGACTTCTAGGGAAGTAAGAACAGAGTTACCCGATTGGAGACCAGCTAGTGAAATCACTTCATGTGTGTATTTGTGCTGGTGTAACAACTTACCAGTTGGGGTGAGCTGCACCTCAAGACCAAGAAAGTACTGTAGAGGACCAAGATCTTTCATGTGAAAAGAGGCATGGAGATGCTGTTGTAATTGCTCAATTAACTCATTATCAGAGCCAGTAATCACAATGTCATCAACATATACCAGAAATAATACAATTCCTGCAGATGTCTTGTGCAGAAAGAGAGAGGAATCAAACTAACTTTGAGTAAAATGAAAAGAAAGCAAGGTAGAACGAAATTTATCAAACCATGCACGTGGAGCCTGTTTCAGTCCATACAAGGATCGGCGTAGCCGACAAACCTCTGAGGAAGGTGTAGCAAACATGCCAGGAGGTGGAGACATAGATTTCTTCCTTCAAGTCCCCATGCAAAAAAGCATTCTTCACATCCATCTGCCAAAGAGATCATCCTTGCGATGCAGCAAGTGCCAAAATAGTTCTCACAGTAGTCATTTTGGCAACAGGTGCAAAAGTCTCTTCATAATCAATACCATACTCTTGTCGATTCCCAAGAACCACGAGACGGACCTTATATCTGTCTAGTGACCAATCAGACCGAAACTTGACTAAGTACACCCACTTACAACCCGTAGGTTTGACACCAAATGGACAAGTAACAAGATCCCAAGTGTGATTTTCTTAAAGAGTTTGGATTTCTTATTGCATGGCCTGTTGCCAATATGCTTAAGCGGCTGCCTGGGTATATGAGTAAGGAACAAAAATAGTGTCAAGAGTGGCAGTAAGCGAAGTATGAGGAAAACCATACCTATCCGGTGGATGTGTATTCCGGGTGGAGCGCCGGGGTATAGGAGCCGCAGAATCAAATGATGGACCAGTATCTAGAAGGGGCATTGAAGCAGGGGAAGGACGTCGATGGTATACCAAACCTGGTTTAAATCGCTCAATAGAAGACTACACATCATCAAAAGCAGGAAGAAGAGTGATAGTAGGATCAGAAATAACCTAAGACTAAAAGAAATATTGATTCTCAAAGAAAATCACATTTCGTGAGATTCGGAATTTGTTTGCATGAGCATCATAACAAACAAATCCTTTCTGAGTAGGACTATATCCCATAAAGGCACACGTGACAGACTGTGCAGTAAGTTTGTGAAGCTCAACAGGTGGCAGATGAACAAAACAAACACACAAAAAAGTATGAATGGATTGATACTCAGGAGATATGCCAAATAAGTGAAAATAAGGTGAATCAAAATCTAGAGTGGTAGTAGGCAAACGATTGATCAAATAGACAGCAGTAGATAGAACTTCTACCCAGAACTTAGAAGGTACAGAAGAATCAATCAACAAACAACATCTAAAAGATGACGATTCTTACACTCAACGATTCCATTTTGTTGAGGAGTATAAGGACAAGAACGTTGGGAAATGATCTCCTTTTTCTGAAAAAAAGTTTGGAAAGAATAAGACATGTACTCCCCTCCTAAGTCGGAGTGTAAAGTTTTGATACACGTACTGAACTGTGTCTCGACAAGCACAACAAATTTTTGAAAGACAGAAAATACATCAGCTTTAGAACGGAGAAAATATATCCAGATGAATCGACTATAATTATCGATAAACGTCACAAAATAACGATACTGACCATAAGAAATAACAGGACTCACACCCCAAACGTCAGTATGCACAATCTCAAAACAGTGAGAAGCACAATTACCATGCGCAGGAAAAGGTAAAGTTTTACTTTTACCAAGACAACAAGTGGCACAATCAAAAGATACAGGAGAAGAAGAATATGAGTCTTTATTGCCCAAAAAATCACGTCTCAGAAGATGAGTCGATACAACAGAATTAGGATGACCTAATTTCTTATGCCAGATTTCATGAGTTTTGGCAATAGCCGTACAAGCAAGAGAAACATTAGTAGGAATAGAAAACTGTAAGGGAAATAAACGTCCTACTTTAGGCCCCTTCGTGATCACCGTCCCCGACACCTAATCCTGTACAAGACAACCATCACAAGAAAAGTGAACATCACAATTATTATCTACCAATTGTCCAACAGAAATTAAATTGGTATTGGTAGATAATCCAGGAGAGACAAAAACATCTCGAAATGAAGAGCCCAAATTACCAACAGCAATAATAGGAAGAGTATTGCCATCGATGATCTGGATATTTTGCGTGCCTCTATACTTATGAACACCATGGAGACTCGTCATATTACCAGTCATATGATTAGAAGCGCCCGAATCAACAATTCAAGAAGTTGAGTTAGTGCTCGTACCTTGCATGCCTAAGGCCATAAAAGCAGACACAATCATTTGTTGGACCATTGCTGGTGTGAGAACAGATGAATCAGAGCTTACAGTAGAAGGCACAGAAGAAGAAGCAGAGGACTGAACATCAGCCTGAAAAGCTGGGAACTGGCGGTTCTAAGGCCGTATTCGACAGTCTTTGATGATATGGCCCTCTTTCTTGCAGTAATTACAAACTTTCTTAGGACAATTGCGAGCAATATGACTAAATTCCTTACAATTGAAACATTACAACTTGTTCCTCCCTCTCCCTTGTGATGCATAGGCTACATTCACAGTCTCGGAAAAGACCTCAGAAATCATACTCATCTAAGTGGATAGTTGTTGTTCTTCACGCAACAAATCTCCCAAACAAATGTCCAAAGAAGGAACAAGATCACGGTTCAATAAACCAGCTCGAACAGGCTCAAATTCGAGTAGCAGTTTCATTAAAAACTGATCGCGTTGACTCTCAGCATGAACTGCTTGAAGAGTCGCGAGGGCCGCAGTAGGAACCTTTGCATGAGCAATGACAGAATACTAGCTCCAAATGTTAATAAAACTTGAATAAAATTGTGCGATAGGTAATTTGCCTTGACTATAATTACTAATTTCCAACTCTAATTGGAACTTCCGAGCACTATGATCTTGGTGGTAAATACGGTGAAGATAATTCCACATAGCCTGAGCCGTAGTAAAACACCGAAGATTGGTAACAAGATGGGGCTCAATCGTTCCCAACAGCCATGAGATTACCTTAGCATCCTTGACCTCCCATTGGGCAAATTCCTTATCATCAGTGAGAACTCGAACAGAACTATCAATATTATTTGATAATTCTTTTCCTTTCAAAAACATCTTAAACTGAAATTCTTATGTTGGAAAATTTTTGCCAGTAAATCGTACAATAGTATTTTCAATAGACATGATGAGAGTCTATTAAAAGAAATCAGCCCAAACAATCAAAAAATAATAATAATAATAGGAGGGCCTAAAATTATAAAATAATAATAATAGCAAGCCTAAATAAAAAACAGTGCCAATCACCAAGTGAAAGAAAAGCCCAAAGCCACGGCGAAAAAAAAAAAGCCCACGGAAACAAGAAGAAACCTGTCCACCAAGTCCAGAGTTGGTCGATTCACACTCCATACTACCCACAGATAATGTCGACAGTTGCAAACAAATGACCCACCAGGAAAATAACTCACGGCACCTAGAGAAGCCTGTCCACCACATCCAGAGTTGGTCGATTCACACTCCACTACCCACAGATAATGCCGACAGTTGCAAATAAATGACCACCAAGAAAATAACTCACGGCACCTAGAGAATCACTCAGCTGCAAACTGCAAATAATGCCGACAGCTGCAAGCAGATGACCCACAACAAAGAAACAGCTCACAACAACCAAGAGCACCGAGAGAATCACACAAACACCACCAGAAAATGCTGACAGACCGAGGTATGTGCAGCCACCAAAAGAAATCCACCAAAAAAAATTAGCCCACAACAATAACAGAGTTGCGCAACTCGGGAAAATTTTTGACAGCCACCAAAATTCAAACCCACAAGGTTTGATCCCACAAAGCACCGAGACCCACTAAGAGCAAGAAAGAACTTGCTGAATGAGTGAACAAAATCCTACCAAAAAAATCGCACCGTGACTAAGACCAAAGCGACGAAAATCAGAGGGGCTCTGATACCATGTCAGTTTTGGTCTCAATACCCTTTCTCTCGGATATCTTTCGTTTATATAGAAATTATATTTACATAGGATGCTCACATAGGAAGGTAAGTATGTCAACTATTTTCAGCAGTCGGCAACTAATTCTACCTAATTTACAACCGTGTCTTCCAACCTAATGTTACAAAACTAATCCCATAAAATCCTCTCCGTAATTCTCTCGTAACAAGGCTCAAATTTTTTTCTGCTAGACAAAAAAAGGGAATTTAGAGAAAGTGGGAGAGCTCCATTGACACTATAGTCATAGATTTGTGTCTACCTTAAGCTTCTAAAATTTGCTGTCCAGAATGGGTCTTGGGCTTATTTAAAACCAAAGTCAATAATTTGAAGCTTGACGTTCTATGTAGGCATAATGTATCAAGTATGCTTGACATGGTGTTTTATTCCATAAAGATTCCTTACAGGCAAATGATGTTTGAACCAGTTGTCCAATCCCTTGGCCCTAGCTTATATGCCAAATACTAGTCTTTCTGGATGAATGCTGAACCATGTGACTAGATGTTTTGACTGCCTCACGTATCTGTCGTTCCCAATATACCTATCAAACAAGGAAGGCTAGATAGAGCACAACAAATGGTCTGCTACTAGTTTGATGTATCTGATCTAAAGGTCAGTGACAATAAGCTACTGTTCCAACTGAAATGATTTGACTTTACAGTAGGAGAATGGTATGCTTCTAGCAGCAGTCCAACTAGGTACTTACCTTGATTTTCACACCTCAATACAAAGGAAGTATTGTTGCCAAAAGGTGAAGATCCAGTGTGCTTTGATGATTTCTATTAGTACCGACATGCTTTCTATTACCTTCCTTGGATATATGTCGATTTTAACTATTACCTATCTTTTCAGTGCATATTTCCTAAATTGTTCAACCTCTTCTTCTAGATCTGCATATTAATTCATTTAGGGGATACTTATAAAAAAGATTATTTCAGGGGATAATAATTTAGTTTTAGCTTTCATCTATCTGGGCTTTACTCTCAGGTAGAGTTATTGGGAGTTGTTGTTTTCTTTCTATTATGTTCAGCTAGTAGGTTACAATTTTCTCCCGGACTTGCAGGTGTATTTCTTGCAGTTTCTTCCAACACCCGCTATCAGATCATAAATGGACTGGAATGTTTGGTTGAACGAACGGCTATTGCAAAGCAGGTTCCATCCATCGCCCTGGCTTTCACAGTTGGTGTGCGATTTGCCAACAATGTATATGGAGGGATGCAATTTGTGGACTGGGCTAGATGGAGTGGGGTGCAATAAGTATTTGTGTTTCTTATTTTCCATAGGACCTCTTCTAACAACCTAAATGGGGGGACCTAAAATTATTTGATGCATGGAAGTCTTCTGATCCATTGGATGGTTTTTTATTGTGACATTTAAGAAGTTTTGAATATTAGTACGATTTTCTTCTTGATGGAATAAAATTAATTCATGAAATTCCTCAGTTGCCCGGAATACGTGGAAGATATTATAAATATTGTATTTTGTATTTAATTGTGATCACTTGTAATCACGTGCACCCTAGCAATTATACACTTTAGTTGGCTTAGTGTATATACTTATTTCTGTCAAGTAATTCATTTTTACCCTTACAGTTTTAATAAAACGTTTTCCCTTATTCCAGAATCTTCTCTCCATCATGATATCAAATGAAACCCTAATCTGTGAAATATGACCATTGCCAATTCTTCGTCTTCTTCTTCCACTATCCCACACCACTCTCATGAAGACTATTCGAATCCCTATTTCCTTCACAGTGGTGATCACTCTAGAAGTGTTCTTGTATCTCAACCTTTGACTGAAGATAACTATCTTACATGGAATTGTTCCATGTCCATGTCTCTTATCGCCAAAAACAAACTCTGCTTTGTTGATGGTTATCTATTGATGCCTTCTAAAATAGATCCTATGTGTCGCGTCTGGATCTGCTGCAATACCATGGTTAATCAATGGTTTATCCAAGGAAATTGCTTCCTCTGTCATTTACATCGATTCAGCTAAAGAGATGTGGAATGATTTAAGGAACAATTTGTCCAAAGTAATCGACCTCATATTTTTCAAATTCAAAAAGCTATTGCGTTTTTGTCTCAAGAAACTTCTGTAAGTTCATACTTTATTTGATTGAAAAGTTTTCGGGAAGAAATGGTTCATTTTCGTCCCATGCCTTCGTGCTCATGTGGTGCTATGAAAAAGATTGTTCAATATCAATAAGAAGATTATGTTTTGCAATTCTTGATGGGACTCAATGAGTCTTTTGCCCCTTTATAGAGTCAGATTTTACTTTTTGATCTGTTTCCTCTGATTAATAAAATTTTTTCTCTTATTCTTCAAGAGGAAAAACAACGTGAAATTGTGTCTGATTCTTTACCTTTGAATGAAGCTATTGTTATGTTTACTTACTGTGATTCTAGCAGTTGTGACTGTGTGAAAGGTTTTGCTAGTTCGAAGAGCAACAAAAAAATTGTTCCCCGTAAAGAAAGGCCTTATTCTACACATTGTGGTTTATCAGGCAACATTGTTGACAAATCTTACAAGCTCCATGGGTATCCACCTGGACTAAGGCAAAACCTAGAAACACTAATGCTAATCAAACCACTGCTAGCCAATCTATAATGTACAGAATCGGTTTCGGCCCCACAATTTCCTTTTTCTCAATAGCAATGTCAGCAGCTCCTTACATTACTTCAATCTCATTCTAACCCTTCTTCTGTGAATCAGGCAAGTACAATTTCTTCATCATTATCATCATCTACACCTACTACTTCATTTTCGGGTATATCCATCACTGCTTCATCTTAATCTTTAATCTTACCTGCTGTTGATACAAACAAATTCTATCACCAATCTTGAGTTCTTGATTCTGGTGCCACTGACCATATGATTGGTTCTCCTTCATTGTTTTCCTCTATTACATCCTTTGCCAACATTTCTATGAAGGTACCTAACGGCTCCTGTACTTGAGTTACACATATTGACACAGTTAGAATTTTTTATTCTTTGATTCTAACTGATGTTCTTTATGTTCTATCTTTTACTTTTAATCTTATTTCAATCAACAAGTTGACTTCTCAGTTATCTTGCTTCTTATTTTTCTCACATAATTTCTATTATATTCAGGACTTCTTTAATTGGAGGACGATTGGAGTAGCTAAACTCTACCAAGGATTATATCACCTGCAAGTCTCAGACACTTCTAATTCTTGTAATACCATTACTATTTCTTACTGTAACTCAGTCAAAAACAATTCTTATCTTCGGCATTGTCGTCTTGGACATCTATCTGATTCTAGATTGCATGACTTAGCATCTAATCTTTCTTGTTTAACTAATTCAAATAATGGTTCTTGTGCTGTTTGTCCTTTAGCCAAACATAAAAGATTATCTTTTCCATTAAGCACTTCAGTTTCTAATTCAATTTATGAACTAATTCATTGTGATGTCTAGGGCCCATTTTCAATCACTTATTATAAAGGATTCAAATATTTTTTAACAATTGTATATGATTATAGTCTATGTACTTAGGTCTATTTACTTAAATCCAAGTCTAAAACTAGATCATATATTCAATCTTTTTTTGTATTTGTTGAAAAGTGTAATACAAAAATTAAATCCATTCGTACTGATAATGCCTTGGAATTTGATATGAAATCTTTTTTTCTTTTACTGAAAAAGGTGTTATACATCAACATAGTTGTGTCTATACTCCTCAACAAAATGTAATTGTTGAGAGAAAAAACATCAACATATATTAAATGTGGCTCAGGCTTTTCGATTCCAATCCAATCTTCCATTGTTTTTTTGGAGTGATTGTATACTCACTGCTATTTACCTTATAAATAGAATTCCAACTCCAATTCTATCAAATAAATCTCCTTATGAAATTCTATTTTCTGTTAAACCCAAATATAATCATTTTAAAGTCTTTGGATGTCTCTGCTATGCATCCCTTCTTGGCAATCCCTCTTATCATAAATTCCCTCCTCGAGCTCAAGCATGTGTCTTTCTAGGATATCCTGCAGGCATCGAAGGTTATAAATTCTATAATCTTCATACTCACAATATCATCATCTCTCGTGATATTATTTTTCATTAAACTATTTATCCCTTTCAAACAGATTCTTCCATTCTTCATCAAGTTTCTGAATCCCATACATCTTCAAATCATGTCTTGCCTATTCCTCTTTCAGATATTTCAGTTTCCAATAATTCATTACCTACCACTGTTGACATATCTCAACCGTCAATATCTTCTCCACAATCTAATCCTAATCGAAAATCTACAAGAACTAGAAGACCACCTGGTTACTTGCAACATCATCATTGTTCCTTGATCTTTAAAAATAAAGTTACTACTTCTCCTGCAGTTGATGGTTCTTCTAATACAGGTATTTCATATACCATTTCTTCATTTCTTTCTTATTCTATATTTTGTCCTTCATATCAACATTTTTTTTCTTCTATTGATTCCCTATATGAGCCGACATATTTTCATCAAGCCATTAAATATCTTCACTAGAAGGATGCAATGGCAGCTTAAATCAATGCTTTTGAACCAAATAAAACTTGGACCTAACCACTTCACCTCCTGGCAAGTAGCCTAGTGGCTGTAAATGGATATATAAGTGCAATTTGAAACCTGATGGCACATTGGAAAAGTATAAAGCTCGGTTGGTTGCAAATGGGTATACTCAAAAAGAAGGAATTAATTATTTTGATACTTTTGCTTCTGTTGCAAAACTCACCACTATTCATTACTTTCTTGCATTAGCTGCTATGCATTATTGGGAATTACATTAGCTGGATGTAAATAATGTCTTTCTCCATGGGCAGTTGAATGAGGAAGTTTATATGAAACTTCCCCTAGTTTTTCAAAGCTTGGTGATTCTTGGGTTTGTAAACCTCTCAAGTCTTTATATAGGCTTAAACAAACCTCTAGACAACGGTTCTCTAAGTTTCTTCAACTTTGATAACTTATGGTTTTACTCAATCAAAGTCTAATTACTCATTGTTTACCAAGTGTTCTGATGGTTCTTTTTTGGCATTACTGGTTTATGTGGGTGACATTGTCATTACTTCTAATGACTCTAAAGTTGTTGCTGATTTTAAAGCTTTCTTACAATTACATTTTAAGCTGAAAGATCTTGGTACTTGGAGATATTTTTTAGGGCTTGAAGTTGCTAGATCTTCCAAGTGTATTTCTTTGTCTCAAAGAAAATATGCTCTTGAAATTGTTACTGATACTGGTTTACTAGCTACTAAACCTACTGCTTGTTCTATGGATCAGAATTTAAGAGTTTCTAAGACAGAGTCTTCAGGTTCTTTGTTGGATAATCCTTGTTCTTATAGAAGGTTGATTGGTAGGCTTTTATATTTGACAATTACTCGACCTGATCTATCTTTTTCTGTGAACACTCTAAGTCAGTTCTTGGATCAGCCTCGGCAATCTCATTATGATGCAGCTATCAAAGTTGTCAGATATGTTAAAGCTACTGTAGGCCAATGGTTATTTTTTCCTAGCTCATCTTCATTGACACTAAGAGGTTTTTGTGACTCAGACTGGGCCACTTGTCTAGATTCTCGAAGATCCGTTACTGGTTTTTGTCTCTTCATTGGTGATTCTTTGATTTCTTAGAAATCAAACAAACAAATTAATGTCACTAGATCTTCTGCTGAAGCTGATTATAGATCTATGGCTTCTACTTATTGTGAAATCAAGTGGTTGTTTCCTTACTTTGTAATTTTGGCATTTCTTTTAATTATGTTCCTATTTTGTATTGTGATAATCAAGCAAGACCTACATATTGTTACCAATCCAATTTTCCATGAAAGAACTAAGCACATTGAGATAGAGTGTCATCTAATTCGAGATATGGTTCAAGATAAGGCTGTAGTCACTCTTCATGTTTCTTCTACACACCAGTTAGCTGATTTTTTCACTAAACCTTTGTCATCATAAAGGTTTCATTTTCTTCTTGGTAAGCTGGGTGTCATCAATCTACACATTCCAGCTTGAGGGGGGCTCTTATAAATATTATATTTTGTATTTAATTGTGATCACCTATAATCACGTGCACCCTAGCTAATATACACTTTAGTTGGTTTAGTATATATACTTACTTCACCCGTATAATTCATTTTTACCCTACAGTTTTAATAAAACTTTTTCCCTTATTCTAGAATCTTCTCTCGATTAGAGATGAAGATTGCATGCAACATCTTGGTTGATTGATGCAAGGTGGAATGAAGAGTATGAGAATGTTTCTTCTATGTGAGCCATGATTTCAATCCTTCACTGTAGATTATGAGTTTGAAACCGTATTTGCACAATAATTTTTTTGGGGTTAACCCAAGAAAATACTTTGAGCGACAAAACATTAATGCATTCTAGCACATGAACTAGAAATAGAATAATAATGTTGCATTTCACAATTGTAAGACTTGTACATAGAGATTTTTAGGACATAGAGAAGCAGGAGGAGTAGCTGCATGGGAGTAGAGAGAAAAAGAGAGATGGGTAACCTGATCATGAATTCCTCCATTTCAGAGCAAAACCCTTTACCATCTTCCTCCACCTCAAGAAAATCACCTGGAGGATGAAAATTAGTCACTTTATATGTATGTCCTCGATTAGTAATTAATGCATTGTAGAAATGGCGATTTCAAATCATCTTTTCCCCATTAACTAACTAAAAACCATTATGTCTTTAATGTTCAGTAACAGAGATGAAAACCCTAGAAGGTTCTTGTATTTTTAGAATGTTGAAAACTGCCCAAATGTCCAAGTGAAGTAAAATAAAATAATTACAAGTATTTATACTAAAAGCTAAAAATAAGTCAGCCTAAAGAATACAAGCAAATATAAAATATAAAGTACAATACAAGTAACATGTAAAAGGACCATTTTACAACTTAATACCCCCTTCAAGATGGAGAGTAAATGGAATTAACTCCCATTTTGGTGATCAGAATTTGAAATTGTTGAGAGTCAAGAGGCTTGGTAAGAACATCTGCAAGTTGGTGTTGAGAGGCAAGATGAAATGTTTTGATGACTCCAACTTGACTTTTGTCCTCAATAAAATGGTAGTCTAACTCAATGTGCTTAGTCTATTTATGAAAGACTGGATTAGTAGCAATGTGCGAAGCAGGTTGACTGTCACAAAATAGCTGAACACTATGAGTATGAAGAACATAAAAATCAAAGAGAATGGTTAGAAGCCAAACTATTTCACAAGTAATAGATGCTATGACCCTATATTTAGCCTCAGCTGAAGAACGAGAAGCAGTCCGTTGTTTCTTAGTTTTCCAAAAAACCAAAAAGTCACCAAGAAAAACACAGAAACCAGTGGTAGATCTTCTGCTGTCAGGACAAGAGACCTAGCCTGAATTTGCAAAAGCCTTGATTGTTAGTGAATTGTGAGCTAGAAAAAATAGACCAAGACTAGGAGCATTTTTAACATATTGCAAAATCGTGTGAGCTGCATTGAGATGATCGATCCATATATTGGCTAAGTCTCTTAACTAAGTCAGACAAATCTGGCCTTGTAATAGTAAGGTAGGGAAGCCTACCAATCAATCCACGAAACAATGTAGGATTTGACAACAAATCCCCATATCTTTACTAAGCTTCAAATTTTGCTCCATTGGAAAGGAAACTGGATTATATGCTAAAAAACCAGCATCTTGTAATATTTCAAAAGCATATTTTCCTTGACATAGTAAAATACCACTAGGCGATCTGGCCACCTCTAAGCCAAGAAAATACTTGCGGGAACCAAGATCCTAGAGTTTGAATTTGGCATCAAATAAGGATTTCAAAGAATTCACAGATTTCAAAGCACTACTAGCTATCAAAATGTCATCAACATAAACCAGTAGAGCAATAAAAGAATGGCCAATGGACTTAGTAAACAATGAATAATCAGATTTGGACTGGATAAAACCAAATCAAGAAAAGCATTAGAAAACTTAGAAAACCATTGTCAAGAGGCTTGTTTGAGGCCATAAAGGGACTTATTCAACTTGCACACTTGTGACCCCTTTAATATGAAAACCAAGTGGTAACTTCATTTATACCTCCTCCCAAAGATCCTCACATAAAAAAGCATTGTTAACATCAAGTTGAATGAGATGCCAATTCTTAACAGTAACAATAGCTAATAGAGTTCTGATAGTAGTTATTTTGGCAACAAGTAAAAAAGTTTCAGAATAGTCTACTTTTAAGTGTAACTTTTAGCAACCAGCCTTGCTTTGTATCATTCCACAGAACCATTAGCACGATGCTTGATCTTATAAACTCATTTACAACCTATGGATTGTTTACCAGGAGGTAAAGTAACAACAATCCAAGTATTATTGAGTTATAAAGTAGCAATCTTAGCAGTCATAGCATCTCTCCAATGAGAGTGATTAACTACTTGATAATAGAACTCAGGTTCAATATTAGCAGAAATAGCTAAAGCAAAAGATTTATGACCAGAAGACAATTGATCATAAGAAATAAAATTGGAAATATCATATTTGATTGAAGAAGGAAGGGAACAAGAGATACAACCTGTTAGAGAAACTGATTTAAAGTGTGCAGTAGAGGAATTACAATAATAATGCTACAAATAACCAAGACCTCCTCAGATTCTGGTAGATCTTCTTGGTAGTAAGGATAAAGTATGATTTTGTTCAAGAACAAGGGAAGATTGGGATGGTAAAGTATTATGTGGTTCAGGAACAGGGGAAGATTGGGAAGGATCACTAGGTAAAGGTGCTATTGAAGGCACATTAAATATATCAAATGTTGAAGATTGAGAAGGAATTGGAAGAGGAAGTGATGAAGAATAAGGAGAAAAATCAGAATAAGAAGGATGAAAAGGGAAAATATGTTCATGAAAAATGACATGTCTTGAAACAAAAAACTGATTTGTCTTGAGATCATAAAATTTGCAACCCTTGATACCAAAAGTGTAACCAAGGAAAACGCAAATCCTAGCTCTAGGATCAAATTTGGTTCTTGATCTTTGTAAAGTAGAAGCAAAGCACAAGCAACCAAAAATTCTCAAATGATCATATAAAGGAGGAGTATGACACAAGGTTTCAAAAGGGGATTTATTTTTGGTGATAGGAGAATGTAATCTGTTAAGTAAGTAGGAAGCTGTTAAAACGACATCACCCCAAAATTTGAGAGGCGTGGGATTGGAACAATAAGCTGAGCAATATTGAGAATACGCTGATGTTTTTCCACAATAGAGTTTTGTTATAGAGTTTCAACACAACTATGTTGGTGAATAACTCCTTTAGAGATAAGATGTGAGGATTAAAAAAAATTCAGTACCATGATCAGTATGAATTTTGATCATGGTAATGAATTTTTTTTTTTTAATCTTTGTACTAAAATGAGTTTTAATCATCTTGAAGAACTTCTGAATTAGAAGGGGAACTTCAGACTTATTCTTGAAAAGTTAAACCCAAGTAGCCTGAGTGCAATCATTAACAATTGTTAAAAAAAAATTGTAACCTTCAACAGTAGGAATTGAAAAAGGACCCCAAACATCACAATGAATAAGGTCAAAAGGCAATTTAGAAAGATTATTATTGTTTGGGAAATGTAACTTTCTTTGTTTGGCAAATGGACAAATAATGCATGGGTTATCAGACACAACCAAATTAGGCACAAATTTATTCAAGAAAGACATTCTTGAAATAGATAGATGTCCTAATCGATTATGCCAAAGGTGAAACAATGAGCATTTAGAAGAAGTAAAACATGCAATTGGCAACAAAGTATTATTGTCATTACAATGTTTATTGTGAAGAAATAATGGCAACTAAGGGGAAAGAAAAGTCCTTGGTTGCAGCAAGATATAAAGTCCTCCTTGTTGTCTACCCACTCCAATCAATCTCAAGGTGGTCAGGTCTTGAATTAAACAAAGGTCAGAGGATAAAAAAAAACAATAAGTGAGAGACTTGGTGAGTTTACTAACTGAAATTAGTTTAAAGGTAAAAGTAGGTACACAAAGAACATCTTTAAGAACAAGATGTTCATAAAGATTAATAGTGCCAGTATGTATTATAGGAACACATTGACCATTTGGTAGTCTGACAGAAGTATTTAGAACATGGGTGACAGATGTAAAAAAATCAATAGAGGAGACCATATGGTCTATAGCCCCCGTATTAAATATCCAGTTGGAATTGTAAGGACTAAATGAGGTATGTGTATTAGAATTAAAAACAGAATGTTGAGATGAAAAACTACCAAATAAACAATGAGAGGAAGAGGCAATAACATTGATCACATGACTGGAATCATCAGATTTATGTTGAGGATTGGGAGTGAGCATAGACAACAATTGTTGATATTGGGCCTCAGTCAAGGAGAATGGAGATGCTGTTGAAGAGTTATAATTGAGGATAACTTGGTTGGCCATGGACTGCTGTTGTGGCTTTTGCTTGTACTCTGGGGGAAATCCATGAAGTTTGTAGTATTTCTCAACAACATGAACAGTTATTTCACAATACTTACAAACTAGTCGATCTTTCTTACAAAAGATTTAATAAATCGTAAAACAACAGAGTTAGTAACAAAAGTATGAGCATCAATAAGAGGAGGAGTAACATAAATTTCTCTCTGTTGCTCTTCCTGAAGAACAAGAAAAAAAACCTTGTTAAGTGGCAATAAGGGCTCCATCAACAAAATCTTAGCCTTAGCTGAAGAGAATGATTCATTAAGTCTCATAAGGAACTGTAAAATATGTTCATGTTGAACACAAGAATTCAACATATTCATAATACCACATGAATACACAGGAATTGGTTTGTAATTAACCAATTCATCCCAAAGAGCCTTCAATCGAGTGAAATAAGCACTCACAAAAAGTTGGCCTTGAGATAAGGATGAAATTAATTTCTAAATTTGAAAAATTCTAGGGCCATTCTTTTGAGAGAAACGTTCCTTTAAATCGGTCCAAATCTCAAAAGCAGTGGTAACATACTGTACACTAGCAGCAGTTTTAGGAGAAACGGGGTTAAGGATTCAATAAATCACCATGTTATTACTTCGCAACCATAAAGAAAAAAGAGAGTTAGTGGAGTCTAGTTTGAGAATCGTACCATCCACGAACCATAACTTGTTTTTCGTCGAGAGAGCCATAGTCATCGAACAAGACCAGGTGTGATAGTTGTCTCCAAGCAAGAATTGCCTGGCCAAAACAACACCAAGGTTATTGCTGGGATGAAGGAAAAAAGGAATCGCAACATCTTGAGAAGAGGAAGAATGATTCTAAACAATTGGCACCATGAGATGTGAAGGGAACTTAAAAGACGTTTAATACGATAACATAGATGAAAACCCTAGAAGGTTCTTGTATTCAAGTATGTCGCAAACTGCCCAAATGTCCAAGTGAAGTAAAATAAAATAATTATAAGTATTTATACCAAAAACTTAAAGTAAGTCAGCCTAAAGAATACAAGCAAATATAAAATACAAAGTAAAATAAAAGTACACGTCTAAAAGGACTATTTTACAACTTAATATTCAGCAAAATCTTTGTCATCTTATTAATTAGAAGGTTAAAATATTACTGCCATTAATTATTATTCTTGTGATGCATTTTTTAATTTATATATGTTCATATACATGTTTGCTGATCTAATGTACTTTATAATTAAAAATTTTATATTATTATGGTATTCAGATTAGTCTTTTAATTACTTATGATGATGCTTATGATCTCTAAACTTGTTAGTTCTAGCTACGCTTTGATATATATCATGTTAATCAACTCACACTGCTGATGCTTTTAGTTAAAGATCATAGTTTGATTGATCGATCCACTTCGCCAAAAAATCTCGTATTTATTTTATTTCTATATATACTTGTCGACCCGTATATAATTGCTTGAATATAATCAACAACTTTAATTGGCATAAATAGATACAAATTATTACCTATTCATCCCCTCTAGTTTTCGGATCTGTTTCAAAATTTTCCAATTGTCTTTCTTAAAATTGTCAGCCATAACGTACGCATGAAAGTCTTTCTTTTGATTATTATCTTTCTTTGTTTTTTTTTTTTTTTCGATTTTTCTGAATGTGTTTGGGGAGTACGCGCGGCTGCTAGGATTTCAGTTCTTGCATGGCATCTGAGTTCATGGAGTTATATGATATATTTGATTCACTAGATAATTGATTAATTGAAGTTTTATATATACTGATGATTAAAGGCTGAATATTTTCAGTGGCCTGCGTACGTATAAGACGCATCTCTTCCAAATTTTTTATACAATATCATTGTATATTCTATAAAAACCTGGGCTTCAAAATTAAGCAGACCCCTTCCGATCGTCTGCATGCATGGATGGTCTTGGTTTTACATGCATTGCATGCCACCCACACACAAAACCCACGACCCACGTACAAGATTCTCGATATATCGTATCAATGCATGCAACTTGGTCTTTTTGTTTTTGGAATAATTTCAAAAGGTCTGTATATTAATGTTTAACGACGTACATATAATGACGTTATATATAATATCTATATATGCACATATTTGGATTAAGCACGTAATCAATTTCTGAGTTTTACACACATTTTATTCCTCTAATTTTCAATTTTATTATTTAATAATCCTCGGGTTACTCCGTACGTAATGTTTTGCAATTATTAGTTTAATTCCTCCGTTAAACTTCTATAGCAAAATGTAAATAATCCTCAAATTGAGAAGGGAGACTCACTACAAGATCAAAAGCTGGCTTTTACAACCAGTTTAATGCAACCAAAAGACTATTAGCAACCAATACTAGACAATAATTTATGTGATATAACATATTTTAAAAAAGGGCAATGCTAGGGCCAACGAGAGTGGGTCCCGACACTACTGCATGCCCATCGATAAGACCATTTTTTTAATGTATTTGTTTCAATCTTCTTAAATAGGTTTTTTTTTAGAACTCATAACTTAATCTAAAAACACTTACTTAATCGCTAAACAAAAAACAAAAAACAAATCAGTAAACTCTATCAGGACATTTTGTCTGTCATTTTAGCATTATTCTTTAAAAAAACTCCACAATTTTCAATTTTATGATATTCCAATTTCACAATATATATATATATCAATCGACATTCCGTCCCTTTGTTGTTCTTTTATTCAATTTTCACTACAAGAGAAGTGAACTTTTGTGACCAAAATTTAGTGATAAAAATGACTATTTCCTACGGTTTTAGTCGGAAATAGTCTTTTTAGTCACTAAATTTTGATCACAAAAGTCCACTTCTCTTGTAGTGTTTATGATATTCCAATTTCACGGTATATCAAGCATGCTTTTATTTTGTCTTTTTGGTGTTTGCTTTTGCTTTTTGTGGCGTACATATGTTAGACTTGAAGGTATCAGTTTATGTAACCTTACATACACTGATACAAGTGAAAGATCGAGAACAAACGTGGAAAAGAGAGTACAGCAAAGCCAAGTCATGACATGGAGCTGCTTAATTTTACATTTATAATCTTTTAATTCATTATCATCGACCTTTGTTGTTCTTGTAACTTGCTTGATATATACTGCTATTCATGTTTTTTTTCTTGCAACAGTTATCTAAAGATCCTAATTCAATATCTGAATTGCTATACTCTTTTACTTCTATTGACAAATTTGTAGAGGTACTACCTTCCTCAAAGATTTCACTGGGGTTGAAGTCTCTTTTAACTATAGGATTATATATATATATATACACACACACACATGGGAACGGCTCCAGGTATGTTAGATTTGGGGTGCACCTGACATAATGATTTAAATAATTAAAAAAAAAAGTGAAAAAGTCAATATATTATTTGTATAGGAAAATAAAATACAAGGTTAAAAAAGGACAAAAAATAAAGATTAAAAAAAAAATCTAAACTTCAGCAAGGTATGAGTATTGGTCTGTATTTATATTGAATTATTTATTTACTCTCTATATAATAATAAAATATTATTAATATTAAAAAAAATTTAAATTTTGTTTTTATCACATTTTATAGTTCTACTAATTAAAATATTAATAATAATTATATTCTAATCAAATTAAAAATATTAAATAATAATAATAATAATAATAATCTAATTAAATTAATAATTAATATTATATATTGAGTGTTTTAAGTATTCTATTAGTTAAATTTACTTAAAGTTGAATTTTACAATGAGAATGCTTTAAAGCGTTTCTGTTCTAAAAAGTAAAGTTATTTTAATTAAAACAAAAATAAAGAAAAATGAGTACATTGTCAGAACAAAAAGGATATGAAAAAGCGATGTCAATTCATATGCGCCACAGGGCTACTAAGGGCCTTTTGGTAAAACAGGATCATTCATTAAATTCTATAATAGAGCTACACGTCAAATAGTCAATGGTCTTAAGGATCTTTTGATAAAATAGGATCATTCATTAAATTCTATAAGGGAGCTACACGTCAATTGGTCAAATGGCTTAAAAGCCTTTTGGTAAAACAAGACTTAACAGACTTAAAAGAAAAACAATAAAAGTTAACGGAAAAATAACAAAAGTTACCATTTACAGTTAGATAGTCACTTATTATAATGGAATATATATATATATATATGAGAACTACTAAAAACACAAAAAGATTACGTAAAATAAATCTACAAACTGATGTGGTTTTATAGAATCCGTTAAATCTACTTTATAATAAAAGTAACTTTAAAATTTGATATACCACATTAAGTCACATTAGCTTGTGAGTTTATTTGTATGTACATAATCCTTTTGTGGCTAAAGTATTTTTCTATATATATAATGTTTGATCTATACAGTTATCTTACACAAGAAAATTTCTACACTGACATGGTTAATGTTTTACATTAGATTATAAACCTCTTTTTAATGTTTTAATATAAAGTTGATACAACCTACTATGTTAAGTCATGCCGGCGTGTGAACTAAACTTCTTCACATGTAGATCTAGCGCGCGCGCGCGCGCATATATATATATATATATATATATAGAAAGTAATGGCCGCTGCTTTGTCTTTAGAACCTTTGCTCAAGACACCAAACAGGTGTATTTGGATGTATAGCGAACCCTTTTTTATGAAAAAACAGAAAAGGAAACACTAGTACGTACTATAGAAAGATTAAAATACCTTTGGTTGGCCATTTATCAAATAGTAGACTGATGAAATAATGATTAGTACTGGATGGATAGCATGCGATGGTGGAGAAAAACAAACTTTAAAGCCCTTTTTTTTAATGTTCAAAGGCAATGCAGAAAAAAGGATTGAGGGATCCGAACGCTAAGTTAGTGGCCAGGAATATTAATAACGTGGATAGTACTACTGTTTTCTACGCATGCAGCTGGACAAGATTCCTGGGATCTGGAAACAAATAGTTCCGCCAGCTGCTCGCTTTTCAGAGTATATTTTACTTAAATTCGATAAACATCTTTTGTGGACCAGATGTCACCTGCTATTTTAGGCTCAAAAACTCACTTTCAAAAGATGTTCAAAGTTAGCATGGAACTATTTGAATACGAGATTTCCCTTTTTCTATGGGGATGGAGGTCGGTTGTGTGGATATATAGATTCTGCGATCAAATCTTGAATAGCAAAGACAGAAGGCCGCCTACCGGCCTCTTACGATCATGTCAGCTAGCATAGCAAACAGTAATCGAACTGAACGTTTTAGCATTCATCTCTGATCAGCAGTTATGTTACCCTGCATTTGCAACGTCGTTCCTGAACCCATGACTAATGGCTCCTTATTTTGAACATTTCAGTACTATTTACCACTACTAGTACTCTTGACTGAATGAGAATTAAAATCGTATTCCGGCCGATAATCCTCAGAAAACTTTCTCATGCATCAAGTCAAATATAGAATTCCAACCATATATATACATGGTATCTAGCTATGATATTGCTGTTAAGTTTTGCAGATGAGCACGCAATATTTCTTTCGGAGTTCATCAGAAAGCTGAGAAGGGAAGAGATCACTACTTCGGCCTCGTTTATATTGAAGATTTTTTTTTTTTTTAAATTTAGAAATGTGTTTCAGAAATTTTTAAAACTGGTCGCCAACCTTCAAAACGTGCTGGAATATTTGAAATAGAATAGTAGTCAAGAGGTGAGGAGGTTAATCACTATATATATATAAGATGAAAATGAAGTCTTTTTGTCCCTGTATATTGAATTAATAGTCATAGATCATGGTAGCAAAGCTTTTATCTTCAAAACTCTTTTTTTTAATCTTAATGCCAATAAATTGAGTAGGTTTATTAATTATGGTAATAAAGATAATACAACAGAAGATGATCTTTTAGCATCTGAAGGCTTGGGATCTATAGGCCGGTGAATAAAATAAAATGAAGTGATGAGACGACTCAATAAAATACAAAGAAGATGCATGATTCAAAAATTATATATATGAGTAATAAATATACATTTTTGTGAAAGTGGTAGACTCCTTATAATTCTCAAACAAGGCCAAATTAACTTGTGGTTTGAAGACAGATCCACAATCTCTGCTTCCAAGAAAGTAGGATATATGACATGATTTCATTAGGGTATAATGTCTTATAACTAATTCAAACCTACAATGAGGCATGCCAGATATTTGAATTGAGCTGCATGAATAATGTACTTCACTATTGTCTTGTGCTGTCGTAGTTTATGATCTTCATGAGTTAGGCAGATTGAAGTATCACCACGCTGTCAACTGAGGATACATGCATGTCTAAACTGTGGTCGATAATTCATTATACTTTATAGGTAATTTGCGAAGAATACGTCCGCCAACATTCCGGCCATGTCGAGATCACGCCATTAATGGAGACGTACAACACATTTATCATTTAAGTACGAGACATGCATGTTGTGCGTAAGCAGCAAAAATCTTCAGAACAAGGGCAGAAGTTCATTTATTGAGCAGCAATTCCTCTGCAGTGTGCCAGCATGATCACAAGGAGTACTCACTGTTCAGGAAGATGAACTACTTCTTTGCCCTAGCTCTTTAAGCATGTTAACCTGAAAATGCAGCAGTAGAGATATCTTAGAGAGAGAGAGAGAGAGAGAGAGAGAGAGAGAGAGAGAGAGAGAGAGATTTCCTTCGTCAGGTTAGCTGACCATCAAGAAGTTTGGTTTCTACAGGTTATTTTCAAGCTTTTCATTGCGGGCAAGGAAGAGATAATCTGCATCCCAAGGACTAGATACAACGATAGTGATCTAAACCTCAGGATGCAGATTACCTGTACCTGACGCAATTGAACATCAATGGGAAACAAAAATAAAGAGATGGAAGACGGAAAGCAAATTGGTCGATCTGTAGAAGGTTTCCACTTTCTAGCTGGAAGGGTTGAGGTTCTTGTGTATGATGATAGGAATTTATAACGATTAATCATGGTGTTAACACGATCCTAAAAGTGGAGATTTATTAATATATTGCGAAGGGGGCATATGGTATAAAGTGATAAGGTGCTCTAACCAGAATCATCAATGATTCTGTTCTTTCATAACCAATGATTTTTCCAAGGGACCTTACTTTCCATAGGCAATAACTTCTACCTTGACTGCTTTTTCTCAGGGATTAGAGATCTTTCCTTACAGGAAATCTTCTCTAAATTATCATTACACTTATTGATACTGAAGAGAAAATTCCTCACATCAGAAATTAATTGTCTGCATAAATAACCAAGTGTTTTAGTGTTCTTGAAGCTTACCTCTGTAACTGAAGAATCTTAAGCCTTGTGAATATATCTGATCATGTGAATCTAGCTCTGATCTTTCTGATGCAGGAGGATCTGGTTGTGATAATACCAAGTTGACAGATTTGACGTTGATAGCGATAGACTACCTCAAGAAGACAGATGAGTGCAACTATGATCCCAATTTGAAAAGATTTTTTGGCATGCACATTGTGGGTCCCCAAGCTGTGCATGCTTTGTAGTCCCCATTTTCACCCTAAAATCAACCGTTTTTACATCCGAATCATCTATGTAAGTTATTTTTTTCTTTTATTGAAATGTTTTATTCCGGTTTGGGTTAGGTTTTAGGCAAAAATTTTATTTTATTACGTATTTTATTTTTATGTACGTAATAATTGAGATTTTCCCTTTTCCGGCAAAATTCTTAAAACCTCATTTCCTTAGCTAGCTAGCTTATTGTAACCTAGCTCACAACAGGCCCTTTTAGTTGAAGGGGAATGCAATTTAATTCTTTTCAAATATAGGATGAATAGATTTTATGATTATAAACTGCAATCTATGTTTATTAATTTGGCCGTCTAGATGCCGGTGACCATAACTCTATTGAACCGTGCAAATGAAAAAGTGAAATCCAATGGCATATAGTGAAAAGGATCTTGAAGCCAAACTTATTATGCATACATTTTTAAAATCAGCACCTAACAAAGTGATGAGCAATATGGGTGGGCGGTGGGGCTCTGCCACTCTGCCCGCTCCATTCTCAGACGGGGGTTTGTGGACGGATGACCACACGCTTTTAGCTGCCAGAGGATAAGGCCCAGGCTAGGCCCATGCCTCGTAGCGCTGCATCAATATTGGAATCGCATGATCATTGCACGACAGATGATAAGATCACTCTGAAATTCATGCAACCTCCCTCAGATTCTTCTCCAAAATTTTTGCATGACAAAGAATAAAATCCCATAGCTTACTCCACATCAAATATCTCTGAATGCATGTATTTTTAGTAAATAACCAACTGTGTACATATTGTTTTTACGTTAATTTTGTCCACTGTAACTTTTGTAAAGTTGTGTAATCACATGTATATAAATCAATGGAAAGGTTCTCTCTATCCCATCCTAGAACTTCGATCTATATATAGGGGTTTACCCCATGCATTCATATGTAACGTACGAATGGATCATAGTAATAATAATGATGATGATGATGGTGATAAGAATAAATAAAACTAGGACAATAAATCGTTTTAGTTTAGTTATTAATTTTGACGTTGTCATAAACATTTTAAAGATTAGTATTATTATTACTAATAATATTATTATTTTAAGGCAAATGCAGTTAAACCATGAAAATTAGAGTTTTTTTTCATTTTAATCATCACTGATCGAGATTCCCTACACAGTTTCAGTCGCTCCAAGTCCTAGTACCTTAAAAGAATTGCTGATTCGATCTGAAACTCTCTTATTTCTTAAACTCTTAGACATTGACCAAATCAATTTTACCTATTTATCTCGGTCCCAAATTCCCAATACCAAATCCCACCACCATCATATTACACACAATCCTCATCAATCACAACCTCATCAAGTCGGTCTTCCCCTGAACATAGATTAACATTAACTCACATCAAATCAAACTCTCAACCACCCTCCCTCTCTTATCTAATAAGATGACCGAAACTTTTGATTACAACAGTCGATGTTCGACCCCAAACCAAATTCTTCGAACACTTCCTCTATATATACAAACTCCCTCTACGATTTCAAAACACAACCATTCTCACAACAAGCCCATGTTCTTTCTTTGTCATTCTCTCGGTTTACAAGCATTGAAAGTACCTTGTCCTCTCGAGTTGCACCACACAGATGAGCACCAACTACCACCTGCTACTTAGCCACACCTAGTAACGACCACCACTCAACTTTCGTCCCCTGTAGACAAGGTAAACCACCACAAACACTACAAACCACCCTCACCATAGCTCTCCCTTCCTCAAACCAAGACACCCCTCACTTGAATCAGCCAGTAGACACCCCGAAGAACACGACCACCCTTCCCCTCTTGTTGTTGATGCCATGGATCTCAACCCCCAGATCTAAATTGTCAGACTCTCATTCCTTTCTCCCGATAACCAGTTATGAAGCGAGATTTCAAAAGCAATACTACAAGGTAGGTAGTTTGATCATAAATTAGAATTAGCATATGTTATTTAGTTATATATATTTTTATTAAAGTCAATTCTTTAGAAACCAATGTTTATGTACCCATGCATGTCATGATATCTGTAAGTATGTCCTTCATCATAATTCATGATTATGTTTCATTCCACGTATTATACTTATATATGTATTATACATATCACATTGTATAAGACAGGTAAGTTTTCATAAAATCAAGTATAAGATAATCTCAGAACAATTAATAAGATGGTCATTTGGATGCATGATACCAATGCAGTCAAGGTGGATGTGCAAACCACGGACTCAAAGGTGATCCACCACAGTATATTATCAAATCAGATCAACAGTTTCCCTTGTAGCTACAAGATATGGGACCAATGCACAATCTTGGATACAAAGTTAAGTGCATTGGCCATTCAGACAGTTAGATAATNTGTTGCATGTCTCGACGCTTCAAATGTCCATTCAATCCCAAGCGGAATTTGGGGGCGTCACAATAAGACAGGTAAGTTTTCATAAAATCAAGTATAAGATAACCTCAGAACAATTAATAAGATGGTCATTCGGATGCATGATACCAATGCAGTCAAGGTGGATGTGCAAACCACGGACTCAAAGGTGATCCACCACAGTATATTATCAAATCAGATCAACAGTTTCCCTTGTAGCTACAAGATATGGGACCAATGCACAATCTTGGATACAAAGTTAAGTGCATTGGCCATTCAGACAGTTAGATAATTCAGATCAGTTAGACAGTTAGATAATCAAATAATTCAAGACAAGTCATGCATGTCATAAACATATGTATAAACAGTAATGATTTTAAATTCTCAATATGAAATATTTTATGAAAAACCTTACATTTATTATGTTTACATTATGATGGATCTTTTACTAAGTTTTCGGCTCATTTTAGTTTTATTTCATGTTTTGTTAACCACCCATATGAGAATTATGAGTATGAGCAGGCGAGCTAGGCATAGATGGAGCAATTGATATAATTCTAGACTTCTTAGAATAAATTCTATTATGAAAAACACTTTATTCAATTATTAAAGTTTTATTATCTAATATTAAGGGAGACGTACATATTTTATTAAATAATTCTTTCTATGAAATAAATATTTATTAAATTACAAGATCTCTTGACTGGCTATATTTATGAAAGCAAGTGACATCCATATATATCCTAAGAGAATGGGGTATTACAATATAAACACAAATAATTAGTAAGTATAAAATAACATCATTTTGGAGAAAATCCCAAATTGACGTTGTTTTATACTTACAAATAAGTATATAAACTAGAAAACCCTAACACATTCTTCTCTCTCTCTCTCTCTCTCTCTCTCTCTCTCTACTTTTCAGTTCTCTCATCTCCTATGTTCTCTCTCTCTCCCTCAGCCGCTCTCTCCTCCTCCTCCTTTTTCTATTTTCTATTTTCCTTCTCGTGCTTAAAGCATGGCCATAGTTCCATTGCTTGAACCCACGATCGTGTCGTGATCTTGTTGTGGGTGGTGGCCTTGATTCTATTTTTTTTTTGTCATGTGTCACTATGTTTGACTGTTTGCACTTTGTAATTTCTTGAATTTGTTGTTGGATGATAGATTTGTAGATTTTATGGTGGACATGTAGATTTGTTGCTATGTTTCGGTTTTTTTTTTTAAGACTTTTTTGGCTTTTTCTGGTGCTATGGGTGGGTGGGGTGTGGCAGACAACCGAACGGGAGCACCTACCTACGGGGCAGTGCCGAGCTTCAGGGACCCAAAATGTCCCCCCGCCCATGCAGGAGAGGGGAGCTGGGCAAGTGCACCCCCCCTTTTGGGGGGTGCAGGTAGCACCCCTAGTGAGCAACTAGAAATGGGAAACTTTTGGTAATAATTAATTTGTTAATAAAAAATATTGCAAGTAGATCTATAAATGGTTAGATGAATGAACCACAAACCTTACGACACGAAATTTAGCAGGCCAATTTGGTTTTGATATAAATGGGTATGGGTAAAACCGGGTTGACCCATTATATTATCATGTTTTTGGTTAGTAGGTATTCTTATAGTTATTTTTTTAGATATTATGACTACTAATAAATATATATTTTAACTTTTATGGGAGATTACATATGTTAATCAGGTCAAATGGGTTATACAGATTAGTTCAGTCCATTTATATGAAAACAAGTTGAAATGAGTCATGTTATAGTTTGAAAGTTTGACCTGTTTAACTTAATAGGTCGTGTTATGATTTATCTATATAATCGAATATCCATAATTTGACACGACACACAACCCACTACCACGAATTTCCACCGCACGCTCATGATTTCAGGAAGAAATGGCTGTTCAAAATAAGGTAAATGCGTTTGCAAAAAATGAACAGCAATCTAGTGAAATCTTAACGCTTGCTTAGTCGGCATTTTTGAGATATTTTCAAATTTAATTCTAGAGGAATTCTCGATATTAGCCTGCAAGACATGCACTAGTTCTTATTCCAAATGTTTTTGGGAAATGCAAATTATAATTTCCTATGCATGGAGAGTTGTTCCAAGAGAGTCTATTTCGAGCCCCAAGTTATGAACGAAAAAAAGCATAGTGTGATCTTGATTTTAATATTCAGCTTTTGGCTTTTGAGAAGAAACAATTTTACTTGTTTTAACTTTTATCCTTTTGATAGATTCCGAGAGGTGGTGATCTGCTTTTCCTGTATCCCTAGTTGGATTCTTTTTAAGTGGTGATATTCTATATGCCATTGGTGTTATTGGTTGGCGAAGAAGGTTGGTGTGTAATTATGTGTTCTTCTATTACCTCTTGACTTAGAAAAAGAGCAAGACATATTTTAGATTGCATATTCATATTGTTAATGCCAGAAATCATACAATATGCCGGAATGGAAGAAATAGTCATTTTTAACCCACAGTGATAACTCGGGCCTTGTTTAGTGTTGTCTGAAGCCCTAAATGGTGGTCTAAGGCGGTGGTACAATGCCCATACATACATCCATAGTGGTGAATAAGAAATAAATATAGAGAATGTAAATAGAAATAAAAATACACAGATTTACATGGTTCGGCACACGGCTTATGTCCACGGGTTAATTTGAAGTGCAAATCTATTATAATATGATTATTTTACAGTCTCTCATTTGTTTCTATACAAAGGTCGAGGACCTCTTTTCCAGAGAAGTTAAGAGCTCTCATCTTGAGATTAAAGGCGACTTCCGTCTTTTCATAATCATCCCTTCGTAGTCTAGAAGTCTCCCTTTCCCCATGTCTCAAATCCCCTTTTATTGTGGCCTTGTCATTGGTAGGTAAGGAAGTCAGCTTTATGTCACTAATTCCTTGTATGTCCGACTTGTTTTCCTCTCATTTCTTCTTTTTTTTTTCCCTCATTTTCCTCTCTTTTCTCTTCTCATCTATCATTTACTTCTCATTATCCCTTCATTGTCTCTTCCCACTTGTCTCCTTATGGTGATCATTTGATGGGCTGGGTCGGTTGAGCCACTAATTTTACCCCCTTCACATATCATGAAAATCTAAACAAAAAATAAAATAAAATTTTGTCTGCATCTAATTTCTTGGAATCTTGTTATAAGCAACATATAATTCATTTAATGATCCAAGCAATATCCAAAGTGGAAATTTTAAGAAGAAGAAGAAGAAATACTTGTACCAAAATAAAATTCATATATAACCTGTATTCAAGTAGCTAGCTTATGTAACTGCAGATGATGATGATAATCGATCCTACTTAGCAACTCTGACCTAATGGGAAATGTGAATGGATGTCATGTCAAGGATACTTCTCAAGTGCATCTAATAAATAGGTAAATGGTAATTTTTTTTTTTTTTTTTTAAAGAACCTCGTATCCTCCTTTCATTCACTATGATCAATTGTTACATTTTGTCAAAGAATACATGAGAAAACACTTCTTCTGGACAATCTTCCATCCAAACTAATTCCTCATCTAAACCAATTGCTTTCTTGGCCAAGCTATGTGCTACCTTATTTCCTTCTCTATATATGTGTTGCAACTTCCAACTACTTACACAGAAAAAATACTACTCAAATCATCTACTATTTGTCCATACCAAACCCAGTTTTCATCTCTATTGTTTACAGCATTAACTATGGTCAGGGCATCACCCTCAAATTCAACATTTAAAAACCCAGTTCAGTGCATACCTCAACAGCTCGCCACAATGCTTGTAATTCAGCAACTAATGGACTGCAGACATTAGATCTAGGCATACACAAGCATGTAAGGACTTCACCTTCCTCATCCCTTATCACCACACCAGCACCCATCTTTAGATATTTCTGATCAAAGGCTGCATCCCAGTTATTTTCACTATATTTTCTCCAGGCTCTTCCATTTCACATTTCTGCCACCTGCTGTAACCGACAGCCTATTAACCTCTCCCATCCTTTGAGCTTCTCTATATTCCTCCAAGTCTTCAATAGCCTGACTAATCAAAGACTTTGGCCCTGTAAATTGTTCTTCAAAAATCAGTTTGTTCCTTCTTAACCAAATTTTTCGCATAGACACAGCTACCATTTCAACTTCCATTTTAGGCAACTTCTGAATTATTCTTTCCCATACTTCACTTAAGCTTTCATCACTGCAGGCCCACTTCCTTAGAGGACTAGTATTTTCTGCCCATACATCCCTTGCAGCTTCACAACTCCATATAGCATGGCCCACATTTTCAACTTCTCTAAAACAAATAGGACATGAGTCATCTTCCACCATCTTTCTTTTGGCTAAATTCTGTTTTGTCGGAAGACAGTCATCCAATGCTCTCCACATGAAGTTTTTAACCACTGCAGGAACTTCCATTTTCCATAAAGCCTTCCATCTACCACTTCCATAATTTCTGCTAGAGGATTCCCCTTTGTTTCTGTTTTTCATTCCATATCTAAATGATATGCACTCCTTACTGAGAAGATCCATTACTTGGTAGCCCCAAATTTGCTTGTCATTGGCACCCTTCTACTTACAGGAATCAGTTTCACAATATTGGCTTCTTCACTCCCAACACAGTTTCCACTACCTCCATATTCCATTTACCTTCCTCCATCAACTCCGCAACCTTTGCTTTCTTACTAAGAACCTGTAAGGAACTTGAGAAGGTCTCCAAGAGGCCCATGAGGGTATCCATTTATCTTCCCATATGCCTATCTGTTTTCCATTCCCCACCCTCCAAACTACTCCCTCTTTGAGTAAACTCAAAGCACTCCATAGGCTTCTCCATATAACTGAAGGGCACCAACCAAGCTTTGATGACATTAGGTCCCTTCTTCTAAAATATTTCTCTTTGAGAATTGTGGCTGACAAGGACCCAGGATCAGTTAGAACTCTCCAGCATTGCTTAGCCAGCATTGCTGAATTGAAGCTGTCCATATCCCTAAAGCCTAATCCACCTGAGTATTTAGCAGCCCCCATTCTTTCCCAACTTCTCCAATGTGTTTTCCTATCATTTTTCTTGTGGCCCCACCAAAACCTTGCCATTAATGAAGATATTTCAGAACACAACCTCTTGGGAAAACGAAAAACACTCATGTGGTATGTCGGGATAGCTTGAATTACAGCTTTTAGAAGCACCTCTTTTCCAGCCTGAGATAGAAACTGATTTTTCCAGCTGTTTAGTCTCTGCCATATCCTCTCCTTAATCCCTCTAAAAGCATTGTATTTCGACCTTCCAACCATTGAAGGTAGGCCTAGATACTTTTCACTGTCACTATATAGTCTTGCCCCAATTACTGCCCTTAATTGCCTCCTCTCCTCCCTCTTGTATTACCACTGAAAATTATTGAGGTTTTCTGATCATTTAAACATTGACCTGAAGCTGCCTCGTATATTTTCAGTAGCTCCTTCAATCTTCTCCATTCTCTCATGTTGGCTTTACAAAATAAAATGCAGTCATCTGCAAACATTAGATGGGTTACAGCTGTTCCCCCTCTAGTTACAGTAGCCCCTTTCACCTCCCCCTTCTCCTCAGCTTCATTGATCAGACTGCTAAGCCCCTCAGCACAAAGAACAAACAGAAATGGAGACAAAGGATCTCCTTGCCTGATCCCCCTTGAAGGCTCAAAACACTCCCCAACTCTGCCATTAACTAGAGTAGAATATGATACTGTTGAGACAGTTCTCATGATTAATTGCACCCACTGATCACAAAAGCCCAGCTTGTTCATCACTTCCTCCAAATACCTCCACTCTACACGGTCATAGGCTTTGGACATATCCAATTTAACCGCCATACTCCCCTCCTTTCCTTTTTGCCTATTTCTCATTGAGTGCAACAGCTCATAAGCTATTAAAATGTTATCTGAAATCAATCTTCCCCTAATAAATGCACTTTGTTGGTAAGAAATCACATCAGGCAATACTACTTTCAACCTATTTGCTAGTGTCTTAGCCATTATCTTGTATAAAACATTACACAAGCTAATAGGTCTAAATTCTCCACTGTAACAGGCTCTTTAACCTTGGGAATCAGTGCTATAAGAGTCTGATTTATACTTTTCAGGTCCCCTCTTCCTTTCATAAACTCCATCACAGCCAAACACACATCCTCCCCTACAACATGCCAATATTTCTGGTAAAAGCAAGCACTAAAGCCATCACTTCCCGGAGACTTATAAGGGCTCATCTGGAACACTGCATTTTTTATCTCTTCTTTTGTAACTTCCTTAGTTAGGAAGTCATTCATACCCTTACTCACCTTAGCTTTGATAAATTTCGTACCAGCTTGGATCATATCCATAGTTGGTTCTCCTGATGACAAAACCTCTGCAAAATGCTTCTTGAAAGCCCCTTCAATCCCAACCTGGTCCTTCATCACTCTGCCATATGAATCAGAAACTTGGAGTATTCTGTTTTTTTTTTCCTTCTTTGACTTGCACATGCATGAAAAACCTTGTGTTTCTGTCCCCATGCTGAAACCAGTTTCTTTTGGCCCTCTGTTTCCATTTCACATCCTCTTTTTCCAACAGCAAACCAACTTCCCCTTTTAACCTTTTTATTTCCCCACTTCTACTTCCATCCTCTACCTCCTGTAACTCCATTAATTTCTGAGTTTTTTCTCTCAACTCCTCTCCCTCTTTTTTATTTTTTACTCTACCCCAATTCTGCAAGACAGCACCACATTTTTTTAAAGCCATCTTTATTTTTTCTACATAAGAATTTCCCCCTTCATTCATCCTCCACTCCCCTTTTATTACCTCCTCACACTCCACATCCTTAGTCCAGCAAGCTTCAAACCGAAATATTTTTTTCCTTGGCCCATTTACCTTATTCATTGATAAATGCAACACAATTGGTTTGTGGTCTGAGCATCTAGCAGGTAACACTTCTACCATCACCTCCTTATACAGCTCATTCCACTTGCCATTTGCCAAACATCTGTCCAGTCTTTCTTTTACAAAAGTACCATCCATATGCCCATTGCTCCAAGTGTATCTTCCTCCACTGTAGCCCAAATCAAACAACTCATTCTCCTCCATGGCCTCCCTAAACATCCTCATCTGACTCTCTTCCCTTTGTCCACCTCCCCATTTCTCGGTTTGGCAAATGATCTCATTGAAATCACCTGCCACACACCAAGGAACTTCTGCTTCTGGTTTCAACATTTGCAGCAAATCCCAAGATAACTTCCTCTTAGCTGTTTCAGGATGGCCATAGAAGCCAGTGAATAACCACCTCTTTTTCAGATCCACATCTAGAATCCATGCACTAATATGCCATCTAGAGTAGTTAATAATCTCTACTTCCATCTCATCAAACCATAGTAGAGCCAAACCTCCTGCCTTTCCTACAGGATCCACAACAAAACTCTGATCATACCCCACTCTTCTTCTAATTCCTTCAATCTTTTTTGTAACAATCATAGTTTCAATTAGAAACATGACTTTGGGCCTCTTATCCTTTGCTAGGGAGCAAAGGTCCTGAACTGTCCGAGGGTTCCCAAGCCCTCGGCAGTTCCAACATAGGATATTCATTGTAATAGGTGGGGCTGCTTTACAGCCACCACCTCAACATTATAAGTGTCATTCTCCACTAGCTCATCTCCCTTCTTTACTCTTTTTGCTTCTGTTTCCTTTACCTCCCCCCCTTCTCTTTTTTTCTTGAAAGTTTGGTCCCCCTCAATCCCTCCCTCTTTATGTTTACCCCTTGCCCTTCTTTTCCACCTCCTCTCCCTTTCCATAATATTTCCTCTTCCCTCATCCTCACTAATCACTTGTACCCCCAAAGTGTTCCTTTCCTCTCGGTCCCTTTCATCCCTCCCTTCATTTCCCTCCACAATTACTCCAACTTCCTTCATAATAATCTTCCCACTTTCCTCTCTATTTACATTATCTTTTTTCACCTCCACTCCCTCTTCCTCACTCCTCTCCTTCTCCACTTCTTTCTCCTTCTGTTCCTCTCTACATCCTTCATCTTCTGTATTCCCCTTCCACCCCTTAAAGTTCCCTCGAAAACCTCCACTGGCTCTAAGCCAGGGACCAAATTGAGTTCTCCTCTCCCCTTCTAACGACTGTGACATTTTACCCCCTGAACATCCCTCTTCCCCATGGATAATACAACCACACTTGAAGCACAACTTAGGAAGTTTTTCATAAGTGAAAGGAACCCATAGCTTCTTCCCTTCCACCTCTATAGTTCTTCCTCTCGCCACAGCCTTTCTCAGATCCATCTCCACCTTAACTCTCAGATAACTCCCCCATCCAACATCATCCTTTGGTGCATCCACCTCTTCCACTTTCCCTATGGATTCTCCAATTTCTTTCCAACACTATACTCCATACATGACAGAGGCAAATTGTGCATATGCACCAAAGAGATACCAGATCAAAGTTAATCTGAGATGGCTGAGTCATTCCATCAAACGGTTCAGTGCAAACATCAAGTTATCAAACAACCAAGGGCGACCTTCCAACACACGTCTCTTATCACCCTCGGTTGCAAAGGTTACTATGAAAATATTCGTACGAATCTCAGTAAACACAGGAGGTTTACTTACCTTCCAAATCTTGGACATCGTAGTACTCACCACCTCCTTCCCCTTGGTGCGATTTGAACACACCTTCCCTATCAAGCTGCACTCACCTCTGTTCTTCAGTTTCATCGAGCCTCCATCCCACGTAATGCTTCATTTTCCTCTTCATTCAGATCACCTCTTCCAAATGCTCTCCAAATCCTCCATCGACCCGCTGTACCACACGTGAACAGCACTCGAACCTCACCTTCTAGGTGAAGACTTTAACTTCTCCTTCTTTCGCGCCCTCAGGCCGTTAGAGAGAGAGAAGAGTTATTAGTACGGTTGAATAATAGGTGTAAGGAACTTAAGAGTGAATAAGTAAATGGTAATTAAGAGCCTACCTTTATTAATTAATTAATACCTAACAAATTAATTAAAGATATAGATTTAGTAACGGTTTGAAAATTTAAATCATATGCATAGCCATGGCCTGATGCAACGACACCATGCAGTACTAATTAGTCTTATATGTTCATACAATGGCCTCTAAATCTAGAAACACGAGTACAACCGAAAATTATCGTTACTTCTGATCTGTAGAAAGCACGAAATAGAATCATAGATAGATACTTTATAAATCCATTGTCGTTCACGTACTTATTTTGTCGTGTAAATATTCTCAGAGCACTGATCTGTCAGAGATTATCTTCTTGGATTGACTTTTACTGAATTTTTCTTGAATGAAATTGAATCTAACCCAAGTCTACTATTATCTTGAGTCAAAGAACCAATATTACAGTAACACAATATATTTCAATGAAAAGAGTACTTAATACCTTTTCTTAATCTAAAAGAAGTAATCATTTCTCTGCAACATGGGACAATACAGATTTATTAAAAAAATGAGCACCTGGGAAAGGTAATTTGGTAGAAGGGCAGGCAAGTAACAAACAAGCCGGCTACAATACAACTGTAGTGATGATATGATCATCAACAGCAACATGAATATGTAACTACTTAATCATATTGGACTTGGGTACACTTAGTATGACTCATTGACAATCTATACAAAAAAGTATCTATGTATGTATATGGTCTCGAGGTAGCAAGGACAAAATCTACCACCACAATTTCTCAACATACAGTCCGAAACTATTCTTCTATCTACCTCGTGTCTTTTTTGAAATTCATTCTCTTCTCCACCTTCCCATGTTGCAAAACAGAGTGAGTTTATGACTTTGTTAGCTTGGTGGCACAGTCAATGGCAGAAAACGGGAAACTTTTGGCAATTAAAAACTTCCTGGGATGTGTGAAAGAAGCATCTTTAGCATCTCATAAGTCATGAAGATGATGCCTACTCCGGGAACAACCTTGTAGTATTCTGGCATAATCCCTCTATACAGGCCTCGCACGCCTTCATTCCGGATTACGTGCCCTAGTGTCCCAAATAAGCCAGTATTATAGACACGGGCTCGACCCCCAGCCCCTTCTAACTGCATCCTTCGCCTCACGAGATCCAAAGGGAATGTTGCTAGAAATTAATCAAGAGAGGAAAATATATTCACGCAGATATATTGAAAACAACAAATAAGAAAAGGCATAGATTAATGAGATCACACATTACTTGAAAAGGTGAAGTTCAAGCTCTTTATAATGATTTTAAGACTTATAAAAAAAAATAATAATGATTTTAAGGGTCTTCAATCTAACATACTAGTCCTTTTGTAGTATGGGTTTAGTTTGGCTTCAGCCTTCCTCAGGTCATTAGAAGTGGTAAGTAACCGTGAATGATTTGGCTTCACCCTTTTTGCTCTTTTATGTAAGAAATCATGGTCACAATGATTTGGCTATAATCACACTCTTGTAAATTTGTAATCAAGTGATCTCTTTTCCGATCTATATGATAAGTACATATTGTGATCCATGACTATATGAAGCACGACTTGTTCTTTGATAGCCCACATACCATGTACCCTTATTATTTATGTATGAAAATTATGAATGCCCAGGAATTGTAAGTGTGCATCCGCATGTGATGATCATGTCTACTCTGCTTCAAACTATGGGACACACCAATGAAAGACAAGGACATGATAAGACGAGGCATGATAAGATGCCATAAAACAAGTTAAGACAAGGCAAAAAGCAAGTTCATAGCTGAATGTATGACATGTACACTACGTACTGAACTATGTATGCTAGGTATCATGCTACCATAAGGTAAGGATGGATTGCAACACCAGGATAGGCAAAGTGGTAGTGCATCTAGTGATGTCATCCTCATGAATGGACTCCTAACATATGGTTGTGGGCAAAATCAAGATCACAAGGATCATTAACCCTAACTCACAGGGGTCAACAGTGGTACCAACTAACAAGGAAAGTGAAACTAAGTGCATAATCATGCATACATGTATGTATGAGCATGTTCTTTTCTAAAACGAAATCCAATTTGGTTATGACTTTTATTGTGCAATGTGGTTACTTACTGAGTATGTGACTCATAATTATTTATATGTTAACATTCCCATGAAAAGAAATTATGACAAAGGAGCTGGAGAACTAGACGTAGCTTCTGGGGATGAGACCAGATCTTAGAACTTTACATCTTTCCAAGAGATTTTAATTTTATGTTCTCCGTATTTAGTGGGAAAATTTGTGAATAAGCACGAGACTTGGAAAAGTTTTTAGTAAGTGTTACCATGACTCTATTTTATCTAATAAAATTTGGATTGTTTTCGTTTTATGGAATCTTTTATTACTGACTTGCATGAAAATCTTTTAAATGTTGGTAGCATTCCTAACCATAGAGGAAGGTGGTGTAACAATATTTCCACTCCTCTACCTTCCAACACCATTTCCATGAAGTCACGTCAATAAAGGGTTCGGTTGGAAATAAGAAAGAAAAATCTTTTTCTTGGTTGGATTCGATCCCACCTATGCATGCAATTTCTTCCTCCCACAACTGAATTAATATTAGAGTGAAAAAAAGCAGCAACCACACATTCAAGCAACATGATCAGAGTTGCAAAGCAATGTAAAAACGTTGTTTCAAAAACCCAGGTAACTGATGCATCAAAGACTGATAAAAGGAGTGTTGGTCTTAGAGAACTCACCAGTTGATGATGCAATGCCCGAGAGACTGCCACAAGCAAGACTGACCATGACAGTGGAATCTTTGGGCCTGATGCCAAAATCAAAATGTAAGAATATTTCAAACAGGCTGCACAGAACAGTATGCAGCGAAAACAATTCCACATGGATCGTGCCTCAACAAAAATATGGAGTATTCACCTTTGGCACTGCCAAAAAGATCTCAAGGTCTCATAAACAGAAAAGCTTATTGCTATACTGGGTCCAACATTCTGCGCATTACAAAGCATCCAAAGGCCAATTAAGGTCAATAAAATGGAGCCTTAAATAAGAAATAGAAAAGGCATAAAAGCCTACCAAAAGTGTTGCTCCTAATCCTTTATATAAACCCATAAAACCTTCGTCTCTGCAAATGGTGTGAAATGCATGCCAGATGCCCCTGTAGTAAGCTGAATTTGTCTGCAAAGTATAAATTTAATTGAATTTAGACAAACTTTCATCTCAAAAGACACAAGGAATGGCTTTTTGCCATTTTTTCACAGTTAATTTAACTCTTGCTCCAAGAGAGAGAGGGAGAGAGAGAATACACACACGGAGACAGGCTCAGAAAAACCACCCAAGCTATGCTAACATTACCTGTGCTGCAAGACGTGTCCTAACAAGATCAAGAGGATATGTAAGAGAGGCGGCTGTTATTCCTGCCAATCCACCGCCTACAAAGTGCACAGAAAGATCTGAACTTGTATTACCTCTACGATTTTCCCCAATAATCGAATGCAACAGCTGCAGAACATACAAAAATGTACGGATGATATTACGCATCTTGCAAAGATAATAAACCATTCTACTCTTTTTTACCAATAAAAAAACATTCTACTTTTAACAGCATATCAGAATTACTCAAAGTACATCGGCACTCACATTCTTGTAGCGTTCATATGCGTAGAAGTTGACTGAAGAATAAGGAAGACGATGAGCAATCGTAACCAGATTGCCTTTCCAAAAGGCTCTAAACCCTTCTTCGTTGATGATTCGAGAAGCCTCACACCATATGCTAGCCTTACTCAGTGCTGCAACATCAGAGTGCATGCCTTGCACCTAACAAGAATGACATACAATAGCCCTAAGCGTTTGGAGTAAATAAGTGCCAAGAAAAAAAATTGCTGATGGAAAATACAGACCAGTTTACATTTTTAAGTTTGAAGTTTATTAGACCAATGATGATACTAAGCATCATTCATAATTGATAGTCAAACAATTAAAGCAACGAAACTCGTCAACATTACTTCTCCGTAAAATACATACAGAAAGGTGCTTCTAGTCATTAAAACGAACAAACTTTCATTTGAACCTCACAATTGAAATTCATATCTCTTAATGAATGTGATGAAAATATAACATTCTAGGAAAAATCAGTACATGCTAATTTGTATCTAATACTTTCTAATGTTTACGTACTTGTCAAAAATGAAGCAAGCTTCTCCAGCTTCTTCTTCATGATGATCACATAAGCAAACTTTGTGAGTAACTCAATACGAAATCTTTCCTACTACCAATCCTTTCCGAAAAACAAAAAAAAGTTGCACTCACACAAAACCGCCCATGATAAAGATCAAATCAAACTGCTTTTCTTTATCAATTCCTTGCATATTCCCCATGAAGATTAAAACACCGGTACAGCGAGGTAATTGTAAATCCAAGACGAGTTTCATGTATGCAATCAGATGGTACAGAGCTTCGAGATAATATCCTGTCATAGTCCCCCCCCCCCCCCCCCCCCCCTCCTTCTCTTATTATTTATGTAGTATCCTTCTAAGAAAATAAAGCCTGTTTTATTTCCCAAACCTTCTGTTGTCCTCTTTAACAGAGATTGCAACCCAAATTATCAAATCCGCGTTAAATAGAAAATTTTGAAACTTTAATAGTACCAACAAAACCAATCCCAACCCAAGCCAAAATCCCAATTCCCAGTGAGGTTTAAAAGTCACAAACAGCCCACGTCAGAATCTAAATAACGACAAGTTTCCGTAGGTCAGATTATAAATCAGAAACAGAGTGAAAGAACGGACCTGAAAGAGGATGGTAAGGCGAGCCAGAGGCGCCGTGCAGGTTTTTCCAAAAGCACCCGCAATACCACCGGCGAGAAGCTGTTGGACCGTGCCAATCTGAGAGTTCTGTTTCAGTGATTGGTTCGCGTGGTTGTGCTGCTGCAAAAATTTCCGGTCGACGACGCTACCGTGAGCAGAGTTCAGAGCTCTCTGCTCTCCTTCGACAACCACACCAACTCGAGCTTCCATTGAAGTATCGGGCTTCAAAGGCAGGTAAGAAATCTCAGAGACCCCAAGAATCGGGAAAATGGGGAGATCATGGGGTCAAGGAATGTTTATCGAAAGATGGAGAAAGTGAAACGGAAACGGAAACCCTACGCAGAAGGAATATTCTGCGTTAACTTCTAAAACGCATGAGATAAACGATCACGTCTGACATTTACGAGGACTTTTGTAAGCTCAAAGAGATAAAGGTACGATTTGGATCCTCGCTTTTTTTTTTTTCTTTTTTTTGTCCTTTTAAGCAAATCTAATTCATTCCATAAACTTAATACACAGTAAAGTAGCAATTTAATTATACAACATTAGGAGGGTCCTTTCCATTTGAAAAATCTAGAAGACATTGCGGAATCTAGTTCAAGCTTATGTTTCCATACACTTTGTTAAAAGCCATCCATCGTGCCAAATTAAGAGCGCATCAATTCTGAGGCCCATGAATTCTTTTTACAGTCCACTGGTCAAACTCTTGCATCTTGAAATAGATATCTCTAGTGGTTGTCTACATTGCCCAATTTGTTGTTGCTTTTGGGTCGTTGATGGTTGATATTGCTTGTGATGAATCACCCTCTATGACGATTCTCTTGAGACCTCTGTTTGCTACCTCAGTTATTGCCATTAGTGCTACTGATACTTCTCCTACATTAGGATTTGTATTGTGGATAAATTCTGCTTGTGCAAATACTAGAGTGCCCATTTATGACCTACATATAGTTGCTATGGTGCTTCCATTTTGTCTAGTGGCAACATCAAAAGAGAGTGAGAAGTAACCGTTTGGTGGGGGGTGCCAATGGGGATTCTTTCATGCTCTAGGCAACAATGTGTTCCTTGAATTTTTCTGCGACCATTGTGACAAAACCAGTAATGGAGGGGCATCGAGAACCATGAGTGGTTTGGTTTCTAACAAACCAGGTTTTATCCATGGCAAGGGCTGCAAAAATTTAAAAAGGGTGAGAGTCTTTTTGGGGTATTCCTAGCTTCCTTGTTGGATTTATGATGATTGAAATCCAATGATGGATGGAGTGACGTGCAAAGGTCTCGATATTAATAGGCCACCTAGACTGTCTCCAGAGAATCCGGGAGAAATGTTAGTTGAAGAATAGGTGAGTTATATTATCTTCCTCCATTTTGCACAAAGGACAAAGATCTTAATTATCTTCTATTGGAATGAATCTTTTAATGATGGATTTGGTATGAAGAATTTGATGCTTTACTTTCCAGAGAAAATGTTTTAAACGATCTTGTATTTTAATCTTCCACAATTTTTCCCAATCTTCATCCAGGATTTGCAATTGATTTTGATTTTGAGGACAAACAAGAGCTGAGTAGGCTGATTTAACCGAGAAGATCCCCGTCGAATGATGATTCCATTTGAGCTTGTCTTCCATAGAGGAGTAGTTCACAGTGGAAAGAGGGATTTTTTGAATGGCATTGACGAATTCTAGGGTGAAAAGGGCTTGAAGTAAAGGAGTATTCCATCTTCTTGGCTCCTCTACTGTTAATTCCGCCACTTTCATTTCCAGCTCAATGTTGTTGATATTTGGATTAGGAAGTGGTGTTAAAGTCGGCAAGTCGAGAATCTAGGGAACAGACCACACTCTTGTAGTTGTTCCATTGTTGACTTGGAAATATCTATTGTTCTTTACAAAGTCTCTTTGCTTTAAGAGACCTTTCCAAACCCAGGAGTTAGAAGGCTTGGATCTTACTTCATCAAAATGGGTGGTTTTCAAATATTTGCTGGTCAATAACTTTTTCCAAAGAGTACTTGTGTTTGTCATCAAAGACTAATCAAATTTTGAGATGAGAGCTTTATTGAAAACAGAGAACTTTTTTATACCCAAACCACCACAGGATTTAGGCGTGCATATTGAGCTCTAAGTTTTTGGGGTAAATTTACGAGCGTTCTGATTATCATATCCCCACCAAAAGTTGCGATAGGAATTATCCATTTGTTTTGTGATAGTGGCAGGCATCCAAAGGGTGGATATAGTGTATGAAGGGATAACATTTGCCACTGAGCATATTAGGGTTGTTCTTCCTGCTTGGAAAAGAATCTTTGTTTTCCAACCTTGGAGTCGAATTTGAAATTTTTCCCTAATTTCCTGAAAGAATTGTTTTTTTCCTGCTCTTAAGTAGAGTGGAAGTCCAAGGTATCTCAATTTTGGTGGGGATATTTTGTAATTCAGAATTTATTTTATTTCACTAAGGGTCAATGTTGGTGCTAAAGTGGATTGAAGATTTTTTATGATTGACTCTTTGACCAGACCAGGACGTGTAAGTGTCAAGACAATGAGCAAAGGTTTCAGCATTTTGAGTAGTCGCCTCTCCAAATAGCATTAGGTCATCGGCAAAAAGGAGGTGAGAGATTGATGGACCTCTTCTAGAGTAACTGAAACCTTTAATATTATTCGACAATTCTTCCCTTTCAATCAGTCTTGACATCACTTTACTCCCAAGAATAAAACTCAATAGGGAAAGAGGGTCCCCTTATCGTATTCCACGTGAGGCTGAAATATAATTGATCTCAAATATTTTTAGGCTGCTTAATTATTATTAACAATTTATTTATTATTATTTACAAACGATTGATTATTATTTACAAACTATTTCATTACTATTTACAAATCATCTTAGATACTCTTTGCTTTGTTTGGATAGCCCATTACAATTTATTATTTATCATTACCTTCCACCTACTTTTCACTATTTTTTATTACTATCACTAATGTTCAATATTTTATTATTATTTTTTCACTATTATTCATAGAATATCTGAGATCATCTTAATACCTAAACTTAACCTTAATCTCAACATAAAAACTAAACAAAAGATATAAATTATAATAGTAATGTTGTCATTCTCTCATCATCTCATTATGTGATATTAAATTATTAGAGACGGTTTGTTATATTCAATTTGTGAGTCAATCACTTAATACCGGATCATGAAATGATTAGGGAATGATGATAAAATAGATGATAACTATAAAGTTTTCAAATTATCAAGATTCAAGTTCACATCTTCCTTTCCCAATCCAACCCATCTAAATACAAGTAAGGCCCCATTTGGATGTTGAATTAAGTTGAATTAATAGTAATGAGTTAAGATAGTAGAATTAGTTTTGTGGGGCCCATCTAAGATGAGTTTAAATGTATTTGAATGTTAAGATGGGTTTAAATGTATTTATGAGAAGTTGAAAAAGGTTATGGATCACACATGTAAAGAAATGTTGACCTGAAAAATATTATGTGTCTCATGTATAAAGAGGTTTTGAATTAAGATGAGTTTAGTAATTTGAGAGTTGAGTGTTTGGATATTTAGACTAAATTGAATTGATCTCAGTTGAACCTAAATTAGGGCATAAGTTATCTTCTCAGAATTTGTAGTGAAAACTAATGTATTCTAGTTGTGTGCCCATTTTATTGGCACACAAATAATGAGAAATACAAAAACAAAAAAAAATGTTTGATGAAAATTCACGTTTAAAATTTCATTATTAGGGTTGCAGGCCCATAAATCTTCTCTTTATGACAATGCTAACGAACTTCTAGTTCGAGGGTAAAGATTTGGAGCCCATAGAGTAATCAGGCTTCAACTGGCCGGGCCCAATCCAATCTTAAAAGTTTATATGTCTATCATGGGAGAATCTGGGGAACACTCATTACAAGGCCTACCAACGAAACCGGCCCAGATAGTGCCAGTTAGGATGGCTGTCGAGTCGACGACCCATCTTGATCCGAGCACACCCGTAGGTTATTTGGAATTTTTTAAAATAAAATTTATTTAATTTTGTATTTAGAATATGAAAAGAACGGTTTAGTAAAAAAAATTTAATAGAATAATTAATTTGATCAATGTTAAAAGTATTTAGGAGCAAAAAAAATTAATTTCAGAGCACAAATAATAATTTTATTATAAAACAAATTGCATGAATTATTTTTATATTAAAAAATTACAAGAAAATTAGAAAGATGCATATGGTTTGCCCCCACCCATTCTAAAAAAAAAAAGAAATACTGCATCCTAAACAGTAATTATCACACTCAACCTGATCAAGAACATGAGCCTCGAATCACCCGCCAGCTTTTGTTGTCCTCGATCGTTTGTGCGGGCCATAGAATTCAATTTCGACAACTGTGTTTGTAATATGATAAGATACCCAATATATTAATTAACCAAGAATGATCGCTGAAATCATTACGAAACATGCTTTTCCTAATGGGTAAAACCATACTGCATTCAAAAAAGCAAATCTTTTTGCTTTGATACTCTTTTTCCGGATTTGCTCCAAACCAAAAATTGTCGTTTTCTCCGATCGTAAATTTTAAATTTGAACTTTGACTATATTGAGAGATGGGATCAAATAATTTTAGTTAAAAATTAAATATTAAATATAATATTATTATTTTAAAATTTAAAAAATTATAATTGAAATTTAAAAAACTTGAATTATAATTATATTGTGCAAAAATTTTAAAAATTATAATAAGAAAATGAGATGGATTAAGAGTAGGGACAGCCCACACTGATTTCCTGCCTTGTTCTACCATGCCACTGTCTGTTCAACATTGACACCACTGTTTGGAATATACTCAATAAACAAGAGAAAAGCTCCGAACGAGAGAGAGAGAGAGAGAGAGAGAGAGAGAGGACCTAAGCGATAAGGGATAGGGTCGCTTTTAAAATGAGAGCACTAATTGGTCAAAAGGGCAGCCTGACCTAGATCTGATTGGCCTAGGAGATGGTATATTTTCCGTATCACATAATATTTACACATGGATTTTACAAGAAGTTTATGTTGTGGGGTGTCGTTAAGAGAACGCATGCAATGCGAGATGATCATGATGTAAAAATACCTCTTACAATAACAGGCTTCTCTTTCTATGGAGTTGGTAATTAGAGCACATCTGAGGAATTAATATATATCCAATTAATTAAATGACGTTCAGACAGATCTAGAACTGAACATATATGATCTTCAGCCCACAAAATCATGTAATAGCTGCCCCCCAATAACATCTCCGAAATTCCTATTATGTGATTCAAAACCTCCCATAACATATCCCTCACCATTTGTCTCAAGGCCGAGGCCAATGCGTTGAGCTGCTGCATTGATGGGAAAGTTCTCTGATAAACCAATCCCATTATTCTGATGAAGACCCAATGTTAGAGAAACACCACCACTTCCACCTGCCATGTTCACACCTACACCTACACCAGTATGAGAATGACATGAGAAATTGGAGCATAAGTTATGTGGTTCCTCGCTCCCAACCAGATCAGGTATACCAGGAACTTCATTTCTGGTGCGTTTTGATGGGGTGTCTTGGACCCTTTGGTTAGAAGAGGTTGGGTTGTTGGATCCATGTGGGTTTGCCGAACTTAAATGATCATTTGATCTGCTGGCAGTTCGCTCATCCCTTTGTGAAGCTTTTTGGGCTTCCCGTGTTTCTAGTGTATGAATTTCTTCCACCATCGGCTTCCAAAGCCGTACTCTTGCATTGATAAACCAGTTAGAAACCTGGCTCACAATAGAAAATGTCAAAACCAATTGAACATCCACCTCAGATCAACGTGAACATGAAATGAGTGAAAATGAAACACAACACTAGGTTTTGTGAAGGAATGGCCCACCTGGCTCCGTGATAGGCCAGTTTCTTTAGCCAACATTAACTTGTCTGTATCAGTTGGATAACTGTAAAATAACGTAGTAAACGGTGAGAATGTCAACAAATCATGAATGAGGGCGTGGGGAAGGGATCGAGGGATAATTAGTTATTCCATTTTTGGAAGTTTATATTTCATGATCATTAACCAGCTAATTAAACTACTTACGGATGCAAAAAGTGTTCAAACAACCATGCCCTGAGAACGGTTACAGCTCGTTCAGGAAGCCCCCTCTGGGGTCGCCAAACAGGTTGGTTTTCCAGGAATCCTGAACCGTGTACAGGTCTCTGACAATAAAGTCCTCTGTCATTATTCCCAGATCTTGAAGCTTCATCTTTCCCATGTGTTCCATGATCACGAGCCTTATTGGTGAACTGAAGTTGGTCAGTAATCGCATTCTTTAAGCACCTGAAATGCTTGGACATAGCTTTGACAGCCAAGTTCGCATAGGGGGCAGCATTGCCTAGCCCAGCAACATTCTCAAATGATGTTACTACAGCCTGCATCTGTTCATAGTATTGCTTGTACCGCCTGTAAACCTAGTGGAAATGAGAAAACTGTGAAAAAATTACTCAAGAATGGAACAAGATAATCATATCACATCAAATTATCCATTTATCCTCTTTTTTTTTTGCAAGTCATTATTCATTTCTCTTCTTTTACTAGGAACTTGAGAATATTCTACAGGTTATAAGAAGGCTGAAAACGGCCATGCAGTTCAAAACAACCCATTTCTCATTGCAGCCATTTTTGCTAAAAAATGGTGCGCGCTGGGTAGAAAAGAAAAACACTGTATTTCCCTTCATGACATTATAATTAACATAAAATGGTTCCAAAGGAGTTACACCTACTATAATTAATTAGTCTACTAATGAACAGGAACCTATCCTGCGGTCAGGGTCCAAACAAATGAAAAAGGGCAACAAAGCATACAAGATTATTACAGCTTCACATGCACAAAGGCATCCACTTAATTAGCTGCAACATGTTTTATATTAGGAAAAAGAGTGGAAAATCACCCAAAACAATACTCATTGAATGTAGTACACACCACAATCATTTCTTATATAGTTAATGCTCGTTCTCATCTACCTGTAATCATTATAAATGTGTGTGGGTTTTCCTTTTTAATAGCTGTTTACGACTTACATGGGACTACTGAAATCGCTATCCAGAAAAGGGCATCCACCTCAACCCAACTTACACTTAACCCCGGCTGATTGGATCATTTGCAGGATATTTTCCTTTTTCTTTGTTCTAAGTAAGATTTGAAACCAAGTCAGCTTATATATTCAAACAATTTTTTAATTTTATAATATTTTTATTCATCTTTTTCTCTCCTCTATCCCCAAACCCAATATAACTTTTTAACTCAAATTATTTCACTAATATATTCACAACCCATTTCACTACTATTCACAGAATTCTCAAACCATCTTATTACCCACGCATGCCTTTAGTTAGTAATTGAGGTTAGTAATTGAGCTACTTATATATAAAATGGATGGATATAGGGATTCTCAGAAGGCAACTTCCGGTCCTGTTTACAGATGTAAAGATCTTTGTGTATGAGAGAGGTTACTGAATTTTAAAGGCTCAAAGAACCTCACTGAATCCTATATAACGAAAGATAAAATACGCATAACTCTTAACAAATTTGAAGTAACAAGCACTTCTTATTGACCAGAAACTAAAGAAATGAATCATGATGCATCCTACTCTCACTTAGGAGTGGCTCGATACAAATTGAGGCTTAAGGCAAAATTTGAGACACTCTTCATTATAATACAATAAAATATTAATTACTATTGAATATTTTTCAAAATTTTCAATAAAATGAGGCTTTATTTAAAATATTTTATAGGAGAGACCAACTGACTACCAACAAAAATTCTAATAAAATGAGGCTTTATTTAAAATATTTTATAGGAGAGACCAACTAACTACCAACACAAATCCTCCATAATTAGTTAACATAAATGGCAGCCTAGAAACTTTAAGATAACCATGCAGCCCTAGTGCGTGTGTAGTATAATTGTGAATGGATCAGTCACCTAGCCACCCGTATGGCATTCTTCTGATGGTTATTCTAATTTAATTTCGGTGAGTCCTAAGGCTCTTGCATAGGGTCGTTCCCATCATAAATATATCTATATATATATATATATGTACAATAGAGGAAATCTAATTATTTGTTCTCCCCATTATCGATAAATTTAGCTTTGTAAGCTAACTCAGATTTAAGGGCACAATTACCCAATTGTGATCTCCTAAATTCAAAAGGCTGAGACCAATCAAATAATGAGGGTAGACAACTTGTCAGCTACTCATTTCGTGCTCTTTAATTATGGAATATCATATGCTTTATTTCCGCACTTCATAGAAGTATAAATCTTTTCAAACCGATTCCTTCGCTCACTTTATGCACATTACTGTTAAGAGTAATGCTACACAAAATCGTGAACTCGCTTTGAAAAAGATTAATCCCATGTTAAAAAATTGATTCTTTTTATATGGATCTCCGTATTTATTTAATTTTTTAATACAATTTTTTCATAATAATTACGCGAGACTTACACTCACAGCTTCAACTATCATTTTTCCCAAATTAAACTCGGTGCCAACATGTCCCCTACCAGAACTCATTCTATGGCTGTCAAACACTATAGAATGCCAATATCAGTGCATATATTCCCTACTGTACACCTTTTCCAAAAGACGATTTTGCGATCGCCAATGTTATTACGTTATCAACCTTTAAAACAGAATCTAATGCACAAAGAACGCAGCTGAAGAAGCTATAAATAGTAAATTAAATAAACTTATCCATGCAACACCACAAACTGCACGTTGGTTAACTCAACGACCAATCGAGCAATCTAAAATCATCATTTTTATATTTAATCGAAAAAATTCCAGAAGTTGCTTCTGCAGAGACAAATCTTGGGTTTCATAGAAGAAGATCAGATTAAAAAACTATGAACCAAGTTTGCAAGAAAGAAAACCGACACAACAAAACAAAAAAAGAATTATCAATTCAATGAAAAAACTGGCTTTAAAAGATGCAGCAAAAAAATGCAAACGGGTATGATTCCACCCATCAAATTAGTGAAGCATACCTCATCGAGCATCGAAATCAGCCTAGACTTCTTTCTCCGAATCTCCCCCCCATCCCCACAACCAAGCGGAGTGTCTACAATCCCACTTGCACTCAGGCTCTCCATGGAAGAGTAGTCCATTAAAGACGAATCCGCTGCAATCTTTTCAGCGTAAATTCCACGACCGGCGAAATCGCATAACTCCTCTAGCAACTGTTGCGCGGGCTTCAAGAATCTCGATCCCTTGAGAACCGAACCGTAACCCGTAAACGGCCCGAGCGGGACGGAGCTCCGCGACACATCGTTCGATGCCGAGGCACTGCCTCCAACAATGCTGGGAATCACATACCCACATGTACTTGACCCGTATCTTTGAATATTTAGTTCCAGTGGAGGATTGCTTTGTTGGGTAGCATGAGAAGAAAGAGATAGAGACAGTGGTTCTGGCTTAAACACCACAACCTCACCACCACTATAGCTCTGATCGAAATCTCGAAGGCTCTGAAGACTTCGAGGAGGATAAAGAAAAGGGTTACTGTTAATGTCTTGGATAGAGCTCGGAATATTAGGCAAAGAGTTTTGGTGGCGATCTAAGTACGAGGGGTGAGGAGCCGAGGAAGAAGACGACGCACCGTTCATCATGCCTCCCATGAACCCCATCAGATTGACGCTTTCCTCTTTCAAAGAGCAGCCGCTTGCTTTGCAATCTTCCGCACTGGGCCCCGAGAGCTGAAGATTCTGGTGGTGGAACTCGTGGGCGGAGGCGTTGGCGCAAGTTAGCAAATCGGTAGAGAGAAGCGCGGGATCGTAGAGAGGGAGTAAACCTGCGCAGCCTTGGAGGTTGGCCGCGGTGGTGGGTTCCACAACATCACCGTGGTGGTTCTGGGAGATGACTACTCTGAGCTTATCTCTTCTGCTCTGTTGAGGGACATGGTAGGGCTCGAAACCCTCCGCCATAGACAAAAGAAGTGGGACAGGGAATAGAGAAGGGTAAAGAATTAAAAGCCCTAGGGGTATTATTATGGGTAACAAAGAGGAGGATAATTACAGGAGAGAGACGCTTGAACAGTGAAAGAGATGGGGGAGGTGATGAAAGGAGAGGCCATCATGATGTGATTCTGAGCTGAAAAAGTTATGGCAGAGGCTGGCACGAGGTTATTAAGCGCAGCCAGGGGATACGTGAAGTGATTGAGAGAGTATTGGGAGGGAGCGGAGATACGCATACACACGCATCTTCATACGCACTGATATCGATCTCTCTCTCTCTCTCTCTCTGTGACAGTTGAATCACTCACTCACAGACACATACAGTTTACGACCAAATCCTCTCTCCTCTCTCCCTCAGGGGGAACTGGCTGTGAGAGCCCATAGCGTTTGAGAAACCGGACGATGACCGGCTATTTTCGGTAATGATTGAAATAACTGACTGTACTGTATTGTGTTGTGTTTCAGATATTTCTGACAAGTGGGGAGGTTTCTTATTTTTGTTTTTGTCGCTATTATTAATGATTTATGATTCGAGGGATATGATTTGCAAAAACTTGTGAAAATCTTTTTATAAGATTCTATTCTTCATTTCTAATCATATATTATATATAATTTTTTAATTTTTTATTAAATATGTGATATATAAATAATAAATAAAAATATTTATTTAATTTAATAAAAATAATATAAAAAATATGTATAATGTATAATATAAAGATAATAAATAGAAGAAAAATTTTAGATTACTTTTAAATATTGAGCAGAATTAAGATGATTGACTTCTTTATAAATAATAGTGAATTAAGATGATAGAGTGAGTTTTGTAGAGTATACTTAAGATGAGTTAGAACGTGTTTGAATGTTAAGATAAGTTTAGAAATATTTACGATAAATTAAAAAATATTGTGGGTCTTAAAAATAAATAAGTATTAAGTTAAAAAAAATTATAGTTCCCACGTGTAAATAGATTTTAAGTTGAGATAAGTTTAATAATGCGAGAATGAAATATTTTGATCTTATACATAACTTAAAATGAAATTCAATTAATTAATTTCAGATAAATCTAACAACCAAAAAGCACACTCAAAATTGAGCAATCTCAAATTCTTACACTTCTAAATAAATAACAATGATGTATTATACGTTCGTTACTACTGTTTTATCATTATTACTTTTTTCTTTGAGGCTGAATTAAAAGTCTCAAAACATGTTTTTTAAGTAGATTAAATTTATTTTCTTTTAAATTATATGAAAAGGTTATATACTGAGATTTTTAATTCAAATTTAAAGAGAAAAAAGAAAGTAGCTGAATAATTAAATAAGTTTACGAGTATGATTAATCCTAAATAAAACGAGTCATGCTTACGACATATAAGAGCACCTGCTATGATACTCTTCCAAGTGGAACGCAACCTATTGTAATTTGTAATTTTAAAATAACGTATAATTTTTTAATTATATAGAAAACATTTGCACCACTGTAGATCTCGTTACGAGAAGCTGTTATCACCGTGTACATTTATCTAAGGTTGGTTTGGTTTTATAAGAAATATAAAATCTTCTTACTATATCATTATTATTTATTATTTTATTATTATTTATATTATTTTATACTACTATTTTAATAATATTTTGTTTTTTTTATTATTATTGATAGAATATTTGACATCACCTTAAGAGCACTCCCAATAAATTTTTCATCCTATCTTTTAAAATATATCACTAAATCTCATTTTTCTATTTTATATACTGACTTTTATAATATATCATACACCAGCTTATCTATTTTTTTTTCATATTATTTTAATATTATACTTTTTAATATTTTATGAGAAAAAAAATACAATAAGAAAAATTAATTTGAGAGAAAAACTACAAGAAGAGACAGAAAACAAATAAAAATATGTTTACATTTGTGTACAGTCGCTTCTACATCTAGCGGCAACACTGTACAAAAATGTAAAATAGAAATAAAATGCAGCATAAGTTGGATACACCTTTTAGACAATTTTCCTTTAAATTTTACATAACAATGAGTTTTACAAAACCCATTATAAGTGCTCTTATTATCCAAATACAATCTTATTTAATATTTATGTTACTATTTTTTTTATTCTATTTTAATATTTAAATATGTATATATTTAAATGAAAAAATAAAAATCAGAAATTACATATTAATTAAATAAAAATATATGATATAAGATTTATTTACAATATTTCTATGTTATTAGTGGTTGGTATAGCCCTAACGACACGCTCAGCTTTCTTTTTTCAGCTTCTCAAAATTTTTGTCTTCTTTTACTCTTTGATATTTTTTTGTATTTTACATAATTATTTGAATTTTTATTTCAAAATCAGAATTTTAACATGGAGGAAAAATATGCAAAATCCAACAACTATTATATAACAAAACATTATTTGTGCCAGAACAAAGCGTACATGTGGTTTACACTTTAAAAATATATATTAAATTCATATAAAGTTTATATTTTTTTAATTTTTTTTTTTTAAATTTGTATATTACATTAGTCTTCTTTCTCGAATTTTTTAACAGTAGAGCAATCAATATAAGTAGTAACACTCAGAAAAGTAACACTGGCACAACATCACTGTCACAGTGCTCTACCCTTCAACTCATACCACCATAAATATTCTTTTTAAAAAAAAATTAAATTAAATTAAAAAATCCAACCACAACTACCTTTTCAATCATATTCATCATCAGTGGATTAGGCGCTTACAGTAGTACGAATTACATTACTATTTTCGAGTAGGGGAAGAGGGTTAACTTCTTCAGAAAAATAATAGATATTCAATTTTTTTAATAAATTTTTTATGTAATTATATTTTAAATTAAGGATATTTTTATAAATTGAAGTTATTTTATAAAATATTTTACAAAAATACCTTTTATTTAAAATATAATTATGCAAAATATTGCAGGTTAGGACACTTTCCATCTCCAAATTTTAAAAAAAAAAGGGTCGGATGTCGTATTCAGATGAAAGAGACGCAACTTTTTCTGTACTGCAAACGCACAAAGGCTAGTAACAATACTATGCTTAAAGTGCCAATTAGTTGAAAGGTAAAAAAAAAAGTATGGCGGGGTGGGCATCTTAAAGCAAATATCTTTAGACTTTAAGGTCATTCATTACGTGCCTATCTAAATGAGATCATGCTTACATAAAATTACGGTGGGAATTCCCAATGTCTAATTACAATATTAGTCTATAATAAAAAGATTTATAAAAATAAACTCATAACTTTATGTGTTTTTATATAATACATTAGTGTTAATACGTGTTTTGTGGCCGTCCTGTTGAGATCTTCGGTCTAGACCCAAAACACCAAGTCCTTCACGTCAATGGTGGCTTTGTGATGATCGAACCTTAGTTCCTTTTTTGCTTGGCTCACGGGCAAAGGTGGTCAATATGACCACTTAGGGATGGTAGGGTTAAGTGTTTAGGCTAAAATGGGTGTATGGAGTGATGGAAAATGAAAGGGTTATGTGGTTCAAGGGTGATGGGCGCACGGCACAAGTGTGTGCTAGTGTAGACGCCACTTGGAAGATGGTTTAGGGTTTGGAAGTTGTGTTTAGGGTTTAGAAGATGTAAGATGGATGGCTAGGATTGAAGATGAGTGATGGGGTGTGGAAAAGCTAGGGTTGGCCGAAATTTGATGGATGAGAGATTTTAGGAAGTTTCCTAAAATCTTGGAAGTCAAATTTCCTAGGATCTTGGAGATGACTTTCCTAAAATCTTGGGATATGATGGAGATGAGTATGGCTGGTTATGGAAGTGATTTTATGGATCAATTAGGATTCCTAAATTATAGGAATCTTAATTGGAAGATGGAGGGGGCAGCTAGGGTAAAATGGATGAAGCCAACTATTATGGAAAGTTGACAAACACTTGTGTTGGGCGATTTTGGGGCTTGGATGGATTGGATGAGCAAACAATACTATGAACACCTCAAGAACAATGATGAACACAATGAAGAACACTAAAAAACAATAGCAAAATACTAATGAACTTAAATGAACAAACACATAAAAAGAATAAATAATACTTGATTTACGGATTGCACAAGTAATGAATAAACCTCATAGATTGAAGAACACAACTTGGATTCACGAATTGCAGCAAGTTGCAAGAACAAGATAGATTGAATCACACTTATTCAAAGAATTGCAAATTGTGATTCTCTCTTATTCACGAATTGCTCCCAAAAAGCCTAAGTGCAAAGGCACCAGTTGATGATCTCTCAAACAATAATCTTCCCTCTAAGAGTTTGCCAAAAGATAATCCTCAAGCAAATGAAGGAGGTCCTATTTATAAGAAAAACAAATTGGAAACCCCCAATAGGTCTCTAGAAAATAAATAAATAAAGCAGATTAAATAAATAAAATAAATAACAAGATAATGGTCATGGACCAAGGCTAGCCGTGGCATGCATGGCCCATGGTGGGCTAGGTGGTGCACGGTGGTTAGGTTGGTCCATGGTCAGGTGGTGCGGTCATGGCTTGCTGGGTGGTGAGCCATGGTGGTGCGCGACATGGTTGGCTGATGGTGAGCCAGGGTGGTGCGCGGCATGATGGGCATAGCTTGCTGAAGATTAGCCATGGTGGTGCACGGCATGATGGTCATGGTTTGCTGAAGGTAAGCCATGATGGTGCACGGCATGGCCCAGGCTGATGGCCTAGGCGCTGAGTCTGCAAGGCATGGGTTGGAGCTATGCGCTGGATGGCATGCCTGGTGGGCATGCCACTGACCTACTCCGTAAGGCATGGGCTGGAGCCATGCGCTGGATGGCACGCCGCGAGACATGCCACTAACTTGCTCTGCAAGGCACGGGCTGGAGCCGTGCGCTGGATGGCGTGCTTGTGGGGGCACGCCACTGGCCTCGCTAGGTGGTGTGGGGGCACGCATGCATGCGCACAAATGCACGCTCAAGGGCACGCGCAAGCCTGCACGCATGGTCTACGCGTGGTCAGTAGCCTCCATGCTCGCCCGCTGCGTGTCATGGTTTGAGCCAAGGCATTCAAGCAGACTAGCCATGTGACTGTCCTGACCCTCCATGGGTCGTGCCGAGGTGTGGTCCCGGGCAAATCTCCTGGGGGCTGTGACACGTCCACTTAAGACGCTGTGTGATATCTAGGAGAGAGAGAAAGGTAGGGGGTGGCTGAACCAGGGAGTCTCCGACACCAAAATTAGTTTTTCTCATAGAGACCAAAAACCTTTAGAGTCTTGTACTCCAATCAAAGGCAATCTTACTTGTTAAGTATCGTCATTTCCAAGACGCTGTGTCACATCCCTCCAATTCTTGTTTCTTGTGAAACTCGTCCATCATGGTCGTCACCTTCTATTTATGGTGACGGCGGGCCATGACACTTTATGCGATTCGCCCACAGCAAACACAAGGACCCAACCTTGAAGGACCAGATCCCACTCAGTCCCAATCTCATTAATGGATCAGGATGAGGGAAACTAAGAAACACCATCGACTGAGGCCCTCTACAACAGATCCTGTTTGGGCCCCCCTTTCCCACACCTTTCTAGCCCATTCTCCTTGCAGCCCACAAGCCCTTCTAGGCAGTATCGGGCTAGCCCCTCATACCTAAATTTCCTTTTTAATTAAATTTATTTTACAATAAAAGTAATTTTATAATCTGATATAACACATTTTATTATGACAGATCAATTTGAGAATTTCTCTACTAATATTATTTCTATAAATTATTGGGAAGGTAAAGAGATCGATGTTTGTAGTTAATTGGTAATTATTAAACTCCTACTTCAAGTTCTGCTTGCTCTTGTACGTAGAATTACACAACTCAAATAATTTTTTTTTCCCCGGATTTAGCCTTTATTCAATACCTCCTCTTAATTTTTACTGTATTCCATCAATTCTTTGTTCATATTCATTTCACCTAAATCTTAAGGGAATTGTAAAAGACAGAAAACTGATTTATACAAGTTCAAGACATATAAATCGTTTGCAAGTTCTCTGAAAAAAAAAATTGAAATCCATAAAGAGAACTTGTAAACTTTAAACTTGAACTCAACATTATGTTCACATAAGATGATAGTGTACGTGTGGTTCAGTATAGAAAATAATTTTAGCTAAAAAAAATTATATAAAAATATATCTCATATATTAATGTGATTTGTCAAATTATAAATTTATTTTTATTATAAAATAAATATAAAAAATTATATAAAATCTTATTAATATATAAAATTAATTATAAAATCTTACTAATATATACAATTAATTTCATATAATCTTTTGATAATTGTAACGCTTTTCTTCTTTAACATTTTACAGTTACAATCTCTACCCAACGGAATATCAAGCTCCAACAATGTGGTGGAGGCCACGAGGAATGTATCCATAAGATTCATGAGGATAAGCATGCAATGGTGGTCGTACGTAGAAAAAAGCAATGCGCTCGATTTGGAGCCATATTTGTTCGACATCCTTTCTTCGATCCTTGTCGAGCGGACAAAATTAACGTTATTTTAAATTAGGTTACTTTTAAATGTTATATTCCAATATATATTAAAAAAACAAAAGCTCTGAACTTGAAATGACAAAAATACGTTCTTTTTTATTAGTCCCATTTTAGAAGAAAAAATAACACTGCTTTTGAGGAAATTATGATGGGATACAAATTCCCAGAGAAAAAGAAAAAATCACGAAAAAAAGAGTCGCAAGTCATTCAATCGCAGCCTAGCCAGCCTAATATTCTGGCAATCAGAACTAAATTGACTGTTGATGGGAGATTTGACTGTTTGATGGAGATGGGGATATATGTTCAGGTGACATCGTCATGCTTTCGTTCGTTTGTCTGTCTAAGAAACCCGTTTAAGCTTAGGTTTTGGTACTAGCTCTCAGAAGCGGTGACAACGTACGAAGTACGTACAGAGATACAGATCAAATCTTTTGCTTGAAACTTTTTTAAGATAAGAGTTTGAGACAATACATACATGATGCATGCAGGTAGACAAGATCAGGACTCTCCTGGGTTTTACGTCGTTTCGACGGAATGGTGTTTCAGATCTTGCTACAAGTTCAACTTTACACTGCATTTACATCGACGGCTACACGATGGCCGGCCCACTTGCCTCATTGTGCTGTGGCCATCACATTATGTTCATTTTTATCTCCCTTTTGCGTTCGGAAAGGTCAAAGAATGAACGATTCATTACTGAATTTCATTATAGGAATGGAGTCGAATTTATGTTCCAAATATGATTAGAGAATATGCCCATAGCTTCCTTGCTCTTAGGGATGTAACCAATTTGGTTCTTCAGTTTTGGATATCTTTTAATTAAAGGGTGATGCTACAGAATTTTCACCAATAAAGCTAATTTTTTAAATATTTTTTAAAATTATTTTAATTTTTTTAAAAAAAGAACAATATCATTAAAAAAATATATTTCCTTTACCACTAAGTAAAAAATAAAAAAAATCAATCGCTGACTCTTAGATGTGACTTTTGTTTGTGGGAATATTATTTCCTCTTTTAAAATAAGACCAAATCTACCTATTTTGTACGTTTTAATGATTCTTTAGCTTTTTTTTACAGCGCTACTCTTGCTCCCATTAAGAGAATAAAAATAACATAATGAGTAATGTTAGGTATAAATTTAAAATAAATAAATCTCATACAAATTTTTTGTAAAAAAAGTAGATTTCACTAATAAAATAGTTTTTTTTTTTACACTTTTTTAAAATATGATCTATTTTTTTATAAGAACTTGTCCAAATCATTTCTCTAAGATAATCACTATTATCACATTCATTTAAAGACATCACTTCTCATTATCATCTCTTTAATCTTTTTCGGTCTTAGTACAAAACACACAAAATCATGACTTGATATTGCAACCATACTTTCTATCAAGCTTTGCCATGTACCTTCAAATTATACATTACCAAGTCTAATGATTTGAACAACATAGGCTATCTAAGTCGAACTATTTAAATAGAAAGAACTTGGATAATATCAAGAGGTTTTTTTTTTTTTTTTTCAATTTTCTAAGCAAGCATATTATATAATTATAAAACAATTATAAGATACAAGAGTCAAAGTGCCTATTAAGAAAACCTTGTTATTGACAAATAAGTAATTTCAGATTTTAGTGGACATTTAAATGTATAATTCAAGAAAAATGATACAGATACAAAGAACAAATGTCTACTAATAAGCTAATCACATAGCTAATTAGACCAGAACAAATGTCTACTAATAAGCTAATCACATAGCTAATTAGACCATGAAATGTTGTAATTTACATCCTAAAGAACAAATAGATTTCAATGATTTCAATTTGAACCATTGATAACGATTTTAGGATCTATTTATTAGTGTGCGCTTGAACCATTGTTACATTTCAATGAACCCTTTTGTTCAGATTTAAAATACTTAAGATTATGTCATGTGACCGTTGAGATCTGTGACATTATTTCTATAGTCAAATTATGATTGAAAGCATGGGTGATACCTGCACTCCTAGGGCGGGAGTCCCTGCTTCTTGCAACCCGCCCCTACCCTGGCAGGGGTGGGGTTTGCCTCCATGGGTCCGACCCCGCATCTCAGGAGTGGGATCCCCCATTTCGGTGCCGGAGGGCAGTTTTGGGCCCCTGGTATGTTTGCACCTTGTCTGGCCCAAATGCCCATGGCCCACTTGACCCAAACCCTTTTTTGGGCTCAAATATGGCTCCAGAAATAGGTTATGGGCCCAGATTTATAAGCAAATGTCAAAAAAGAAAAAAGAAAAAAATATAAAAACTATATATTTTATATATAACATACAATGAAATATAATACATAAAAATCTAAATATTCTAAACTATTACAATAATACAAACTAATCTGAAACTATTACAAATTAATCTAAACATATTACAAATTGTCAATTACTTTAAATGAATAATAATACAATACTATAAATTGTAGCTAGCAAGAGGACTTTGAGTTCTAATAGTGGAATTTTGGGGTGATAGCACGTGGGCAAGTGAGAGTATGAGATTATAAGACTCCAAACATTAAGAGGAAAACAAATTAGAATTACAAACCATACGTACATATGTAAAAAAAGTTAAAAACATAAAACTACAATTATAAACCCAGTGAGACTATCAAGGATTGCAGATTAGATCATTGAGAACTTGGATTAAGGTTGGGCAAATGAGAGTGTGAGACTTGAAAAACAAAATAAGAAAAGAAAATCATAAATACATACATTATATAGATATGTGAAAAAGTAAAAAATTAAAATTAAAATTACAAACTAAGATTAGATTGAGATCAAGATGAGATCACGGGGATTGGACATGTGACAGTGAGAATATAAAAGCTGAAAAAAATACAAGAAAACCAATTATAATTACAAACAATATATACATACTACAAATAAATAAGAGAACAATTATACAAACCAATAGCAATAGTGGATTGAACTATGAATTCATATTGTGGCCAAAATATACAATTAAATTTAAATATAAGTAATAATACAATATATTGTAAGTAAAAGAAAAATTATAGCAATATCAAAGGTAAGAATGATTACCAGATGTAGGCTTATCACCACCCAGCTCCTTCTTGGTCTCCACAAAGTCTACTATATATGGAATATGAATTGCCTTCCCTTTGATGTAATTTTGAATGCAAATCAATGCTTCTGCAGTGATATGAGACAATGAACTCGGACTGGATTCAATATGCGCCTTCGGTGTTAAAGGCTGACTTTGATGTTTCAGTGGTAATAGGAATGACTAAAATACTGTAGGCTATGTTTCCAAGAATATGATACTTGACGACATTGACCTTCTACCAAGATAAGATATCAAACTCATTCATAAATTGGTGCATCTCCGCTACTAAGTACCTATTCAACTCCAACTATGTGCCTGAAGGCTGACAAAGCTTGGCAACCTTTAAGCCCAATCTTTCACCCCGCCCTAACTTATGATTTTCCCAATTCCGACTTCGGAAAGAGTCGATGCAGTAGGTGTAGATGCCGGAATATTACCACCCTTGAGTGTGACAAACTCATCAAATAATTTTTTAAGAGTTTCCCTAACCCTTATTGCAATATGATCCACCCATGCATTCCCATTCACCAATGTCAACCCATACACCATGCCATCAATTTTGTATTAGGGGTAAGAACAATAGCCGCATATAGGAAAATGTTTAACCTACTCAAATCCTCCAATACTTGTCATATTTAGCCCGCATGCTCATTGTCATTTCCCGCAACCTAGTTTGGTCACTCTTGCACATTTCACCCAATTGTTCTTTCACCTGACATATCTATTAAATAAATTCTTTGGATGTAATGTATAAAGAATCAGAAATGGTGGTTGAGTCATGACCTCTACAAAAAGCCTAAAAAATTCTACAAAAAGCCCAACAACAACCCAATCATCACCATTGGACTTGCCCAATCCCCCCTCATATTAAAATGGTTGACATATTATATGTCCTTCTCACTCAATAATTTAAAGGTACCACATCGCATTTCCAACCTTTGCAACTGGATCATGCATATTTTTTAAACTGTTAGTCATAATAAGATTTAAAATATATGCAGCATATCTCACATGTAAACACTTACCACCCATAATTTTCTTATTGTCCTCTCTAAACTTATTCTTAAGATACCCTAAAGCAGTATCGTTAGAAGAGACATTGTCAATTATTAATGTCTCAACCCGCTCCAACCCCAACTCATCTTATCTATTGCAGCCTCTAAGGCATTCCCAATAGTCTTACCCTCTCAATTGGCAATTTGAGAAAACTTACGAAATTTTTTTGTTTAATTGCCAATCACAGTCTATGAAATGTGCAGTCAAAGACATATTTAAAGATTATCTAATCTCATCTCACTATTGAAACGATACCTAATTCTACTATCAAAGTATCAATCAATAATTGAATTATTATTTTTTTAAATACACTCATTACTTTGCTCAAATTATGGAACAAATGAACTCTTTTTCTTTTGTTCTTAGGGCATATTTGGATGTTTGGAGTATTTTAAAATTTTGTAAGTAATATATTTAGATGAAGATGTTTTATTGAGTTTTAGAAAATGAAAGAGAAAAAGTTTAATATTATAAAGTTAAAAAAAAAATCTGAATCTAATTTTGATTTTGAAGTTTACAAAAGTTGTATTGATTTATGTTTGAATAATGATCAGATAAAAAATTTGAAAATTAAAAAATAAAAATTATTTTATGTTTGAGCGATGTTTGTAAAAGAAATTATTTAAAAATTTTAAGAATTCTAAGAATTTTGATGTTTGCCAAACATTCCCTTAATCTTAAAATAAGGAAGATGGTTACGGCGACTAAACAATTGATTCAGCTTTTGATTTTTGAATCAACGATAATCATACAGGCAAAGCTTGCACGTCTTCCATCTTTAATTGGCTTTACCCATTGCCCTTATTATTTTTTTTAATCAACCCCATGCATGAGAAGGCTTTCTTTACTAATACACTAGATTTAGTAATATACATGATATAAAATTATTTTTTATAGTTCTTTATATAACCATATTTTAAAATAAGAATATTTATTTAAAATGATATTACTTTTATAAGCTATTTTATAAAAATATTTATAATTTAAAATATAGTTACATAAAAGTTGTAAAAAGATAAGTTATATGACTGTCATTTTCCTATTAGATTTACTCCCACAAAAGAATGATTACGGTCTCCAAGACACATGATATATAGATAAGATTTTGATTTGTTTGAGTATGACCTGCATTCTGTTGATCACAGTCATATGCGTCTGCCAGCAGTTGTTTGGTATTGAGTATGATCTGGATCTATTTAATATTGGGGCTGTTCCAGATTTTAACATTTAAGCTAATTATTTTTTATGTAATGCCTCGACGTTGTGTGAATAGTCATATGGTATTTTTTGTATACACTACTAGGGATGAGATTCGGCCAGTCTGGTCCAAATTTTGTCAAATCGAATGAGCTCGGTTCGGTCCTAGTTTAGGGTTACTTCACCCCAGACCGGACTGAACTGAATGAAATAATAATAAAAAATTAATTATTTATATATGTATATATAAATTAATTATATAATTATTAACTAATAATCTAATATGGTATCAAAAAAATGTTGATTCTAAAATACCAATAGTCTAATAGTTTGATAAAACTATTGTAATATTGTTATACTTAATTTCTATACTAATATAGTTATATTAAATCATTATAATAGTCTAATATATAGCTATACTAATAAATTAATAATCTACTATTAATATTTAACACTATTATATAGACTATAGTTATACTAATCAATATAATTAATACTAATATATAGCTATACAATATATTTATACAATTGTACTAATACTTTTACACTAATAACATATATAGTATACTATATCAATATGTATATATATTAAATTATTTAACAGTTATTGTAAAAAAGTTAATAGTTTATTATTAGTTTTGGCAAATAAGTTAAATTAGTTAATAACTATTACTATATAGTATATACTAATAGACTAATAGTATTATATTTATACTTATATATATATATATTAATATCATAGTATACTATAGTATGTTACTAATTACTAATAAGTTAATACCTAGTACTATATACTAATAAACTAATAGTATTATATTTAATATTATATGTATATATATTAAATTATTTAATATATCACAAATTCACAATATGATTACATAATATTAAAAGAAAAATGCTCATTATGCATTAAGTTAGTACTTAGTAACAAAGTGTCAAAGTAGTAATTAACATCATCATTCATCAATATAATTTTAATAAGTATTTTTTTTAATGAGTTAATTAAATAATCCACATTAAATAGTTTAGTTAATTTTAATTTTACCAACTAAAATAAATTTTTTTATTAATTAATGTGCCAACTCATGGTGAGAATTGGAAATCAAATTAGACTAATTAGACGAAACGGCGCCATTTAGTGTAAAATTGGACCTAAACGGTGAGGTCCAGCGACTGAATCAGTTATTTTTTTTCACATTATTTTCTATTAAAACGATGCCGTTTAGGGTTATTTTAGCCCCAAATGGCATCGTTTCAACAAACATCGTATGTTTCCTTCCCCCCTCTCCTCGATTCCCTCCCATTCCCAATTTCTCATTTCTCCCTCAATCTCAGACCTCTCTCGAGTACTCTCGGAACCCTAGCGGCTACGCTGGCTAGCCCCTCAATCTCAGACCTCTCTTGACTCTCTCTAGTTCTCCTTCGTTGCTCCATCGATCGTTGCATCCTGCTAGTGCCATCCCTTCCAAACCCTAGCCCCTTCTTCGCAGTGCCTGCCCTGTCAAGCTCCACCGTCGCATCCCAGGACCCAGACGAACAACCAGCCAGTCTAGCTCCTACTTCGGTTCCTCTCCCGCTCCTCCATCTGATTTTAGATGTAAGTAAATACATGATTTTTTTTAAATGTACGTGCATGTGAGTTTTGAGGCTGTGAAATTGAATGATAAAAGCTTCATTTTCCAGTGTTTGTTGTGCTTGGTTTACAGAGTAGATATTTTTCTTTTAAAAGAATTGATGTAAGGTTAGTTATGGAATAAGTTTAGGAAAATTATACTTTCTCATGCCATTACAAAATCTCAATCTCCACCCCCAAGAAGCAATATTTTATTCAATCTAGAATGCATACAACGTGTTTGATGAATTCGGGCAAATAGAAATCTAGTTATTTTTTTAAAAAAATTCAAGCTGAGTACATGACTAAAGACAACAACTTTTAATCTTTGATAATCCAGTGATTATCACCATTTAATCTGAGTTTATTTATTTATTATTATTAACACCATTTAAGTAGAGTTTTGAAAACAAAATTGTAAGAAACATTTGACTATGTGAAAACAAAATTGTAACTAGACAATGGGCATGGAAGACTAAGAGGCGCTGAAGTTGGAAAAATTGAAAGCTAGCTAGCTAGATCATTGATACATGTAGAAATTTTTTATCAGAATATGTTCCCAAGAGCTAGCTAGCTAGCTGCTTGTTACTCTGTAAATATTTTATAGATCATTAATGTTTATATATAAAAAGCTAGCTACATCTTACTCTGTAAATTTTTTTATAGATCATTAATGTTTATATATAAAAAGCTAGCTGCTTTTTATTTTATTTAATTTCATATTATCTCTTAGGTTTTAATGTTTTTATTATGACTATCAAATTATCTTATTTTCTGGCCATTTGCTTTCTTTTCTTGAGTTCTACCTAAAAAATTAACCCCTACCTCATATATCTTTGTTTAATGATATTAGAACTTATGTTTTAAGTTAGGGGGTAAAATATCTTATTTACAAGTATTATTGTAGTTTGTATTATTATGTAGGTAAATAATAACTTAAATGATATTTTGTAGTCTACTCAAGTTATTGGGCGACCGACTATGGTATTTTAATTTGTTTTTGTTACTAAAGTCACTAAGTCAGATTGAATGTAGCACTTTATTATTCTCTCCTCTTTTTATTTTTATTTTAAAGTATTGTTCTATAGTCTTTAAGTGAGATTGAATGGGTTTTAAATTTTAATATTTGTTTTTCTATAGAAAATTATTACACTAATTGTTGGTTGTTTATTTTTCTAGATGGATTCTTCAACTTCAACCAATGATGTGCAAGAGTCAATACAAAGTCCATATATGCCTCCACCTCCACCCCCATCCAATGTAAGTGATAAATCTAACATTGGTGGGTCACAAAGTGATAGAGTTAGGTCAATGGTTTGAGATCACTTTACAAGAATACCAAAAGGTGATCCCACTAAACCTAGGGTTGCATGTAATTATTATGGTGATTCGTATGCATGTGATACAAAGATCAATGGTACGAAGTCTATGAAACATCACATTGAGAAGCAATGTAAGAAAAGTTCGTTTAAGAATACGGATAAGTCCCAGATGACTCTAGGTTGGAAGGTGGAGGTGGTGGGGGACTTGTGCCCATTGCATTTAGTGTTGAGGCTTGCCAACAAGCCTTAGTAGAGATGATTATTGTTGATGAGTTGCCATTTAGGTTTGTTGAAGGGGAGAGTTTCAAAAAGTTTATGCTTGTGGTTTGCCCTAAGTGAGTAGGGATTCCATCCCGTTAGACGATTGTGGATGATTGTTTTAATTTGTTTATGAGAGAAAAAAATAAATTGAGAAGTGCCTTCGAGGGCAACGAATTTCCCTCACCACGGATACATGGACATTCGTGCAAAATCTTAACTATATGTGTCTTACAGCACATTTTATTGATGATGATTGGAAGCTACATAAAAGGTTTCTTTCTTTTTCTTTGGTTGAAAATTACAAGGGTGATACACTTGGTAAAGGCATAGAGTTGTGTTTCCATGATTGGGGGTGACCGAAAATACTTGCAATCACTCTTGATAATACAAGTTCTAATAATGTAGTCGTTTCTTATTTGAAAAAAAAAAAACTAAGTATAGGAGGGATACGGTCTCGGAACATGAATTCTTACATGTTCGATGTTGTGCCCATATTTTGAGTTTAATTGTCCGTGAGGGATTGAAAGAATATGAGGAGTCTATTGCAAATGTGAGGGGTGTTGTGAAGTATGTTAAATTCTCCCTTCAAAGGTGGAGTACATTTAAGAAATGTGTGGGGTTGGAAGAGATTCAATGCAAAAGTCATGTTTGCCTAGATATACCGATTAGGTGGAACTCCACCTATCTTATGTTGGAGAGGGCTTCAAAATTTAGAAAAGCTTTTAATCGGTTGGAAGAAGAAGATATGTGCTTTTTAAGTAGTATTGGAGATGACGATGATGGAGGTGATGTGGCGACTAGGAGAAAGTCAAAGAAGTTAGGGCCTCCCAATGCATCCTATTGGGATAAGGTACAGTTGTTTGAGAAGTTTCTTGTATTATTTCATTATGCAACTTTACGCTTTTCGGGAGATGAATATGTAACTTGCAATACATTTTTTACAGAGTTGGTTACTATTAAAAATTCCATTAACATAGAGTTTGAAAAAGGAAGTCCCGTGGTGGGATTAATGGCCACAAATATGAAGCGAAAGTTTGAAAAGTATTGGGAGAATATGGATAATCAAAAAATGTTGTTGTACGTTAGGATTGTTCTTGATCCTTACTACAAGATGCGATATCTTGACTTTGGGTTGAGAAAAATGTATGCATATGATCCTTCAAAAATCATTGATTTGAGTTGGAAGGTGAAAAATGCATTTATTCACATGTATGAGGCATACATCTAAAATGAAGAAGGGAGTTTTCCTCAACGCACAAGTTCCCCACGTGAAGATGCAAGTCCTTCTACAGATCAGTCTACGAATAGATAGGCTGTATTGATGACCCAATTTAAGCAAGAGTTACAGTCAGAAGACTATTTGGAAAGCAAGTCAAAGGTTGATAGATATCTAGCTGAAAAATGTGAGGATCAAGATGCTAGTTTTGACCTACTAAATTGGTGGAAGGTGAATTCAGTTAAATATCGCGTACTTTCAAAGGTTGCATGAGATTTACTTGTAATACTGGTATCTATTATGGTCTCTGAATCTACATTCAACACTGCGGGTCGTGTACTTGACCCTTTCCGAAGTAGTTTAAATCCGATAATGGTTGAGGCTCTCATATGTGCACAAAATTGGCTCAGTTTTTCTTCTACTCTAGGGCTGAGCACCGACTTGTCGGAGTTGGTATTGTCGTCCTCCAACTCTGACTTTGACTTTGTCGGAGGTCGAATCCGACCTTTGACTTCGACTCCGACATCTATAGGCTCCGCTCTGACTCCGACTCGGACTCGTCGGAGCGGAATCGGATCGGAGTCGAGTTAGGCTTTTTTATTTGACTTTTTTCCTTAATCCATTTGATATTTTAATTTTACAATTTTGGACTCTCATCGGATTTAGGCTTCCATATCAATTTTTTTTTAAAATATAATTTCTAATTTCTAATTTATTTAACCAAATTTGTAAAAAGAAATCATTCACACAAGGATCCTTCATCCTTAGATCCTTACAAATTAATACATACATTAAAATCTTGGACACTGTAAAATAAAACAAAATTCAAACTTGCAATAAGAAATTTTCCAACTATGATACACATTAAAAATACATAACAAAAATTACAAACTAATTATCCATCATCATCTATCCTCCCAAATTATCCAACCAACTCATGGCTCATCATCCATCAAGGTCTAATTCTATCAACAAGTTACAACTTACAACAAGAGAACCAATATAAATTACAACGAATTTCATTCCAACTTGTGCCTGAAGAAAAAATAAAAAAATTAGTATTACATGTTATAAGTTATTATAGAATCATAGATTGATTATTATAGTCTATACATTACTATTACTACTACATGGTATATTAGGTAAATTAGTGTTACATGTTATTATAGTAAAAGTGTATTATTTTAGGTACATTTGTTCATACTAGTATTTAACTCATTATATAAGTTATAGTTATATAAAATATATATGATTAATGTATAAAAAAATATAGATATTTTTATAATAATAATTAACTCATGCTAGTATATATATTATTGAGTTTAAGTAACTATATAAGATATAGTTATATAAAATCTACATAATCAATAATTTAGTTATTATACATTAGTATTACATATTATTATAAATTTATTATTTATATATTAGTGTTTATCCATTGGTGTTACATGTTATTATGCATTTTAGTATTTATATATTATTATTACATATTATTATATTTATATGATTAATATATAAAAAAATACATATATTTTTATTAAATATGTACAATATCGGAGTGAAGTCAAAGTCGGAGCCTTTGCATCGGAGTTGGAGTTGGATCGGATCGGAGTCGGTTCACCTCCACCTCCGACTCCGACTTTCTTTGAGAAAAAAACTTCGACTCCGACTTGACGGAGTCAGAGCGGAGTCGGGGTCGGAGTCAGATTTTTGGATTTCTGCTCAGCCCTACTCTACTCCAATAAGCCTTAGGACTTCAATGGATGAAATGGAGGAATTTGAGAAGCAGATAGATATGGATATGTAATCAATTTACTTTTGATTTATTTTGTGGTATATTTTCTTTTATCTTCTATATTATTTTAACTTTATTTAATTTTTTTTGTTTTAAATTTTTATGGATAGAAGTAGAACTTGTTGGAGAATTTGCTGATTCTGCAGAAGGATCAAATTCAATACCTACCGGCTCTTAACCCAATGTTGATGTAAGACCAAAAAGGTGAGACCGTGAGAAATTAGAATGATTGCTTTGTGCTCGCTAAAATCTATTTTTTGTTCCAGTTTTATTTCTTTCTCTTGTCTTTTTTCTGTTTGTAATTATTTTCTTTTCTTTGTTGTGTTTTTATTTTAAAATGCATTGGACTATATAAATCCAATATCAATTTAAATGTATATGTTAGGACTTAGGAGCTTTAAACAAGTTCAACAGAGTTGAGCCAAATTTGTGAGCTTTAAACAAAATTTATACCATTTAAATCTGTTTTTTTTTTTTTTACCAGTTTATTTCTTTCTCTTGGCTTTTTTATGTTTGTAAATATTTTTTTTTCTTTGTTGTGTTTTTATTTTTAAGTGTATGGGAATATATAAATCCAATATCAATGTAAATGTAAATGTTAGGACTTAGGAGCTTTAAACAAGTTCAACAGAGTTGAGCCAAATTTGTGATCTTTAAACAGAATTTATACCATTTAAATCTGTTTTTATTTTTATTTTTTTCCAGTTTTATTTGTTTCTCTTGGCTTTTTTCAGTTTGTAAATATTTTCTTTTCTTTGTTGTGTTTTTATTTTTAAGTGCATGGGAATATATAATTTCAATATCAATGTAAATGTAAATGTTAGGACTTAGGAGCTTTAAACAACTTTCCACTGTCTTGTATGTTCATCAATCAACATATTAACAGTTACATTTGATGGTAACAGATCTAAAGATTGAAAATCTAGCAACTTTACCTTTTTTGAACTCCACCTCTTAGTCCACACTTTAATAGTCTTGACTCTTGCCACTTCCAATCCGCCAAAAGCAACCATGTTTGAGTATGTTTTTTGCTGAACATAAACTCTTCCATGCATAAGAAGAATTCCCTTTGATCTTTGACTGTAGGAAAGAAGTAGCAGGATAATAATACTTGGCTTTAAATACTTTTGATTCTATCTCTTGACCGAGCTCATTTTGATTTGTTCAAATTTGAAACAGTAACTATTTATACTCTTTTCTATTCTCATGTGTTTGGTGATGAGAACTTTTGCTAATAATTCATTTGTTTACAGTTTACAGAATATTGTGAAAATACTGAAATGTGAAAAGTATGTCAAGCCAAAAAGATGTAGGAGCTACCAAGGCCTAATTGTATAATTTGTATTTTGTATTGATGTAATTTTATTAATGCTTTATGCTACTGTTGGTCTTTTTTTTTTTATAAGTAATTTATGCTACTGTTAGTCTGTTATAGTGCAGCACTGCTTTTGATGTAAATTATTAAATATGACTTATAGTCTTTGATAGTTTTTTTTTAAGACCTTTTAATTTTTAGTTTCTAAACTTGTTTAATTTTCATCTTTCATTATCTATGCTTGGGAAGGTATTTTTCTTTCTTTCTTTTAGAAGACATATTTGAATCATTTGAGGTATGTAAGATACATGAAGGTAGATTTCAGCTGTTTTTTTGTCTTTTTTTTTTAAAGACCTTTCGTTCTTTTTTTAGATAATGCAAAGTAAAAATTGCAATTAAGTTGCTAGTTTGTTATATGATAAATATTAAATAGTATATATTATGATTGATTGATAACCTTGTTTAAATTATTTGGATGTATATAGAAATTTTTTTATTTGTTTTGTAGTAAAATATTTTATTCAAATTTATTGTATATAGACAATTTTTTTAATGGTTATTTTTATTTTTCTTTCTAAGTATTTTTTTGGTATTGTTGGCGTAAAACTAGATTTATTGTTAGTGAATTTTAACTGTTGGGCCGAAAGTTATGTAAGAAAAAGAATGGGCCATGGCCCATTTGGAGGACAGTCGAACCGATTGGACCTACCTGACCGGACCGTCTTGAATGGGATTGGACCTCCCTAGTCTTTATGAGGTTTGGTTCGGTCTAGGGTGGGAAAATTCTGGACCGAATAGGTCTGGTCCGATCCGATCCCAGGTCCATAAAACTCCCTGGGATCGGACCGGACCAGACCGAACTCCCCTCTATACACTACAACAAATTTTACTTTTAGGGCTGAAATTTGTTAGGGATGAAATTTATTTCGTCCCTAAATGTACTTTTTGGAGACATCAAAACATGAAAAACTTTATAAAACAGCTCGAACGAAAGAATTTCCATTCGAATAGGATATTCTGGGACGAATTAGATCATCTCAAAAAGTATAAATAGTTTGAACTGACCAAATTCTGTTTGAATAGATAATTAAGCCTGTTCGAAGGGTGAATAATTTGTTCAAACAGAACATAAATAGTTGAATGGTGATTACCTTGTTCGAATGCATAAACAAGTGTTCGAACGAGATTGTCTAATTGTAATAATATATTGTTAAAGAGGTTCAAAATATTAAAGTAATAAATATTTATTCCATTAATTTGTTATCATTTTCAAAATAAAAAATGTGTATATATTATATATTTGATTTACAATGAATTAAAATATTTACGAATTCATAAATTAATTTTAAAATATTTTAGTTAAATAAATACTAGTTTAAAAATAGTGTCATTTTTTCTATTATCGTGAACGTTAAATATAATGAAAAGAAAACATAATTAACAATAAAGAGGTTAGCAAACACTAAAAATAAAAACTATACATTAATTACATCCCAAAACTCTAATGTTCAATACAACATAAAAAAGTAAAATAATAATTAAAATAATAACTAACAATATCTGTGTTGCCCAGATGACTAACACAAGAGGGGGGTGAATTGAGTTGTATTTAAAAAAATAATAATTATAAATCAAATATACAATATAAAATAGAAATATAATATGAAACAACAATAAATATAAAGAGTAAGGGTAAGAGAGAAGCAAACTCAGTATGTTAACGAGGTTTGGCCCCACTGCCTACGTCCTCGCCTCAAGCTATCCTTTGAGAATCCCCGAATTCACTATTCAACCTTCTTCAGGTGGAGATAGAAACCTATTACAACTTTAAACAATACCGCTACAAAGGATCTGTGTAGAACACCCTCTACACTTGCAATCACCTTACACGTGGTGATTCAACTATTCCATGTGTAGAACACTTTCTACAAGCACAAGGGTTATACACACCCTTTTACTGATATAAGAATTGATAGTGGGTAAGTTATCAGAAAACACTCCTCAATGAGTGAAATAAGAACAATACAGCGCAAACTATATCTCTCAAAATGAACAAGGGTTAAGGCTCAATGCTTAGATAAGAGAGACTGAAAGTTTTGAATGAATATTGTATGCTCTTGGTGTTGTGAATGTGAAACTCTTAAATGATCTATTTATAGGCATATGAGACTTCATATTCAAATTTAAAAAGATTCACATGTCAAAGACAACATCATTCACTTTTCAAAAATTTCAAACCTAATCTTTTACTTTTTGCATATGACAAAAGGAGCACACTTTACTTTTCAAAAATTTCAAACCTAATTTTTTACTTTTTGCATATGACAAAAGGAGCACACTTTACTTTTCAAAATTTTCAAACAAGACATTTACCTTTTACATAAGTCAAGAAAAGCATCAATCACTTTTAAAAATATTCAAATAAAACATGCACATGTGAAAGATGACAATCAATCATCTTTAATATTTTTAAAGTTCAAACCTTTAATCATGTCATGCACATGTGAAAGATGACAATCAATTATCTTTCAAAAATTTCAAAATATTTATGCACATGTGGAAAATGTATTTTAATGTTTTTTGATAAAATATTAATTTTGAGCCTTAATCCTAATTTCGAATTTTTAAGAGATTTACAACATTACTCTATGACTTTAATGTGAACTTGTTCTCTTCTTGCTCATGCTTGGTTTCTTGATGTGCTTGACTCCATTGTGTGAACAACTTGAGCTTTAGACTCCTTTATTCTTTGAATTCATTTGTTATCATCAAAATCCATGTGTAGATTTATAATTATACGAAACTTGAAACCTTGGGTTCAACAATCTATTTGTTCAATGTGCTCTTGCTGAATGTGATCTTGTTAAGGGGCCCTATCTGTGGCGACCTCCGCTCACTTAGAGTCACTGTAACCCTTGATCGGAGTAGGATGTTAGATATTAGCAGTGCGAATGGTAGACTACCTCCACCTAAATACCGTGACTCTGATCGAATGCATGGGAAGAAATACAATGCCAGATCAATTGGCTCCCTTTGTGCTATCTGTAACAAAAATTTGGCTTGCTCGATCATGAAATCAATCTTATATGTTTTCAGATTGATGTTATACCTGACAATTAGATTAAGCATTCTGAAAAATGCTATACAGTCGACCTGTCGGATTATCTTGCCGCCATCATATGGAGGAGCCGAAGGGTCTCACACTAGTTTACGAACTTGATTGTCTCACATTAGCTAGCTCATCGCCGCCCTCACTATCATCTGAGCCAACATCCAGCTCATTGGTCTCCACATTTGGCGTTGGCGATGAGGATGCGGCCAACGTGTCCGCATCAGATGGTGTAGCCACTACTCTCGGTATAACGTCCGCAACCACTGTAGGATGTGCGTAGCAGATTAGGGAACTCAATAATAATGCGAGAAGAGAAGATGACACTCACTTCCTGGATTGATAAGTTGTAGCACAGAGTGTCACCAAACTCCTCTCTCATGGCACAGTAAAACTCACCGACCATATCAGGAAATGCTGAACCCCTCTGCATACAGATTGGTGTCCATCCTCGATTGGTGATGATGTCGTGTATACTCCGTTCCTCCCATGAAAGATCACGAAAGCCATCCAGATTGATCTTCTGCTCAACTATTATACGCCTCGCGGCCTGCTGAGCAGCAGCTGCTCTGCTACTTTGGCTTGTTTGATCTTGAAAACATTTTCTTCTATTGCTTGTGATTAGTATACTGTTAATCCACAAAACAATAAGGGAAGTAAGAATATAATTAAAATAATTATGTAATTATATTATTGAAGAAATATACTGTATTGAAATTAATTGAAATAATTAGTTTGAACAAAAAATATTTTGTTCGAACATATGGATCCTGTTCATTTGAACAGGCAACAGCCACATTCGAACACTAGAATTTGTGTTCGAATGACCATTTTTGGTCGTTCGAACTCAACATGCTGCTATTCGAATTGAAATAAAGCTGTTTGGCAACTCCCCATTCGAAAAATCCGTTCGAATAAGCGCTGGTAGATAGCATCTTTCGTTCGAATAACCTTCAAATCCATTCAAATAGATACTGATCCATTCAAACGGGAACTGAGATAAATAGCTATGGCTGAGTCGTCTCAACCCCAAATTTAAAAACCAAGGATTCTTGATAATCCTTGGTTTTAATTTGTAGAAATGATTTAGGAGTGACGCCTCATCATTTCTACCAATTATTTTCTTGTGATTTGACCCCAAAACAACAAAATGGGATTGGATTGATTCAAAATCTAACCCTTTCAAAACCCAACTTTATTTTAAAAGAAAAAACTAATTTAATGAATTGAATGAGGACCCATACCTCTTGTAGTAAGAGATTTGAGGACGCATGGTAGAGTTGGTGGTGGCGTTGGTGGCTGCGAACAACGGAGGAGATTTGGGTTCACTCGAATGATTTGGAAAAAATGAAATAATTGGAGAAGAAAAACTGTATCGCGAGTTATATAATCATTATTCATTCGAATGGACAGGGTATTCGTTTGAACTTACAATGTATTAGTTCGAATTGATAGGGTATTAGTTCGAACGAAATATATAATAATACTAATATATATATAAGTACAAAAGGTAAAAAAAAATATGTTTTATATTACTAATACTAATATATAATACTAATATTAGTATTAATAAAAAATTTCTTAACTAATATATATAATATAGTATATATCATATATATTAGATAACTATATATAGTATATAGTATAGAGTACAATATATATCCTATATATATTATAAGTAGCTACTATATATATAATATACTTATCAGTGTATTCTATAGTGATACTTAGCATACTTATATTCTATATTAGTAATATACTAAGTACTTAGAATATATTATAAAGTATTATAGTACTGTTAGTTATCATATACTTATGCTATTTGTACTATTATGATACTTAGTATTATACAATTAGTGATACTTAGTATCATACTTATAATGATACTTATTAGTATAATTATACTAGTGATATTAAGGAAAGTATTATACTATTAGTGACACTTAATATTATATAGTGTATATGGATTTAATATATACTAATAAAAATATATATAGTGTATTTAATACACTTATATAAGTTATTTCTTTGTTCGAACTAACTTCAATTACGTTTGAGCCTAAATAACATATGTTCGAACTAACTTGAACGAGTAGAATGTGTTTGGATGGAAACTTCGCGCCAAATAATCGGAATATGCTGGGGAATATTTTGATTATTTTTGTTTGAACACTAAATAAATATGTTTGAATAGACAATATTTTGTGTGAAAATTTTGTAATTTGTTGATTTTTGTGTTCGAACTACTAAAATATCAATTCGAATGAAACTTCACAGATTATTAAGCCAGTCCCTTCATTTCATTTTCATTTGGATTGAAGTTTGAGAGTGAGAGAGAGAGAGAGAGTTCCAAACGATTTCTTGAGAGAGAGGAGATTATTGAGAGAGTGTTGTGGGGAGACAGAGAGAGGAATAGTACTAGNTCTCTCAATATATCTCTTCTCTCTCAAGAAATTGTCTGGAACTCTCTCTCTCTCTCTCTCACTCCCAAACTTCAATCCAAATGAAAATGAAATGAAGGGACTGGTTTAATAATCTGTGAAGTTTCGTTCGAATTGATATTTTAGTAGTTTGAATGCAAAAATCAACAAATTACAAAATTTTCACACAAAATATTGTCTATTCAAACATATTTATTTAGTGTTCAAACAAAAATAATCAAAATATTCCCCAGCATATTCCGATTATTTGGCGCGAAGTTTCCATCCATGATATTAGAACTTATGTTTTAAGTTGGGGGTAAAATATCTTATTTACAAGTATTATTGTAGTTTGTATTATTATGTAGGTAAATAATAACTTAAATGATATTTTGTAGTCTACTCAAGTTATTGGGCGACCGACTATGGTATTTTAATTTGTTTTTGTTACTAAAGTCACTAAGTCAGATTGAATGTAGCACTTTATTATTCTCTCCTCTTTTTATTTTTATTTTAAAGTATTGTTCTATAGTCTTTAAGTGAGATTGAATGGGTTTTAAATTTTAATATTTGTTTTTCTATAGAAAATTATTACACTAATTGTTGGTTGTTTATTTTTCTAGATGGATTCTTCAACTTCAACCAATGATGTGCAAGAGTCAATACAAAGTCCATATATGCCTCCACCTCCACCCCCATCCAATGTAAGTGATAAATCTAACATTGGTGGGTCACAAAGTGATAGAGTTAGGTCAATGGTTTGAGATCACTTTACAAGAATACCAAAAGGTGATCCCACTAAACCTAGGGTTGCATGTAATTATTATGGTGATTCGTATGCATGTGATACAAAGATCAATGGTACGAAGTCTATGAAACATCACATTGAGAAGCAATGTAAGAAAAGTTCGTTTAAGAATACGGATAAGTCCCAGATGACTCTAGGTTGGAAGGTGGAGGTGGTGGGGGACTTGTGCCCATTGCATTTAGTGTTGAGGCTTGCCAACAAGCCTTAGTAGAGATGATTATTGTTGATGAGTTGCCATTTAGGTTTGTTGAAGGGGAGAGTTTCAAAAAGTTTATGCTTGTGGTTTGCCCTAAGTGAGTAGGGATTCCATCCCGTTAGACGATTGTGGATGATTGTTTTAATTTGTTTATGAGAGAAAAAAATAAATTGAGAAGTGCCTTCGAGGGCAACGAATTTCCCTCACCACGGATACATGGACATTCGTGCAAAATCTTAACTATATGTGTCTTACAGCACATTTTATTGATGATGATTGGAAGCTACATAAAAGGTTTCTTTCTTTTTCTTTGGTTGAAAATCACAAGGGTGATACACTTGGTAAAGGCATAGAGTTGTGTTTGCATGATTGGGGACGACCAAAAATACTTGCAATCACTCTTGATAATGTAAGTTCTAATAATGTGGCCGTTTCTTATTTGAAAAAAAAAAAAAACTAAGTATAGGAGGGATACGGTCTTGGAACATGAATTCTTGCATGTTCGATGTTGTGCCCACATTTTGAGTTTAATTGTCTGTGAGGGATTGAAAGAATATGAGGAGTCTATTGCGAATGTGAGGGGTGTTGTGAAGTATGTTAAATCCTCCCCTCAAAAGTGGAGTACATTTAAGAAATGTGTGGGGTTGGAAGAGATTCAATAAAAAAGTCATGTTTGCCTAGATGTACCGACTGGGTGGAACTCCACCTATCTTATGTTGTAGAGGGCTTCAAAATTTAGAAAAGCTTTTGATCAGTTGGAGGAAGAAGATATGTGCTTTTTAAGTAGTATTGGAGATGACGATGATGAAGGTGATGTGGCGACTAGGAGAAAGTCAAAGAAGTTAGGGCCTCCCAATGCATCCTATTGGGATAAGGTACAGTTGTTTGAGAAGTTTCTTGCATTATTTCATTATGCAACTTTATTCTTTTCGGGGGATGAATATGTAACTTGCAATACATTTTTTACAGAGTTGGTTACTATTAAAAATGCCATTAACATACAGTTTGAAGAAGGAAGTCCCGTGGTAGGATTAATGGCCACAAATATGAAGCGAAAGTTTGAAAAGTATTGGGAGAATATGGATAATCAGAAAATGTTGCTATACGTTGGGATTGTTCTTGATCTTTGCTACAAGATGTGATATTTTGACTTTGGGTTGAGAAAAATATATGCATATGATCCTTCAAAAACCATTGATTTGAGTTGGAAGGTGAAAAATGCATTTATCCGCATGTATGAGGCAAACATCCAAAATGAAGAAGGGAGTTTTCCTCAATGCACAAGTTCCCCACGTGAAGATGCAAGTCCTTCCACAGATCAGTCTACGAATAGATAGGCTGTATTGATGGCCCAATTTAAGCAAGAGTTACAGTCAGAAGACTATTTGGAAAGCAAGTCAGAGGTTGATAGATATCTAGCTGAAAAATGTGAGGATCAAGATGATAGTTTTGACCTACTAAATTGGTGGAAGGTGAATTTAGTTCGATATCGCGTACTTTCAAAGGTTGCACACGATGTACTTGCAATACCGGTATCTATTGTGGTCTCTGAATCTACATTCAACACTGCGGGTCATGTACTTGACCCTTTCCGAAATAGTTTAAATCCGATAATGGTTGAGGCTCTCATATGTGCACAAAATTGGCTCCATTATTCTTCTACTCTAGGGCTGAGCACCGACTTGTCGGAGTTGGTATTGTCGTCCTCCGACTCTGACTCTGACTTTGTTGGAGGTCGAATCCGACCTTTGACTCCGACTTCGACATCTATAGGCTCCGCTCTGACTCCGACTCTGACTTGTCGGAGTGCAATCGGATCGGAGTCGGAGTTAGGATTTTTTATTTTACTTTTTTCCTTAATCCATTTGATATTTTAATTTTAGAATTTTGGACTCTAATTGGATTTAGGCTTCCATATCAAATTTTTTTAAAAAATATAATTTCTAATTTCTAATTTATTTAACCAAATTTGAAAAAAAAATCATTCACACAAGGATCCTTCATCCTTAGATCCTTATAACTTGATACATATATTAAAATCTTGGACACTGTAAAATAAAACAAAATTCAAACTTGCAATAAGAAATTTTCCAACTATGATACACATTAAAAATACATAACCAAAATTACAAACTAATTATTCATCATCATCTATCCTCCCAAATTATCTAACCAACTCATGGCTCATCATCCATCAAGGTCTAATTCCATCAACAAGTTACAAGTTACAACAAAAGAACAAATACAAATTACAACGAATTTCATTCCAACTTGTGCCTGAAGAAAAAATAAAAAAAATTAGTATTACATGTTATAAGTTATTATAGAATCATAGATTGATTATTATAGTCTATACATTACTATTACTACTACATGGTATATTAGGTACATTAGTGTTACATGTTATTATAGTAAAAGTGTATTATTTTAGGTACATTTGTTCATACTAGTATTTAACTCACTATATAAGTTATAGTTATATAAAATATATATGATTAATGTATAAAGAATATAGATATTTTTATAATAATAATTAACTCATGCTAGTATATATATTATTGAGTTTAACTAACTATATAATATATAGTTATATAAAATCTACATAATCAATACTTTAGTTATTATACATTAGTATTACATGTTATTATAAATTTATTATTTATATATTAGTGTTTTTCCATTGGTGTTACATGTTATTATGCATTTTAGTATTTATATATTATTATTATATGTTATTATATTTATATGATTAATATATAGAAAAATACATATATTTTTATTAAATATGTACAATATTGGAGTGAAGTCGGAGCGGAGTCGGAGTTGGATCGGATCGGAGTCAGTTCACCTCCACCTCTGACTTGGACTCCGACTCTGACTTTCTTTGAGAAAAAAACTCTGACTCTGACTCCGACTCCGACTTGACGGAGTCGGAGCAGAGTCGGGGTCGGAGTCAGATTTTCAGATTTCTGCTCAACCCTACTCTACTTCAATAAGTCTTAGGACTTCAATGGATGAAGTGGATGAATTTGAGAAGTAGATAGATATGGGTATGTAATCAATTTACTTTTGATTTATTTTGTGGTATATTTTCTTTTATCTTCTATATTATTTTAACTTTATTTAATTTTTTTTTGTTTTAAATTTTTATGGAAAGAAGTAGAACTTGTTGGAGAATTTGCTGATTCTACAGAAGGATCAAATTCAATACTTACCGGCTCTTAACCCAATGTTGATGTAAGACCAAAAAGGTGAGACCGCAAGAAATTAGAATGATTGTTTTGTGCTCACTAAAATCTATTTTTTGTTCCAGTTTTATTTCTTTCTCTTGTCTTTTTTTTGTTTGTTATTTCTTTCTCTTGGCTTTTTTATGTTTGTAAATATTTTCTTTTCTTTGTTGTGTTTTTATTTTTAAGTGTATGGGAATAAATAAATCCAATATCAATGTAAATGTAAATGTTAGGACTTAGGAGCTTTAAACAAGTTCAACAGAGTTGAGCCAAATTTGTGATCTTTAAACAGAATTTATACCATTTAAATCTGTTTTTATTTTTATTTTTTTCCAGTTTTATTTGTTTCTCTTGGCTTTTTTCAGTTTGTAAATATTTTCTTTTCTTTGTTGTGTTTTTATTTTTAAGTGCATGGGAATATATAATTTCAATATCAATGTAAATGTAAATGTTAGGACTTAGGAGCTTTAAACAACTTTCCACTGTCTTGTATGTTCATCAATCAACATATTAACAGTTACATTTGATGGTAACAGATCTAAAGATTGAAAATCTAGCAACTTTACCTTTTTTGAACTCCACCTCTTAGTCCACACTTTAATAGTCTTGACTCTTGCCACTTCCAATCCGCCAAAAGCAACCATGTTTGAGTATGTTTTTTGCTGAACATAAACTCTTCCATGCATAAGAAGAATTCCCTTTGATCTTTGACTGTAGGAAAGAAGTAGCAGGATAATAATACTTGGCTTTAAATACTTTTGATTCTATCTCTTGACCGAGCTCATTTTGATTTGTTCAAATTTGAAACAGTAACTATTTATACTCTTTTCTATTCTTATGTGTTAGGTGATGAGAACTTTTGCTAATAATTAATTTGTTTACAATTTACAGGATATTGTGAAAACACTGAAATGTGAAAAGTATGTCAAGCCAAAAAGATGTAGGAGCTACCAAGGCCTAATTGTATAATTTGTATTTTGTATTGATGTAATTATATTAATGCTTTACGCTACTGTTGGTCTTTTTTTTTTTATAAGTAATTTATGCTACTGTTAGTCTGTTATAGTGCAGCAGTACTTTTGATGTACATTATTAATGACTTATAGTCTTCGATAGTTTTTTTTTTAAGACCTTTTAATTTTTAGTTTTTGAAACTTGTTTAATTTTCATCTTTCATTATCTATGCTTGGGAAGGTATTTTTTTTCTTCTTTCTTTTAGAAGACAGATTTGAATCATTTGAGGTACGTAAGATACATGAAGGTAGATTTCAGCTGTTTTTTTGTCTTTTTTTTTTTTTAAAGACCTTTCATTCTTTTTTTAGATAATGCAAGGTAAAAATTGCAATTAAGTTGCTAGTTTGTTATATGATAAATATTAAATAGTATATATTATGATTGATTGATAACCTTGTTTAAATTATTTGGATGTATACAGAAATTTTTTTATTTTTTTTTGTAGTAAAATATTTTATTCAAATTTATTGTATATAGACAATTTTTTTTAATGGTTATTTCTATTTTTCTTTGTAAGTATTTTTTTGGTATTGTTGGAGTAAAACTAGATAAATTGTTAGTAGATTTTAACTGTTGGGCCGAGAGTTATGTAAGAAAAAGATTGGGCCATGGCTCATTTGGAGGACAGTCGGACCGATTGGACCTACCGGACCGGACCGTCCTGAATGGGATCGGACCTCCCCGGTCTTTATGAGGTTTGGCTCGGTCTAGGGTGGGAAAATCCTGGACCAAATAGGTCCGGTCCGGTCCATAAAACTCCCTGGGACCAGACCGGACCGGACCGAACTCCCCTCTGTACACTACAACAAATTTTACTTTTAGGGATGAAATTTGTTAGGGATGAATTTATTTCGTCCCTAAATGTACTTTTTGGAGACATCAAAACATGAAAAACTTTATAAAACAGTTCGAACAGATATTCAACGGAAGAATATCTGTTCGAACAAGATATTCTGGGACGAATTAGATCGTCTCAAAAAGTATAAATCGTTTGAATTGACCAAATTCTGTTTGAATAGATAATTATGCCTGTTCGAAGGGTGAATAATTTGTTCAGACAGAACATAAATATTTGAATGGTGATTACCTTGTTCGAATGCATAAACAAGCGTTCGAACGAGATTGTCTAATTGTAATAATATATTGTTAAAGAGGTCCAAAATATTAAAGAAATAAATATTTATTCCATTAATTTGTTATCATTTTCAAAATAAAAAAATGTGTTTATATTATATATTTGATTTACAATGAATTAAAATATTTACGAATTCATAAATTAATTTTATGTAATTAATTTTAAAATATTTTAGTTAAATAAATACTAGTTTAAAAATAGTGTCATTTTTTCTATTATCGTGAACATTAAATATAATGAAAAGAAAACATAATTAACAATAAAGAGGCTAGCAAACACTAAAAATAAAAACTATATATTAATTACATCCCAAAACTCTAATGTTCAATACAACATAAAAAGGTAAAATAATAATTAAAATAATAACTAACAATATCTATATTGCCCAGATGACTAACACAAGATGGAGGGTGAATTGAGGTATATTTAAAAAAATAACAATTATAAATCAAATATACAATATAAAATATAAACAAAATATGAAACATCAATAAATATAAAGAGTAAGGGTAAGAGAGAAGCAAACTCAGTATGTTAACGAGGTTCGGCCGCACTGCCTACGTCCTCGCCTCAAGCTACCCTTTGAGGATCTTCGAATTCACTATTCAACCTCCTTCAGGTGGAGATTGAAACCTGTTAAACCTTTGAACAACACTGCTACAAAGGATCCATGTAGAACACCCTCTACACTTGCAATCACCTTACACGTGGTGATTCAACTTTTCCCTATGTAGAGCACTTTCTACACTCACAAGGGTTATACACACCCTTTTACTGATATAAGAATTGATAGTGGGTAGGTTATCAGAAAACACTCCTCAATGAGTGAAATAAGAACAATAAAGGGCAAACTATATCTCTCAAAATGAACAAGGGTTAAGGCTCAATGTTTAGAGAAGAGAGAATGAAAGTTTTGAATGAATGTTGTATGCTCTTGGTGTTGTGAATGTGAAGCTCTCAAATGATCTATTTATAGGCATATGAGACTTCATATTCAAATTTAAAAAGATTCACATGTCAAAGACAACATAATTCACTTTTCAAAAATTTCAAACCTAATCTTTTACTTTTTGCATATGATAAAAGGAGCACACTTTACTTTTCAAAATTTTCAAACAAAGACATCTACCTTTTGCATAAGTCAAGAAAAACATCAATCACTTTTAAAAATATTCAAATAAAACATGCACATGTGAAAGATGACATGCAATCATCTTTAATATTTTCAAAGTTCAAACATTTAATCATGTCATGCACATGTGAAAGATGACAATCAATCATCTTTCAAAATTTTCATATTTAATTTTCAAAATATTTATGTACGTGTGGAAAATGTATTTTAATGCTTTATGATAAAATATTAATTTTGAGCCTTAATCCTAATTTCGAATTTTTAATAGATTTACAATATTACTGTATGACTTTAATGTGAACTTGTTCCCTTCTTGCTCACGCTTGATTTTTTGATGTGCTTGACTCCATTGTGTAGACAACTTGAGCTTGAAACTCCTTTATTCTTTGAATTCATTTGTTATCATCAAAATCCATATGTAGATTTTTAATTACACTAAATTTGAAACCTTGGGTTCAACAATCTCCCTCTTTTTGATGATGACAAATACTTTATAGAATCTGAAGCCTGTATTAATACTTAAGCTCCTCCTGAGAATATGCGTTAGCTTTTCAAGCAAAAGTATAAATATAATTTCAAGCATATATAACAAGTTTAGCAATTTAAATAATGTTAATGTTCTAAAACTTATTCCCATTTTGTCATCATTAAAAAGGATCCGCAGCAAGTAAATGGACAAAAGAAAACAGTGTGTTAGTAGACACTGTAGATAGTTGAAAAATTAGAGTCGTCCGTGACCCGACAAGTGCTGCAAAGGCTTGAGGCCTAACTCTATGAATTTAGTGCGGCTAAAGATTTAAACAATCGCCTGATGTTGTTGACAAATGAGATTGAAGGTTCTGAGTTTCTATAAAAAAATGATCATTTTCACCAATCAGATACAAAAAAAAAAATCACATTGTTCCTTGACCTGAGTTCTATTTTTCCATAACGATAGAATGGCCGAGCAATTCTCTTCCATTAATGTTCCAGACTTGAATCAGGAAACCCTTGACGCATCAACCATCAATCTTCTCTCCTGAGGCCATCAATACCATGATAGGAGCAGAGATCCGTTTTTCTAGTAGGGCTGATTCTGAGATTGTTGCAGAATCAAGAATGCTCAGTATTCAATATGCTGCCTCTGTTACGACCATGTCTCGGAGGTTAATGGCGAGGGTGAGTGAGGTTGATCATCTTGACATCCAAATATCTGAGTTACGACAGAAACTTGCTAATAAAGATAGAGAGAATAAATGGCTAAAGTAAGAAAACAAAGAGTTGAAAAAATTTACAGATTCTTATGCTCATGATCTGTAACCACGAATAGAGGAGCTGGAACAAGAAAGGGTTCAGATACAAGGTCAACATCAGCAGATAACAGCAGAGGTTTATCGTTTACTAGAAAAATAGGAACAACTTACTGTTAATCTCGCGGGCTTAGTAAGAAAACTTTTGACTATATGTGTCCAACATATCTTGTATTTTTTTTTTACTAAATAAGATTTGAAGAGACAATAGTTTGTCTTATTCTTTATGCTATCTCTATAAAATCAGTCTTAAAGTTCATTCAATTTGCATCAAATTTTATTCTTATCTCTATAATTCATTTGCATTCCTTCAACATTCTCACTTTAAGTTTACAATTCTTTTATCAATGACTCATTCTTCTAACATTCCTCCAGATTCATCCATGAGGTATTCAGCACCTCAACCTCCTGTCCTTTCTGCAGCTGCCATTGGTGCCATGTTGCAGCAAGAAAATAATGGTTTGGCTAATAAGTCAGACTCCAATGCTATCTATGACTTGGTGAGTCTTGGGACTCGCTACTCATCCTCTGTTGTTGCTTTTTTGCAACGGCTACAAGCCAAAAACCATGAGGTTGAAAAGCTTAAAGAACAAATTGTTGTACTTCAACAAATTGTTCAAGAGTCTCACACAAGGGAAGGAATCCTTCGGCAGAAGAATAAACAGTTGAAATTTCTATTGGATTCTTCATTCCGCTTGCCAGTTCCCATGGATAGGGATGACATGATATTGTATGAAGAGAATGAGCGTCTCAAATATGAGGCTAAGAACCTCAAGTTTATGTAAAAGTATTTTAAAAAAATATCTCTCTATTTTTATGAACTCTGGTCTATCTTTCAAGAGATATTCATAACATGCATCATACCTATTTTTCTTCTAATCATACAAAATCTATCTTCTGGTAAAGGTTTTGTGAATATATCTGCTAACTGATCGTGTGTGTTTGTGAACTCTAGTACTATATCATCTTTCTGCACATGATCTCGAAGAAAATGATATCTTATTTCAATATGCTTAGTTCTAAAATGTTGTATTGGATTCTTTGAAAGATTTATAGCACTTGTATTATCACATTTGATTGGAATGTGATTATACATGAGTTTAAAATCTTCAAGTTGTTGCTTCATGTAAAGAACTTGAGCACAAAATCTACTCGCAGCAACATATTCTGCCTCAGCAGTAGATAGTGCAACAGAATTTTAATTTTTACTAAACCAGGAAACTAGTGCATGACCTAAGAAATGACATGCACCACTAGTGCTTTTTCGATCTATTTTACAATCAGCATAATCTACATCTGTATAACTGATTAGATCAAAAGATGTGTGCTTAGGGTACCATAACCCTAGGTTAATTGTACCACTAAGATATCTAAGAATGCGCTTAACTGCAATTAAATGAGATTCTTTTGGAGATGATTGAAAGCGTGCACATAAGCACATACTGAATATAATATCTGGTCTACTGGCTGTCAAATATAATAAGCTACCAATCATACCTCGATATACCTTCGAGTCAACTGGCTTACCGGATTCATCTTTATCAAGTTTAGTGGATGAGCTCATTGATGTTCCAGTTTCCTAAGCACCTTCCATCCCAAACTTCTTCAGTAATTCCTTAATATATTTTGATTGATTGATGAATGTCCTACTTTTTGTTTGCTTAATTTGCAATCCAAGAAAGAATGTAACTCTCCCATCATGCTCATTTCAAATTCTTCCTGCATAGTCTTAACAAAAACTTGGCACATATTTTCATTAGTAGCACCGAATATTATATCATCAACATAAATCTGAATCAAAAGAATATCATCATTTTCGTATTTAATGAAAAGAGTTGTATCAATTTTTTCTCTTGAAAAACCTTTTTCAATCAAGAAACCACTGAGTCTCTCGTACCAAGCTCTAGGAGCTTGTTTGAGTCCATATAGTGCTTTTGTGAGTTTGAAAACATGATTTGGAGAAATATGATTTTCAAAACCTGGAGGTTGCTCAAGATATAACTCTTCATTTATAAAACCGTTTAAGAAAGCATTTTTAATATCCATTTGAAAAAATTTGAAATCTTTATAACAAGTATATGCAAGTAGCATTTGAATAGTTTCTAATCTTGTGACTGGTGCGTATGTCTTATCATAATCGATTCCTTCTTCTTGATTGAAACCTTGGGTTACAAGTCGAGCCTTATTTCTAGTAATGACTCCTGACTCATTTTTTTTTTTTTGTTTCTAAAAACCCATTTTGTTCCAATAATAGTATGATTTTTGGGTTTAGAAACAAGTGTCCAAACATCATTTCTTTCAAATTGATTAAACTCTTCTTGTATAGCTATAATCCAAGATTCATCAAGAAGTGCTTCATCAATATTTTTAGGTTCAATTTGAGATAGAAAAGCAGTATGATTGCAAATATTTCTAAGAGATGATCGAGTACTTACACCTCGAGAAGGTTCTCCCAGAATTTGTTTCACTGGATGATCTTTCACAAATTTCCACTGTTTGATTGCATCTTGTATTAAATTTTGATGATCTTTCCTGATGTCTCCATGTTGGACTTCCTCTATTGTGTTCTCTTTGTTGAGATTGAGACTTTCCGTATTATTTATATCTCCTGTTTCTTCATCAATGGATTTCTTGGAGAGTAGTGAATTAAATTCATCAAATATTACATGCATAGATTCTTGTACAGTCAAAGTCTTTTTATTGAATATTCTATAAGTTTTACTATTAGTAGAATATTTGAGAAAGATACCTTCATCAAATTTTGCATCAAATTTGCCTAAATTATTCCTGTCATTCAAAATAAAGCATTTGCATCCAAATACATAAAAGTAATCAATGTTGGGCTTTTTCTCATTCCAAAGCTCATAGGGAGTTTTATCTAATTTAGACCTTAGTATAACTCTATTTATAACAGAACATGCATTACTTACCACTTCGGCCCAAAATAACTAGGCAAGTTGTTCTCATTAAGCATTGTTCTTGCCATCTCTTGAAAAAATCTATTTTTCCTCTCTACTACCCCATTTTGTTGAGGAGTTTGAGGAGCAGAAAAATTATGCACAAAACCATTTTCATCACAAAATGTTTCAATAGTTTTATTAACAAACTTTTTTCCCCTATCACTTCGGATACTTGAAATAGTATAACCCTTTTTATTTTGAATTCTCTTGCATGACTTGGTAAAGGCATTATGTGCCTCATCTTTATGAGCAAGAAAGATGACCCAAGCATATATAGAGAAATCATCAACAATAATAAAAGCATAATATTTTCCTCCTAGACTTGCAACTCTATTTGGTCCAAAAAGATCCATGTGTATCAGTTGCAGTGGTCTGGTAGTGGAAATATATTTATTGGTTTTAAAAGAAATTTTTGTTTGTTTCCCAAATTGGCATGGATCACAAATTTTGTCTTTAAGAAAATTTGCCTTTGATAAACCTCTTACAAGATCATTTTTTGAAAGTTTAGAAATAAGTTCCATGTTGACATGACCTAGTCTTCTATGCCATAACCAACTAGTTTCATTTTGAGCTGAAAAACAAATAGCATCTTGTGAGGTAATTTCTTTAAAATTGATTGTATAAACATTGTTACTTCTAAAAGTAGTAAAACAAATATTACAATTATGATCATTGAAAATAATGCACTTATCCATTTTGAAAGTAACTGTAAATCTTTTATCATATAATTGACTTATGCTCAAAAGATTATGTTTTAGACCTTCAACAAGTAGAACATCTTCAATTATGATAGAAGATTTATTACCAATTTTACCTATACCTACGATCTTCCTTTTCGAGTTGTCTCCAAATGTCACGTGTCCTTCTTTTTTAGATCTAAGATCAAAGAACTTAGTCTTATCTCTCGTCATGTGTTTTGAACATCCACTATCTAAAAACCATTTGTTTTTGCTTGTGGAGGACTTCATGCATACCTATAAAAACAATTAAAATGATTTTTCTTGGTACCCAAGTTCTTTGGGTCCTTTATTTATTAGTATTAGAAGAAACAAGATTTTTAGGTACCCATATGGCCCTAATAGTCATTGTATGCTTTCTTCTAATAGGACAAGCATGATAATTATGACCATTTCTATTACAAAAATT